>ML682268.1:7804-91833 GCA_007922195.1 Podocnemis expansa
CATTCCAATTAGGAGAAAGAACAAACATGTGAGGCAGCCAGAATGGCTTAGCAGAGAACTCTGCTCTGAGCTTAAACATAGAAAGAAAGCTTATAGGAAGTGGAAGCTTGGTCAGATGACCAAGGAGGCATATAAAGATATTGCTAGGGACTGCAGGGATAAAATCAGAAAGGCCAAAGAACAAATGGAGTTGTGGCTAGCGAGGGATGTAAAGGATAACAAGAAGGGGTTCTACAAGTATGTTAATAACAAGAAGAGGATCAGGGATGGTGTAGGCCCCTTGCTGAATAGGGCAGGCATCCTCGTGACAGAGGATGAGGGAAAAGCTGAAGTGCTCAGTGCTTTTTTTGCTTCAGTTTTCACAGGCAGGGTCAGCTCCCAGCCCAATACCATGGGTATGGCAGATTGGAGAGAAGAAGAGAGGCCCTTGGTGACAGAATTTCAGGTTAGGGACTGCTTAAGGAAGCTGGATGTGCACAAGTCCATGGGACCGGATGAACTGCATCCAAGGGTGCTAAGGGAATTGGCCAATGAGATAGCAGCACCACTGTCCATTATCTTTCAAAACTCATGGAGACCGGGCAGGTGCCAGAGGATTGGAAAAAAGCAAATACAGTACCTATTTTCAAGAAAGGGAAAAAAGGAGGATCTGGGGAATTACAGACCTGTCAGCCTCACCTCAATCCCTGGAAAAATTATGGAGCAGGTTCTCAAAGAATCTATCCTCACACACTTAGAGGAAAATAAAGTGATCAGGAACAGTCAGCATGGATTCACCAAGGGTAAATCATACCTGACCAATCTCATTTCCTTCTATGATCAGATGACTGGTTATCTGGATGCAAGAAGAACCATTGATGTGATATACCTTGATTTTAGCAAGGCTTTTGATACAGTTTCCCACAGCATTCTCATGGCAAATTAAGGAAGTATGGGTTGGATAGGTGGACTATAAGGTGGATAGAGAACTGGCTAGATCAACGGTTTCAGCATGTAGGAATCAATGGTTCAATGTCTAGCTGGCAGCCAGTCACGAGTGGTGTGCCCCAGGGGTCGGTCCTGGGGCCGGTTCTGTTCAACATTTTCATCAATGGTCTGGATGATGGAATAGACTGCACTCTCAGTAAGTTTGCGGAGGACACCAAGCTGGGGGGAACAGTAGACATGTTGGAGGGCAAGGACAGGATTCAGGGAGACCTAGATAAATTGGAACTGTGGGCCAATAGAAATCTTATGAGGTTCAATAAGGAGAAGTGTAAAATCCTGCACTTGGGATGGAAAAACCCCATGTACTGCTACAGGCTGGGAAACATTCAGCTAAGTAGCAGCAGTGTAGAAAAGGACCTGGGGGTCAAGGTGGATGGGAAGCTGGATATGAGTCAGCAGTGTGCTCTTGCTGCCAAAAAGGCCAATGGCATACTGGGCTGCATCAAAAGAAGTATTACCAGCAGATCAAGGGATGTGATCTTTCCCCTGTATTCTGCACTGGTGAGGCCACATCTAGAATACTGTGTTCAATTTTGGGCTCCCCACTACAAAAAGGACAGGGACAAGCTAGAGAGAGTCCAGCGGAGGGCAACCAAAATGATTAAAGGGCTAGAGCACAAGCCCTATGAGGAAAGACTGAAAGCATTAGGTTTATTTAGTCTGCAGAAGAGAAGATTGAGGGAGGATTTGAGAGCAACCTTCAACTACTTGAAGGGATGCTCCAAGGAAGATGGAGCTCGACTATTCTCGGTAGTAACGGAGGACAGAATGAGGAGCAATGGTCTCAAGTTACAGTAAGGGAGGTCGGGGCTGGATATTAGAAAAAAAAAAAAGAAACTTTTTTACTAGGCTAGTGGGGAAGCCTTGGAATGAGCTGCCGAGGGAGGTGGTGGAATCTCCATCTTTAGAGGTGTTTAAGGCCCGGCTGGACAAAACCCTGACTGGGATGGCTTAGTGGGAGTGGTCCTGCCTCTGGCAGGGGGTTGGACTAGATGACCTATCATGTCCCTTCCAACCCTATGATTCTAATATAAGGGGTATGTCTACACTATGGGCTTAAGTCAGCTTAAGTTGACTTAAGCAAAGCCTTGTCCACATTTGGAGTTCATGAAGTGAACTTGGTGTCCGAGGGGTGGTGCGTGATTGGCCCAGGTGATTGGATGGAGCCCCTAACCAGCTTTGGGCTGTACTGTTCAAAGAATCCCCTAGACACTGAACCTAGCCCTTGTTGCTGCTGAATCCATGTGAGAGAAGGGCTACATTTTAAACCCTGCTTGCTGTCACTTTTCTGCATGTAGTTTCTGGTCCCTCAGTTCCTGTTCCCTGGTATCACACCTTGGCAGATGGAGACTCTTGGTAGCTCTGTCCTTGAAGAGTCTGGTTTTTCCCTCCTTTCTCTTCTCTACATTCACTATTACTTCCCAACGAACTCCTGAGTCTTGTGCCCACCCTTTCAGTTCCCTTATGGACTAAGAGCTTCATCCAGGGATTTGGCCACATATTGTATCCTCCTTTCATTGACTGTGAGAATGTGAATGAAAGGGAGCTGCTCCAGAGGCACCTGGCAGCTGTGCAACACACAGCTGACTGCAGGCCTTGCCCTCATGCTCTCTTTAGCCAGAGGTGGGGCACTGACAGGCTAACTATCCCAGTCTCCCCCAAGGCTCCCGTGCCTGCAGTATCCATAGCTTGATAGCTGTAGCTTTTAGTGGGATGATTAAGTGGTCCCTGTCTAATGACAATAAGATAAGAGTTTATCCTGTTGGCAGTGTGTATCATTTTCCTTTCGCAGAGCTAGTCAACATGAAGGAGAACAGCCTACTATAGCTATCAACTGATGGAGCTACCTCTTCAGCTACCTCTAATGGGTGTTTTGTGCAGATGGTCTGAGGTTCTCATCATGCTGGGAAACAATGTTGGGGAGACAGGGGTCAAGAACCAAGTGCTGCCATGTCCTTTTCATTCCAAATATCTGACAGCCTCACCATCCCAAAAGGGCCTTTCCTCTTCTCTAAACTCTCCACCTCAAATTCCTGCTGCATACAAGGTTGCACCCATAAAGCATTTTCTCTTCCTCTTATGTGGGGAGGATGGCCCAGGACTGTAAAGGGAAGGAGAGGAATTACTGAAGTTCAGTTCCAGTGTGGACACATGAACTAATGGATAGACTGGTCATCATGAAGTTTAAATTTGAATTTGGAAATAGGTTTCTATTCATCAGAGAGGTGAAGTCCTGGAATAGCCTTCTGAGCTTAGCAGTGGAGGCAAAAAACATAACTGGCTTCAAAACTGAGCTTGAGAAATTTATGGAGGGGATGGTATGATGGGACAGCCCTTTTGGCACTTATTGATCTTTGACTAACAGGGGTGGATATACCAGTGGCCTGTGATGGGATGTTAGATGATGTTGGTTTGAGCTATTACAGAGAAATCTTGCTAGGGTGTTTGGTTGGTGAGTCCTCTCCACATGCTCAGGGTTTAACTGAATGCCATATTGGGATCTGGAAGGAATTTCCCTTCAGGATAGGCTGGTAAAGGCTAGTTTATTTTGTTTTGTTTTGTGGCTTTCCTCTGTAGCAAGAGGCACACAGCTCACTTGCTGGTGGATTTTCTGTATCTTCAAGTCTTTAAATCATGACTTGAAGACATTACTGACTCAGTCCTAGGTTAGAGGCATATTGCAGTAGTGGGTGACTGATATTTTGTAGCCTACCTTGGGCAGGAAGTCAGACTAGATGATCATATTGCTTCCTTCTGACCTATGAATTTATGAATTTAAAGTCTATGAATTTACCCGATCCTGGGTTAAACGAGCCACATTATGCTTCAAGATGTGAATGACCCATTTCTCTTGGGTGGGAATGAATTGCTTGCTGCTAAAGGAGAAAAATCTCTTGGCTGACCCACTGGGGATTTATGGCGGCAGGCCTTGCTTACCGTCTCTCTAGGAATGCACAGGACTCCTTCAGCTCTTCCTTGCTGAGTCCAAAATCTGCCAGAAGTGAATAAAATAGAGACATTGAGACAAGTTGGGGTGCTCTCTGTTCCCGGGTGCTCAAGAGCCCCACATTTCATTGACAGCCTGGGAATGGAACCCAGTATGTTATACTGCATGCTTCTGGGAATGCCTGGGCCTTCACAGGAGGAGTGGGAGCTGGGGGGGACAGAATCAACTTCTCCACTGTTTTGGGGGCCCTCGTCTGCTGCAACAGCTGAAGCATCTGGGTGGGAGGGGGAAGTGCATACCTTTTGGCTCCTTCTTTTTGCAGCTGTGCCTCCTCTTCCTCCGAGGAGCCTGCCAGGGTGAGAGAAAGCAGTAGTATTACAGGGGAGCTTTTCCACAACATCAAAATAGTGACAAAATGGTTGGTTACCACTCTCCCAGCATTGACAGATTGCCAGGTAAAGCGAGAGGGAAGATTCTCCTTATGGGAGAGTCACCCTGTGTCTGAGTTCTGCTTTGCTATATTGCACCCTCCACTGGGCAGAGCCCGAAAAAGAAGATACTGGAATATGCAAGGCCCAAAGGGGTAGACATGGTAGTTTAGTTCAGCAAAATAAACAAGGAGTCCTGTGGCACTTTTAAACACAATCATGTTTATTTATCTCTAAGAGTTTGTATGGAAAAAATCCCCAGTGCGGGCTACAATGTAGGAAAGCATAAACTGACACAGAATGACACCCTTCCACCCCCAAAGGAAAATCCTCCCTCTGGCTGCACCAGGCATCCAGCTGGCCTCAAGCCAGCCTTTCCACCTCTGTAGGATTCAAACATACCTCTGGTCTGGCAAGACTTATCAGAGCACAGAAGATGAGAAACAGCAGCATGAATCCCATGATATTTAGCCAAGAGGACCAGTTCAGACACAGATGGAAAGAGTTCATTTTCCCAGTGTCAGATACTAGGAATTACAGACACTCTCAGACCATCAAGAAGAGACCAGTCTTCACCTGAAAGCAGGTAACTGCTCTGCTGTAAGGCCAATGCTGATGTGATGTCATCTCTTGGTCAGAATGGGACTGCCCCCCGTCATCACCCTCCCGTCTGTGAGCTGTAAAAGCCAAACTTAGATCATTAGTTGGGGGCTGGGGGCAAGCGCCTAGGGGCTGAGTGGCAGCACTCACAATAAGAGATGGCAACTGATCTCCCAAGAAAATCAGAATCTCCTAATTTCAAGGGAACTGCTACCCTCAAGTGATAATCTAGTGCTATAAGTGCAGAAAAACTGTCATGGTGTCACCAGCCAAGCATTACAACCCTCCCCACCACCCAGATCCCTCCCTCCAAATCAGGAGATTGGCTTCAAATTAAGAAGCTCTTCAAAAAGTAATCCATCTGGGGAACTTCATTTGCCTGCTGGTGTCTGAGCCCCTCAGGTGCACTTGCTTCATGTTTTCCAGGTTCTCCGTGCTGTCACTGGGGCATCATTAGGGTTGAAGTTATTATGAGCTCCTCACAGGCAGTTTGTAGCGGATTGCTTCTCATTAGGCTGAAGAACAAGTGAACTGGACCAACCCTTCTGGCTGTTTGTGGCTCTGCCCTGGGAAAGAAGGATGTCTTGTTAAATAGCCACAGGAAAGTGTTTGAAGACAGTTTGTCCTTTACTGGACAAACTACCCTTCTGATTGGACAAGATGTTATTCGTTACAGCCTTAAGACTAGAGACACTTTTTTCCTTGTCGCAACATTCCTGGCTGAACACAGACAACTTAGAATCCTGCACCCCCTCTTCACAAATTTCCTGGTTGATTTCAGGCAACACAGAGAATTCATATTCATATTCCTCTTGGGGCTAATTTAAGACATTCATTTGGCTACAAATGATCTTCTCAGTGCCAATCATACCATATTTTGGAAAGATTTGCTCTCAACACTCTCAAAAGGACAGTGTTCATCTTCACTTCAATTTCAGGGCTATGTGTGGTCATTCTTGCCACAATTTCCAATTTCTCCTTTCTCAGCAGGGGTCTCAAACTCAAATCACCACGAGGGCTGCATGAGGACTAGTATGTTAGCCTGAGGGCTGCACCACTGAAACCTTTTCATGCAACAATATTGCAAATATCAGTAACAACAGCATTGTTGCAGGTCACAGAAAATAGCTTTAGGGGCCACATGTGGCCCTTGGGTTGTGTGTTTGAGACCCCTGGGTTAGAAGTATGCTGGAATGCCATAGAATGCCTTATATTTAGGGCAAAGCAGTCCAGGGCCCCCTAAAAACAGAAGAATATTACAAAGAATATTACATTAATACTGCATTTGCTCTATGTGTCCTCCAATGCCCTCCTTTTCATACCTCCCTGTCCTCCTTTCCAGTCTTTGGTACCTGGTAGCCCTAGGTCTGGCTGAGCTCACAGAAGAGCTACAGGTCTGTCCTAAAAAAAGACGTGGGTTTATGTTGGTTTACATCTAAGAAGTAAACAGAGTATTATCAAGAAGGCTAGGGAAAGACACAGCATGAAACAGAACAATTTGGTTTTCAACAAATACAAGTGGGAGAAAAAAGGAGAACACAGAGCATGCTTCATCACCTCAGCTCCATGTTGCCTTCCTGAGGAATGAGACCTATCTAGGTACTACATGTAAACCAGAGGCACTCTACAAGCCTGCAAACTCCAAATTCTGCCACAGATTTTATGTATACGGACTTTTAATATCTTGTATTTGTCTAATTGTTTTAATCCTTTGACAGATCTCTCATAGTTTCTTTCTTTCTTTGTATAATAAACCTTTAGTTTTAGTTCCGACTGACTGGCTGGCAGCATGGTAATTAAGGTTAGATCCAAACTTACAGTGCTCTGGTGATGTGACTGACTTTTGGTGGTCAGAAGAACTCTTCTGATACACAAGATGGAGTTTTAAGTGACTAATCTTTTTACTACACCCAGTGGTTGCTTGGGAATCAATAACTGACATGCAGAAAATGAGGTTTATATTTTCTTTTGGCTGCTAGACAACAAGTGTGGGAAATCAGAAGCAATGTTTGAATGTCTGTCTTCAAGTCATCCAGCATTGCTTGGAGATTTTGCTCTTGTTTTGCAGCTTGCCCTGATCTTGGCATTTTCAGGCGGCTCTCCCAGGTCAGCAAGGACAAAAAAATCCACTTCCAAACTCAATGGACTATAAAAGACAGAGGCAAAGCGCTCCACCCTCTCTATTTAATCTAAGAAAACAGACGCACCAGCACCTTTGGGCCACTGGAAGAGATCCTGATCAAGGAAAGAGAGTCAGGTTCTGGCTGGGAGATTGAGAGTGAAAGAAAGCATCTTGAACATCAGTTAAGCTTTACGAGGGTGTTCTGTTTTGTTTGATGTGTAATTCTCTCTAGCATCCTTCCATATACTTGAACACACTGAGTTCTGTGCACATTTTGTAAATAGATTCATTTCAGTTTTCCCATAAACCATCTCAGTTCTGTGTTTGAAGGGAGGGGTCTATTTACCCCCGGACAAGTTAAAAACCTATGAAGCAGTATTCTCCCCAGAACTTGAAATTAGGTGTGGTGTAGGGGGAGATGTGGGGGGATATTGGGGGTTCTCACTAAATTGGTATAACACTGTTACTAGCTGACAAGTAGGGGAGTGTTGGGAAATACTGGGGGGTGCAAGGGGGTGCAGATGGGGGTGTTAGAGAAATCCCTGGTGTGAAGTAAATTGTGTCTTTAAAAGAACAAACCTATGTGATGTTTTAGAGCACACAGTTTGGGGAAACTGCAAGACTGAGAGTGTGCTGGAGTCACCCTGCAATACTAACCCAGGCTTCTGGGAGCCGGGGCGGGGCTGGAGACAGGTGGATGAGGTCACAAGGCCACCTAGCACACCAAGAATGAGAGAGGGCCTGCATGCTGACAGGCTGCTGGTAAGAGGCCCAGGTTGGTAATTACATCAGCAAAGCATTGTGAGGTACCTGGGGTTGCAGAGCAGACAGAGTCCCAGACTCTCCTTCATCTGGATTTGCACCTCAAACCAGTAGGCCCATAACAAATTGCCCCAAAGTTTTGTGAGCCGTCCTTTCCCCCCAGCTAGTCCCCAGCTAGCTGGACCTGGTTGCCAGTTGCTCCACTCATCTTGCAAACAAACATCATCTACTGCTAAGACATAGTGACAAAAGCAGGGATTACATGAGCACATGGAAGGAAGGGCAAGGAAGGGAAGCTGGGGCAGCTGGAGCCACAGGGCAGCCCCCTTGTTTCGCATCTCCCAGTGCCTGTAATAGAAAGAGGGTCAGTGGGAGTTCCCCCTCTACTGTCCTTTAGGAGATGAGGCAGCCCCTGACTAAACAGGAGAAGACTGGAGTCCAGGAGTGTTTGATGCTGGTACCTGCTCTGAGCAGGGCCTCCTGTGCTAATCACCTGAATATGCAAAGCTCAGAGCAAGCTGCAAAAATGAGTGTCAAACTCTAACCACTGCTGGGTGACACTTAAGCCAGACTCCTGATCAGCAGCAAACCATGCCTCTGATTCCCCACACTAGTTCTCAAGAACCACCAACAAACTAAAAGCAGCCCCTTTATTGCACTCCATCCCCTGGATTCCAAAATTGCCACTGAATTCTGTAAAAAGATAAGTTGCAATGCTCACAGCTCCAAGCCCTTTATCCAAAATACCATGCTGCCAGCCAATCCTTTACTAACTAAAACTAAAGGTTTAATATAAAAGGAAAATTAACAAACTTTGAGAGATTTTAAAGGGTCAAAGTGAATCACATACGTACCAATAATTAGAAGTCCATGTAAAGCGACTTTTTGGAAGAACTGGGGGTTTGCAAGCTTGTATAGCTCCTCTGGTGAACACCCAGTACCTGGGTGGGATTTTCTCTCACAAAAGTCATGCAAAAAATAAATGTGTTACTCTTCAGAAGTGCCACCAGATTCCTTGTTTGTTTTGCTGAAGTATCCTAACACAGCTACCGGCTCTGGAATTTGCTTTCAAAAGCTCTCTCTCTCTCCCTGCTTTCCATTTTTCTCTTCATGGCATAGTGATTCATAATTATTCAGAGTGAGGAAAATTCCCTCCTTTCTCTTCCACAGTTTCGGTGTTCTCCCTTTAATTTTAATGCTCCACCATTGTCTTCTCCAGGTTGTATAATCTTAGGTTCTTGGTGCTAATTTCCTGGGATGGGAGCCAGATCACCAGTGCAGGCCTTAAATGTCTAGGACCTGTGACTCAAGTTCCTTTCAATACTGAAAAGATCTCTGTTAGATGCTTTTATCTGTGTTCTTTGCCCTGTACTTGCTGTATTACTGTAATGATAAAAATCCACTAAGATTTATGAGGAGTCTGTTAACCCACAGGTTGTCTTATAAATGGAAAGACTTTTTTCTTTAGTCTGCACAGCTTTACTCTATTCTGGTGTCTTTCCCTGAATCTTGAGCAAAGTGGGCATGCCCAGCCGTCCCAGTTTGCTGATACTGAACCCACTCACTACTCCTGTTTTAAAAAGGAATTACTCTGGGGAATGATGTTATTATATTTGAAGGTCACACAAAACCATGCTCTAGTCTCCAGCCCTTTAAAGGAGCCCCTCCCTGCCTGAACAAAGTTTGTTCCTTCTCCTGCAACTTCACTCCTGTCTTTCTGTACAGACTCCATGGAAGACTGGAGACCTGGGCAGGGTTATGACATCACAGATCTCAAGGAGACGGAAAATTCTTACCCAGAATGTCTGCACCCTGCAAGGCCTGTGTGATGCTGTCTGCATCTAGGGGACTCTTTATGATTAGCTTGCCTGTTAATGTTTCATATTTTAATAAGTCATATGTGATATACCATGTTTGGTATCAATAGAAAAGCTGGAATCTGCTAGGAATGATTATATGGTTTATATGTAGGTATCATATCTGTAAAAGATATTAGGAATGAATTTGTTTTATCTGTACTCCAAGTTATTTGACTCCAAGCAATCCCAGACGGGGCAGCTGCAAAACTATTGTCATCCTAATGGCCCAAAGATTCAGGGGACTCCCATCCACAGTGGGCCTAGAAAGAAATGTGTCTGGCCAGTCACCCAGACTGACCACGTGACTCAACTCCATTTTGATTTGGCAAGGACTCTAAGAGCGTGGAAGAGCAAAAGGTGACAAAGGCCATAGCCCAATCTCTGTTTTGTCTTTAGTCTTCAGTCTGCCTGCAACCAACATCCTTCTCTGGAACTGTTCTTCTGGGGCTGGACAAGGGACTGAGACGAACCCAGGTGCTGGGTGCATACCAGAGGAATGGGACTAACTTGCAAACTACAGATTCTTCAAGGATTTGCTTTCTATGGACCCTAAATCATTTGTATATATGTGATTCACTTTGACCCTTTAACATCTCTCATGTTTTGTTTGTTTTCTTTTATAATAAACCTTTAGCTGTAGTTACTAAAAGATTGGCTAGCAGTGTGGTTTTTGGTTAAGATCCAGGCCTATATTTTTCTGGGTGATGTAGCTAGCCCTCTGGGGTCAGGAGAACCTATTTCTTTAAGACACCCATTGGCCGGGGGGGGAGGACCAGGGAAGCAGATGTGCAATAAAGGGGGCTGCATTTGTTTTGTTATGCTTAGTGATGACCAGAGTGGGGAATCACAAGCATGTTTTGTTGCTGACTGGGAGACTGGTTTAAGTACCACCCGGCAATGGTTTGGGGATTTGGCTCTTCGGTCTGCTACTTGCCCTGATTTTGGCACATTCAAAGGGCTATCCTAGGAGGCCTGGGTCACAGTCTGCAGTGGTGTTTAAAGTTTCCCATGGAGATGTGGCTACATGGTCCATTTCACTTGTGCTGAAGTCTAATAAGAAGGAATCAGCTACAAATTCCATGCGAGTAACTCATCTTAACATAGATGCTGTGCCCTGGTGCCAGCAGACCCTCTGGTTGAAAGTGAAAAAGTATAACTTCAGCAAAGGTGTCGTTGCAAGAGCCCAAAATAACAACCAAACACCACAGGGATGTATCAACTGTAAGATGTTACTTCAAATGCCCTGTGAACACTGGTCTAGCCTCAGAAAAATTACAGTCCAGTCCTGGCCCTGTTACTGCCCTGCTGGATGACCATGGGTGAGACACTTCCCTTCTCTGTGACTCACTTTCCCATCTCTAAAAGGGGACTATTGATGCAGACCCCCGCTTCTAAAAAGCTTTGAGATGTACTGATGGAAAGCACGAGAAAGAAGTAGAGATTCTTATTATCTGAGGATCTAAGCAGGGGTTAATGTAATGGGGAATGCATCTCTGAACACTATGCAACTCTGAACCTTGATGAACAGACCCATCCGTCTAAATTCTAACCACATTTATCTTAAGTTTCCTACTTACGCCTACACCTTTTGACTGTTCCTACAAGTTGTTTATTTTCTTATACAGCCCTGTAAGTTACCTTGCATTTCAGCAGTCAATATAAAGGTTATGCTAAATTATGAACTTATGCTAAGTATAAATAGCATCTAGAAACCAGAGGCTATGTTCACATGTAAACTGTTATCTTGAAATAAGTTATTTCAAACTGAGTTATTTCAAAATAAAGTCCTTATTTCAAAATAAGTTAATTCGGATTAAGGGAAAGCCTGCTATCAAAACAGCTGTTATTTTGAAATTGTTGTTTCAAAATAAGGCCGTTTGGACATGTTTCGAAACAACATGTCTGAACTCTGTTGTTTCTAAACAGCCGTTTCGAAACAACATCTCTTTTAATTTCAAGCGAGGTTTTACTGTTTCGAAATAACAGCCATTATTTCGAAACAATGGGTCCCGTTATTTCAAAATAACGGAACGTTGTGTGGACATAAGAAATTTTATTTCAAAACAATGGCTGTTATTTTGAAATAAAACTCTTGTCTGAACACAGCCAGAGAGTCCCAGAAATTGGAAAGGACCATGAGAGGTCATCAAGTCCAGTCCCCTGCCCTCATGGCAGGACCAAGTACCCTCTGAAAATATACTTGACAGGTGCTTGTCTAACCTGCTGTTAAACACTTCCAATGATGGAGATTCCACAACCTGCCTAGGCAACTTATTCCAGTCATTAATCACCCTGACTGGTAAGACATTTTTCCTAATGTCCCACCTAAACCTCCCTTGTTGTAATTTAAACCCCTTGCTTCTTGTCCTATCATCAGCAGTTAAGGGGAACAGTTTTTTTTCTCCCTCCTCCTCATGGACAATCTCTTGGCGTGCATCTACACCTACAGATTAGCTTGATTTAAGAAGGCTTAAATCGACCTAATCTACCCAGCCCCGTCCACACTGGGCATTTATTAAGTCAATTTCAGTGTGTTTTTACAACTACCTTGCCTTTAGTGTGTTTAGGGCATGCTTATTTTAGCAGTAAGATGACTGCTTAAATTCCTACTCCAGAACAGACTCACCATGGACCGATCCTCAGTCACCAGTGTCTGTGACTCATAGCAGTTACTTTGATGGCCGCCCCTCCCGGGCCATCATTACGTATGAAGTGAACAATGGCTCCTTCACCTTAACTAGATGGCCCACTTGAACTCAACTGGATGGCTGTTACCACCCTGGGGGCCCATTGTTTTGCAGGGCTTGGTGTAGGTGGGCTCTGCCTAACTGCAAGGTCCTGCAGGGCATGATTCATACCCCCATTGTTCCCCACATTCCCTGTAATCAGGGAAAGGCGGGAAATAGTCTTTAAAAGCTGAGGTTCTGGGGTGCTCAGGCAGGACGGTTTTCAACATCTCTCCTGGCCTGATCAACCAGAAGCTGCCTCCTCCGCTCACGAGTTCCCCCTAGAGCGTATCCGCGAGTTACCCCCACCAGTTACTGCCGGCCGATTACGAGTCTCCTCCAGCCTGTGATGCTGTTACCCTTGCTGCTAATAGGAGTGGTAAGAGCTTGCCTTGCAATCCCTCTCTAAAGTTTTCTGTTTCTTTATTGCTGCCTTCCAACTGCTCTCCCCAGCTTTACAGGCTTGCGTGTGTACCTTTCTGTTTGCTTGCAGCTCCAGTTTGTGTTAGGAGCTCCCCCTGTCTGTAATTGCTTCTTGCTACTTTGTATCACCCAGTGTATCTCTTTTCCTCCTGGGTTGTTTGAACTTGCTTTAAGAGTATTGTGTTTTGCAACATTGTACAGAGTTAATTAGAATTCTTAAGTTAGATGTTAAGATTGTTTCCATTAGTTCCTAGCCTTTAGAATTGTTTGGTTAAGTTGCCTTTGCCCTCCCCTCTGTAACCTCCCCGACTTAAATAAACCTTTTTCTCTTTAACTTGATTTGTTCCCTCTTCATTTCTGGGATCCCCCGTGCCTCAACTTTCCTTCTGTCCTTGTCCCTGTGGCTCCCCGCTCCCGAGCCGCTCTCCCCGCCCCGCTACCCTTGCGGCTCCCTGCGGCTCCCGGCTCCCGAGCAGCTCCCGCGGCCGCCACCGGTTCCCCCGATCCCCGCCGGACTCTCTAGCGGCCCCGCCACTTTTTCCGCAGCTCCCCCTTTTGCCCCTGCACGCCTTTCTGCGGCTCCCGGCTCCCCAGCCGCTGACGCCGCCGCTGCCGGCTTCCTGCCACCGCTGCCGGCTTCCCTGCGGCTCCCGAGCCGCCCCCCGCGGCCGCCGCCGCTTTTCCCACGGCCGCCCGTCGGCTCCCCTGCGGCCCCGCCACTTTTCCGCGGCTCCCTGCAGGCTCTCTGCCGCTGCCGCGGGCTGCCTCTGCCCGCCAGCAGCCGCTTCCCCCGAACCCCTCCTGCCCTCCCCGCCGCCTCTCTGGGGCTCCCGGCTCCCGAGCCGCTCCCGCGGCTGCCCGCCAACCCTCCCGGTTCGCCGCCACTTTTGTGCTGCTCCCGCCGGCTCCCTGCGGCTGCCGCCACTTTTCTGCGGCTTCTGCCTTCCCCGCCGCGGCTTTCCCGAACTCCTTTTGCCTTCCCAGCCACCGAACCCCTTCTGCCTTCCCCGCCAGCCGCTTCCCCGAACCCCTTCTGCCTTCCCTACCATTTTGCCCTCCTCTGCCTCCCTCACAAACCCCTGAATCCCCTTTCAGCCCCTCCTGCTTCTCCCCATTGCCCGCACTCCCACACACCTACAGCCCCTCTCCTGCCTCTGGCCCCTTTACCCCAACCCCCAAGCACCTCCTCACCCCGCTGCCTTTCCACACCCCCCACTTGCCTTCACTCCTCTACAGGCCCCAGCTTCCCTGTTACTTATCTTCTCTGCCACTGCCCCACACTAATTTGCATTGTACCCCCCCCCTTTTCCTATAGTGTGTTAAGTAGCCTTTAGGTTATAGTGAGTAGGGCTATAGTGTTAGTAGGTTAGTTGAAGAACCCCATTGTTCCCCAACCTGTCCCCACTCCAGAAAGTTAGGTACCCCCCAACACTTTACAGATACCACTGTAACAAACACGACATACACCGACCACCTCTCCCTATACTCATTTTAATAAAGTGCACCCCAAATCCACCCTGTACCCCAGAGGTGCAGTGGTTGCCCCCCAAGGTCCTCAAATTTTCGAACCTGCTGGCAGGGTCAACCAGAAGTCTGAAAATTTCATCTTTGGCTTGACTCAGAACAAAACTATTAAAACAAATATTTTGCTCATCAGTGACATAGAATTTAAAAAAAAAAAAAATGTCTATTTGTCCAGCACTCTCTAATTAGGGCCCCTCGCTGTAGTACTGAGGCATCCAAATACGGGTCACCACCACTGTTTTAGCAAGGGGGCATTGCCCTCTTCACCCAGAGTAAACCCCATATTCTGGGTGTACATGTGCAGCAGGCCGGAACCTCTGGGGTAATCTACATCGGTTCCACATTTACACAAAACTCTCCCAAATGAGTCAAGACAGAGACATCTGGGCAAACAGCCTTATCTCAAGCTGCACGGGCCAGGAGCTGTTCAAAGCTTGCACCTGCCAGATATGCCAAACATGTTGTTGAGGCAGTCTTGTTCCACAGAACCTCAGTGCAGACTGTGGTGAGGCTGTTGTTGGAGCAGGGCAGGAGGCTGTATTTACTGCGGAGGTGGATAGAGAAGGCACATGAGGAGCAGTTGACTCTTGAGTCGGTGGCTTCACACCAGGCAGTTCGTCTGGAAATATGCCCTTCGGATATGAATAATCTGGCAACAGCTGATTGTAAGACCACCACTCGGTGAGATAAAGCTGGATTTTGGATAGTGTATGAAAAGAGGTCCTGTCTGGGTGATGACTGTAGCAGGAACCAATTTAGCTCCAGAAGCATAGCTCTGAGTTAGGATAGTTCTCTCGAAGACTAAAAGTCTATTTCTTTGGCTCTGGGTGCACATCTAATGACTTGGTTTTACTGTTGAAACTGCTCAGCCTGTTACGCTTGGCAGGGTTTCAGCCAGTCAAAGGAAATGCATGGCTGTCATCCTAACATTAGAAGTCCAGAGACACTTTGCTTGTAGCGTGATATGTGTTTTTGAAGGATAGTGAGAAGGTGTCAAGACACATTGAAATGGAGGCATATCCCCTTGCAGATTTTAAAGCTTGTTTGATAGCCTATACAGCTACCCCTCTGAAAATGTCTAAATAGAATTTCTTTAAGGTTATAACCATACTCAAAGACCAGTAGTGAATGGTTCATTGTCAAATTAGAAGGATGTATCATTCTTGTAGCTACTACATTGGTCTGTCCTGTGTCCAGTACTATTCCATATTTTCATTAATGGCTTGGATAATGGTGAGGAAAATATGTTTATGAAATTTGTGTATGGGCACCAAATTGGGAGGGGTTATGAGTTCTTTGGAGGACAGGATTAGAAGTGAAATTGACCCTGCTAAGTTAATGAATTGATCTGAAGCTAACAAGATGAAATTCACTCAAGTTAAGTGCAAAGTATTTCACTTAGGAAGGAAAAGTTAAATGCATAACAATAAAATGGACAATAACTGGGAAGGTGACTGTACTACTGAAAAGGATGTGGGAGTTATAATGGATCGCAAATTGACTCTGGGTCAAAGTAATGAAATTACAAGATTAACAGTCTAGAACATATTAATAGCAATGACCTATATAAGGCACAGACATGATTGTCAACTCTACTCAGCACAGGTGAGACTTCAGATGAAATACTGTATTAACTCTATATACCACTCTTTAGTAAAGATGTGATAAATTTGAGAGAGCACAGAGGAGAGCAAACAGAATGATAAAAGATTTAGCAAACTTGAGCTACGAGGAAAAGTTAAAAAACTGGCATGTTTAGCCTTCAAAAAGAATAGGGGGAAAGGGGGGACTTGAAAACCTTCTTCAAATATGTTAAGGGCTCTTACAAAGAGGACAGTGATCAACTGTTTACCATGTCTATGGGAGGTAAGCAAGAAGCAAAGGGTTTAATCTGCAACAAGCATCATTTAGATGAGATATGAGGAAAATCTTTCTAATTCAATGGATAGTCCAGCAGTAGAACAGGTTACCTGGGGAGGGAGTGAAATCCCCAGCACTGGATTTCATGACATCTCAAGGTCTTTTCTAGCCCTCCACTTTCTGTGATTCTGGTGGAGTTTGTCCATTACCTTCAGGCAACAAGGGAGGATGGTTCTTTCCAGTTTATTCTCTCAGGCTTTGCCCAGTTTTAGATTCCAGCAGTGATCCCTCCCCTTCCCTTGGAAAGGGACCATCATCCAGCATTCTGTTAGTGAATTTTTCATTTTCATGGACAACAGTGGGTCCCAGAAGGTCTCCCCAAACTTTTGAGTATCTATCACCTCAGGCCAGCCCAGTTTAGAACAAATGATGGAGGCGAATTGAAGTTAACAACACAGGTTTATTAAAACCATGGGATGAGGTAGAGGAAAACTATCAAGAGTACTATTATAATAAGGGCTGATAACCTTTAAACGACTAACAGGTAAGTATCAAAGATAAAATCACAGTTACTAATAGACAGGTAAGTATGTAGGTAATAAGCCCACCCTGAAACCCCTTAAAACTTAGACTCCAGACAAGAGGATCACCTCCCTCCAACCAACCAGGAGTAAGACTCCAGCCCAAGCAGTGCGATTCCACCCGGAGAAGCTCTGCAGCCTCTCAAGCCGAACTCCCCCACTCTGCCCACACTTTTGATGAGTTCTTCCCTCCGGATCCAAAGGAGATGTTACAGAAGATCCCTCGCTGTCCTTTCAGGAGAGCTAGTGGCTATCCAGACTTGACCCGTCTATTTCTGGGGCTCTTTTGCCCTGTCCTATAAAGTAAAATCCTTTCACCTCTTTACAGAGTCCACTGTGACAGGCTCCGAGGACTTTCACCAAGCCAAATCTGAAGTCATGTCCCACGATGGCCTCCTCTGGAAGTCTTCAAGGCTCCAGGAAGGTGGTGGCTGTCTGAGACCCTCTGATCCAGATGCTCATCTCCGAACATGCAGTCCCAGCCACCTTCCGAACCTCCGTTCAGACACTTGCCAGAGAAGCTCACTATCTGGCAGGATCTGGGCTGTGGCTCTCCCTCAGCTGAGCTCTCAGTCCGACCGGCCTCACAATCGTCAGAGTGAGACCTGAGCAGCAGCCTTACACTGAACCAGTCTCCTCAGCAGAGAGCGATCAAGCAGCGAAGCAGGGAGCACACACATGAAGCCCCTACACCTAACTCCCAACCAGTGACTCCAACCCAGTCATGCAAAACCCACATAAATATCAAGCTGCAGTCCAATGAGCACCGTGCCTTTTCATGCCAAAAAGGTTTCCTCATAGGCTCACACGTGGAATCCTCTCAAAGGAGAAACCCACGTCATGTCTCAGTCTCTGCTCATCTGCCTCTCTCTGGGCAGACCCAGGCAAGCTGCCAAATACTCCTGTAAGTTACATTTATACAAACACTCTAACTCACTCTATTCACAAACAAAGTTACACAAACTCCCTAACTAACAGCTCATGTCACCTCCTGCTGGCGATGAGCAGTACCACCTAATCCCCGTGCATCATAACATATCCCAATCATACAAAACATAGTATGATCCTAAACCGATGAAACATTTAACATCAATAAACTGTAAAAATCATCTACACCCTCTTCAAAGCATCTGATGAAGTGGGATTTTTCTCCCATGAAAGCTCATGTGATAAATAAATCTGTTAGTCTTTCACTGCCACAAGACTCCTTGGCCTTTTTTTTTTTTTTTTTTTTTTTAAATCCATGAAAATGTTAAACCATTATGAAGAGATGAGGATATCCATACCACTTTTGGATCCCTAGCCTCACATCTGAACTGTTTTACCCACAAAAGCTCATGAAATAAATAAATTTATTAGTATTTTTAAAATGCCACAGGACTCCCAGTTTGTTTTTATATCTGGCCTAAAGTCAGTGAAAACTCAAAGCCATTTCTATTGTGTGTTTTCTTTGTTAATCACACCCTATGCATCAAAAGTAAAAAAACAAAACAAAAAAAAAAAAGCAATAATCTGCCGAATAGAGGAAAACTGAGCTGTAATGTTTTCACAAACATTTGATGGGCAGTTACAAATTATGCCATTTATAGGAATCACTTGCTTCTCAAACAAATTAGGAACTAGAAAACAACTAAATGTATCAACTTGTTTAATTGAATTACAAATATTTAAAAATGCTATAATTAGTGTAGTGTCTTTGGCTCATTATGCAGCAAAAATAATATGAGGAAGTTGCTAGTTGGTCCTCTAATAACCATGTGTTTCTGGCTACGTGATCAGTGTCACCTATAAGAGCTCCCCCGGTGTCCCAACCCTAATGCCCTGCTCTCACCTCTCTCAGCCCCAGGAATCCCCCTTTCCATCACTTCCTGGTGTAGGTTAAAGATCCACCCCTGACAATGGAAGTGTGTGTGGGAGCTAGACAGCCCCTGTGACCCCAGAATGGCTTTTTCTCCCCCAGTGTCTGGACTGAGTCCTGAGGTCCATGGGTCTGCCCCTAGCAGAATGGCTGGCCTGGGTTCTGTAACTGAGGCACGAGAGATGTGTGCACATAGCTCCCAGGCTTCAATCCTGCTTAATGACAGAGGCTGTCAAAGCAGGGGGCCCTGCTCCTGTGACATCCCACCAAGGCTGGGGCATGTTCAGGGTTGACTTACAGAGATTTAGGTGCTCAGAACCTCTGATTGCACCTAACCCACCCAGAGGACATGGGGGCTGAGCAGCTTGGGGAGGGTTGCTTGTTAACATGGCCACTGGTTAGAGCCCTCAGCTGGGACATAGGAGCATAGGTTGGCTCCCCACTTTGTCTGATCTGGAGCAGTAACTTTGAGCCACATCTTCCCAGGCAAGTTCCCAAACCACTGGGCTATTGGGCGTTCTGGGGTGGAAATTTGCTCAGGTTGGTTTAAATAGTTTTGGGAGCAGCAAGTCTCCTAAATCCCCACTGCATGCTGATGCTAAAGGGGTGAGGCACCTCACTCTAGGAGAGGACTCACAGCTGAGCCTCCCTAGTGGAGGGAGATGCCTATCTCTGGCCCATCAGCCTGGCCACCAGAGCTCAGACCTCTAGGACTTAGGCGCTTATGTCTTTTTGTGGATCTCCTGCTCCTCCCTCCTGGCATTTCCTACTGGCTAGTTTAGGTGATTGCTGCTCAGCTTGCTAGCTTTTGAGAAGCTCTTTCATAGGCACCTATTTCTCCCCAGGTGTTAGAGACAGAGCCTGGGCACTTAACTCAGCTGTGGATTTCACCATGTCCTCTTTGTGACTCTCATCCTTTCTTCTGTCAGGCTGAAATTCTCTGGCAGGGGAATCATTTAGTTCCCTCACTGCGTTGGGATTGTGTCAATTCTAAAAGAAAGAACCACTTTCCTTCTCTTCGCCCTGCCACTGCGAGGTGGATTCCAAAGCCAAAAGGGATTGTTGTGATCCCATCCCACAGTCTGCCTATGAGACCACAGGAAGAAAACAGGCCAGCGAACTCCAGGTAATTCCTGTTCTACCTAGAGCAGATTCTTTTTCTTTGTCTCTCTTTTTTTTTTAATTTTTATTTTATTTAAAAAGAAAATCAATCTTGATTTAAAAGTTGGCAAGGTGGAGAATCCACCACAGTCCTTGGTAATTTGTCCAACTGGTTCAGTTCTTTCACTGTTAAAACTGCATCCTATTGCCAGTCTGAATTTGTCCACTCTTTGGAACTTCTTATATCCTCTGCTAGATTAAAAGCCCATTCTCAGATATTTGCTCCCCATAGAGATATGTCTAAACACTGATCAAGTCACTCGTTAACCCTCTTTGTTAAGCTGAAAAGAAGGAACTCCTTGTGTCTACCACTGTGAGGCAGGTTTCTAATCTTTTAATCAAGTGTTTCTCAACTAGTGTTCTGTGGAAAACTGGTGCTGTGCAAACATAGTGAAGGTGTCCTACAGTTAACCCCAGCCCTTCCCCATTGTGGGGAAGTGATTAGCACAATGCAGAGAACCAAAAGGTGCCAGGAAGATTTAAAATGTCCCATCTGCAGCACAGCTTCCAGCTGCACATCAGCATCCACTGCCACCTTGCTCCTTTGCTGCAGGAGGAGGAGTTTTTGAAATTTCTCATTGCTGTTCAGCATTGAAATCACTAGGACATAACTTCCACAGTAAAACTTTATTTAAGTATAACCTTATTCTGGGAATATATTAACTTTGTTCAAACGTGCAAATACAAAATTCCCATTAAAACTTGAGTAATATCACTTTCAGCTTTAATTTGTGTGCATAAGCACTATGTATCTATATTTAAAATTATAGCATGTTATATTCATAAAATTGTATTTAATTCTGTTTCCTGAATCATTTTAGTGGGAAAGCATAGTGTCCAGATATTGCAAGCGTTACAAGTGCTATATATTGGCTTTTTCAAAAAAGTTTTCATCAAGCTTTTCTGCATGAAGTAATTAATACCTTTAGGTATTCCCCAGTGCATTAAAGGTAGAGAAAAACTGCTTTAATAATTCTCAAGCCTCTCCTCTGGACCCCCCCCCCCCATTTATCACCGTCCTTGAACTGTGGGCACCAGCCCTGGACACAATCCAGCCGTGGTTGCACCAGAGCCAAATACAGAGGTAATATAACTGCTGTTCAGAGGCCTCTGCAGTAGTGAGAAAAGAGAAACCTTAAACAAAGGACAGGAAAAGCAAAATGCCGTGACAGGGGTTGGGGGGGGGGTTATCAGCACAGACACATTGTAAATAATTGTGCGAGGTCACGACAGAGGAATATTCCTGTAGGCGCCAGGAAGATGGAGTGTCCTAGTATAAGATCTAAGCCTAGGTTAATAGGAAATGATCCATAGCAAAGCCATTTTACCAGTGATCTGTTTACATTAACCTGACTCCAAAAATTAGTGTTACCATTTGTTCGCTTTTCCCTGGACATGTCTCCTTGTCGGACATTAAATGTCCGCTCAGCTGGATTTTATAAAATGTTCAGGAATGTCCAACCCTAGACCCAAACACCAGCCGTCCCCTGGAGAGCAGCCTCTGCTCCTGCCCTCCAGCACTGAATGGGCGCCCTCCAGCACGAGGGAAGGTGGGGCTGTCCAGCCACAATCTTGCCCACGTGGCTAGGTTCTCATCCCAGCCAGGGCCCCCTCTCCAACCCAGGCAGCGTTAGTATTGGCTTCACTGGGCAAGGGGGAGGGAAAGAACTGGAGTGGTAGTGGGTGCAGAGTCCTGGGTGGGGGAAACCAGAGCCAGGCATGGACTGCAGGGTCCCGATGGCATGGTGGGACAGACTAGGTGGACCCTGGCAGCTGGTAAGTGTAGAAAGGGCTGTGTAGGTGTGGAGGGCTTGCGTGGCAGTGGTTGGTGGATTCAGGGAGGGTGTCAGGAGTAAGCATGGCTGGGAGGTGCTATATTTGTGGGAGCAAGTGTGGTTGGGGAGGGGGGTAGTTGAGCTTGGCTGGGGGCCACTGTATTTGTGGAGCAAGTGAGGCTGGGGGAAAGAGTGTGACACAGGAGTTAGGACTGGGGCCATGCCCTGAGTGTTTCTTGTAGCTAGCAATGCCCCTGCTGTGCAGGTGGGAGGGCGAAGATGCCAGGTGGTCTCCAGAAACAGGACAGCCAGGGCCAGGGCCCCTCTAATCCAGCCCTGGAGAGGGGCTGGCCTGGCGCTCCCCTCTCCGGAGTGTCTTCTCTTTGAAAAGTTCAAATCTAGTAACCCTAAATGCTTTTTCACATTCCACGTCTGCCTGCCTGGAATGCCAGTCTAGGCCCTCAGAAATCATGGTGCTAATCCATGGCAGTGCTGGCCACCTGATGGCAGATGCAGTTCACATCTCAAGGGGATTTTTTTTTTTTCCTTTATGGCTGAGGTGGACCAGACAGATATTGAGCAGTGGCACTGGGCTGGTGAGACCTGTGGAAGTTATGTCCTTTCCCAAACCAGTGCAGTGGGAGCTCCCCCAACACACAGACCCGTCCCCCTACCCCTGGCTCACACCTCCCCTTATGCTGGGAGGTGGGGTGGAGCAGAACATTGTAGCCATGGCCCGCCCAGCCCCAATCTCTGTGCTGTGGCTGCTAGTGAAAAGGAAACTGCCAGTGTGGTGGGGGTCCTGGTAGGACGGAGCTGCCCCCTTGTAAGGACAAGAGTAGACATGAGTCTGCCAAGACCCAGCTGCTGTGATCCTCCGGGGGGATGCGGGTGAGTGCAGAGACTCTGCTGAGTATGGGGCAGTCATTGGTTGGTGTCGTTGGTTAGTGGCACCTCGCATTCTTCATCTGTCTTCTCCTCCTTGCTAGGTCCCACAGATGCTCCCCTGTTGTGAGCAGTTAGCTCACGCATCATCATGTCCTTGTATTTACGCTTGAAGAAGCCCCCCTGCCAGGAAGAGGAAGAACCACCATGAATGATTGACAAGGGGACTAGAGAAGTTTGGATCTGATCCATGCTGGTGTAACGGGACTGATAGCCCCTTACAGAGACTGAATGGGCCTTTTGATTGGCCACTCCCGCCTGGAAGCAGGACTCTGAAGCAGACAGGGCCAGTGTCCCAGGATGGCCTGATTGATTGAGAGTGCTCCCCTGCCCCTGAGCTGACACTGCAGGCTGGACATGCCTGGGCAAGCCAGAGTGTGTGTTTGTGGGGCCGAGCTAAGGAGGCAGCACTAAGCAGCCAGCAGCTGGGAGCCAGAGGACCCAGGCAAGGGAGCTGGCTGAGTTGTTTTGTGCAGAGCAGACCCACAGCAGCTGGAGCTGCAGAGAGCCAAGCAGAGCTGGAGCTGGAGTTGTCAGGAGCTGGGTGCAGGAGGCCAGGGAAGGAGCCAAGGGGCTGAGCTGACCTGTGCAGACGGCAGGAGGACCAGAGGAGCCCGAGGAGCGCCCCAGAGAGCCACACAGAGCCTGAGCAGTGGCTGGGAGCCAGAGCTGCAGCCGTCTGGAGCTGGGTGTGGTGAGCAGCTGGGGAGCAGTGAAGGGGGGCTGATGCTGGGAAGAAGGGCCCTGCCCCTGGAGCCTGGGGACGTGTGGCCACAGCCAGAGCCTGCATCTGACCCCCTGGATCATCCAGTCGCAGCCAGGCCTGGACAGAGGGCTTGCAACGTGGAGGACAGACTGTGAGACGTTCCTCAGGCCCCAGAGACTCTGTTTGTAGTACCCCCACGCCAGGCGATGGCACTGAGAGTTTACTGTTCACCTTTTTCCACTTTTCTCTATTTTTTTATTGGGTTATTTTTTATTTCTGTGTGCTTAGTGACTGGTGGGCCAGAAGAGGGGTTAGTGTGGTCAGCACCCCAGAGTGGGGACACCCTAGCCCTGTCCTGAGAGACCACGATAAGAGTGGGGGTCGAGCCCCCAGGAATCCTGGGGCCCAGCCTTGTCGGGGTTACAAGGACTCCTCCAAATGGGAGATTGGGAGGGGAGCCTTTGAGGTCAGGCAGGCCTTGGGGTAAAGGAAGTGGGAGCAGGGACTCAGATCCTTTTGCTACCCACCTTCACCGGGGTGGTATACAAGCCTGTCTCTGAGCCAGCCAGGTGATCACTGAGGTTTCAATGGGACAAGGGATTCTTTTTCAATTCTTTCCCTCTGTTCTTGACCCATATTGCTCTGTAACACCCCAAATCAGAGGTGGTGGACACATCTCATGACCAGACAAGGGATCACTGTATAAACAGCCCCTGCATCCCATCCTAGAGGTGGACACTGTTGGAAGTAGAAGCAACCAGGTTGTCCCGGAGAAGGATTGGGTCAAATGGTTCTCCTAATTGCCTGCTTGTTCCTCTCAATATCTCGAGTGAGCGAGGAGGGGCTGTTTTTACAACTCTTGTATCCAAAACAGAATGGTAATACAGACATGACTGACACTGTCTAAAAGGTCCTTATTTGGTTATATTAGTACCTGAACAACAACTAAACATATGATGGGTATAATTGTCCACACCTCTGTTTACTGATTTTATCCATCTTGTGCAGGCATTCCACCTTCTAGCTCATTCAGTCTAACTGAACTGCTGAGTTAATAGTTCTTAGAAATCCATGGTATTGCAAGCAGGATCAGGAACAAGGAACAAAAGATGATATGCAGGAACAGGGCGTTAAGAACGGAAGGGGAAGAAAACAAATCTTTTTGTTAACCACCGACTTTTGTCCAGATGGCCAGGGAACAAGCAGAAATACTTTATGAAGTCAAAACTTATATCATACTGTATGTGCAAGGTTAAAAGTACACACTACGTGCCCAAATGCAGCCCTGTGACATATCCAGTAACTCAGACCTGGCACATTCCACAGTGTTGATTTATTTTACTTATATTAATTTCCTACACTCCCCCACTTTCTTTGAAAGATAAGGCATCATACTAGGCCTGAGAGGGCCAAGCTATCTTGTAAAATACATGACTGAAATGTAACCTTTGAAGATATATAATAGGAAAATACAATGGCAGTGTTACAATTATGCTAGGGCTTTGATATGCCTGTGTATCCTTAGTGGTTTCTTGATGATGTTTACATATACCCTGTTAGAGGTTAGCAAGGTGAACAAACTGCTTCTCTATCTGTCACCATTGTTCTACTGGAGGAGATCAAGAGGGAACATCTGTTAATGGTGCTAATGCAGTTAATTACCTGTGGTGCCCAGAAGGTGAAGGTTTTACTTCAAAGGACAAGATGCATTACTATTCTTCACTTAAGTACCTGAGAACTGTCATCAAAGCCCACATGAAGAAAGGACCTGCAAATGCCCACCTTGCTACGACTATAAGAGGGAACGAAGAACAAAATCCCTTTAGCTCACATCTGTCCAAGGTTCTCTGGGAAAGTTTGGGCCACAGGATTGAGATCCAGCCAGCGCTGGCCTGGAAACCACCGTGCTAATTCTCAGGGAGAATAAGAACCAACTCTACACCTGGACTATTTGGTCTCTGTTCCTTAAAACTGGATTCCTAACAACTGAAGCTGGAAACAAGGACTTAAAACCATCTAGGCATTGGATGTATGCCTAAGACCTGCAAACTCCAAAGTCTTCAAGGATTTATCTTCTATGGACGCTAAATCATTTGTATGTATGTAATCCACTTTGACCTTATAACATCTCTCATTTTGTTTCTTTTCTTTTTTATGTTAAACCTTTAGTTGCAGTTAAAAAAGGACTAGCTGGCAGCATGGTGTTTTGTGTAAGATCCAAGCCTATATTGTTCTGTTTAATGTGGCTAACGCTTTGGAGTCAGGAGAACCTATTTCTTTAAGAGATCTAGGGGCTAGAGAGGGACCAGAGAAGCTGATGAGGAATAAAATGGGCTGTTTCTATTTTGTTCTGCTTGGTGATGACCAGAGTGAGGAATCAGAAGCTTGTTTTGTTACGGACTGGGAGACTGGTTTAAGTACCACCCGTCAGTGGTTTGGGGGTTTGGCCCTTGGTTTTGCAGCTTGCCTTGACTTTGGCACATTTAGGTGGTTATCCCAGGAGCTCCAGGTCACATAAGGGTCTTTTGGACAGTGTTGGTCATATATGTATTACCATACTGTTTTGGATGAACGAGTTGTAAAAATAGCTAGTCCCAGGAGAGAGAAGTGCCTGAGCACCACTTTTTGCCATGGATCTGGGTAAGTTGAATGGACCCTTTACAGCAAACCTGGTTAGGGATTTTATTAACCATATATGAGGGGAGGCCCATATGCAGGTGTCCCAGGGCAGTGTCAGGATTGGCAGGCTCTCCAGGAATGGGTGGAGAGCTTCCTCCCATCCAAATGTTCCCAGGACAGGCAAAAAGCTGTTTTATTGCAGGTACTTTGCGAAGGCCTGACAAAGTTATATGAGGAAACACCATCCTTAAGAGTAAAGCTTACAGTTTAAAGCAAATTGTTGAGGAGCAACACGCTGTTAACCATCACAGTATAATGGCAGTTAGAATGGCTGAGAGCCATATGGAGGAACTTGACCAACTTAAGTTAGAAAACCTGGCCCTGAAAGGTCAAGTAGATGCCTTAAAACAAGCTCCTGCTACTCTACCACCCCATACCCTACTCTACCCTCTCTTTCCTGTCTTCCCCCGCAGTGCTTCAGCCCCAGCTTCCCTCCACTGCCCCTCCTATCTGTGAGGATAAACTGTGTCCCAAAATCTCAATCCTGTTTGTCCCATTGTATCCCAGACAATTGTCTGCATCCTTAATGCCCAGCCTGACAATGCTCTCGTACATCAGTCAGGTATAAAGGTCCTCAATCCAAGAGAAGGGGAGAAGGGCCCAATCTATCGCCATGAGGTCACAATTACCCCTTTAACAGACAGTGACCAGGAAAGTCTGTATAGAGAGTTGGGATCCCCACCCCAGGAATGGAGATGGATCTTACACTGGCTAACCTGTATTGAAAGTCAAGTAGCCTGCTACTGAGAGCAGGACTTAGAATTAGCTTGGGAGACCCTGTTGGGCCTGGTACCCACAGCTGTAGGGGGTCCAGGGTAAAGATTATCAAAATATTGTTCTGAATACTGCTAGGATTCCTTTCAGGGTCTGTTCTCAAATGCCAGGTTTGGTAAAATTAGCTCCTATTCCAGGAGAGCACCCGCAGGCTGCTATACAGCGGATCCAGGCTTGCGCTCACAAATTTGAAAATCTTTTACCTGTGGGATGATGAATGCCCCCTGAACAAGGCCAGAGCATCGCCGTGTTAGAGGCTTGGCTTCAGTGCTTAAGCCAGCCAGTCCATAATTGGTTTGAGCTCCAGGAGGGACCCCCTCAAGCTGCTAGCCAACCTATGCTAGTTGATAGGGCTGCCACTTATGTACATCAGCATACAGATATTCCAAAAGCTTTTGATGCCCCTACCCTGCAAGACAAATCCTCCAGCAAAGATACTTCTGCCCAAATATGCCAGTTGGAGAAACAGCTTGACACCCTCCTCTGGGATCTTCAGCCAAAACTCTCAGGCCCTTGACCCAACTCTACTGCTTCCCAAAGCCTACCAACTACCTCAGGAGTGAAAAGGTGAGATTGGCCATGCCCTGAGTGCCAAGCCAAAAATTTCTCCTGCTAGGAAGCAAGTAGCCCAGGGTAGCCAATGGAAAACTGCCTTCACTTGGCAAGGAACCCAGTTTCCATGGAGGGAGGGGGTTGCTCCAGGGATACTATAATGCCCCTACCCTGTTTCACTGGGAGCTCAAGTGGGTTCTGGAGGGGTTAGGACCTGTAAGCCAGCAACACATTCAGCCTGTGGATAAAATTTTCATCTGGGGAAAGGAGCTGGAGGAAGTTACTGCAGCGACCAGGGAAGTTGTTCAGGGTCTGGGAAAGGCAGGGTTAAAGCTGAATGGAAGGAAGTCCCCACTAATTCAAACTTCAGTAACCTTTCTCAGGGTAGCCACTGAGCCAGGTAGGAGGTCCATTGATTTCAACCAAGCAACAGTAATTGCCCAGCTGCCACAACTTATTGATGTCAAAACTCTGGCTTCATTTATTGGGCTCAATGGGTTCCCCCAGGAATTCATCCCTCAGTGCAGCAGCCTGCTGTGACCTTTGCAGGCTCTACTCTGAGCCCCAGAATGGGAATGGACTCCTGAGTGTGAAAATGCCTTCCTGGTACTAAAGTAACATATCAGCTCAGCCCCTACTTTGTCTAGCCCAGACCCTGAAAAACCCTTCATTCTGTACCCAGAGGCTTTTGGAGAAGAAATTGGAGTGGTATCCTGCTAGCAGTCAGGATCTGATTTATGACCTGTGGCTTTTGCTTCCCTTCACTTACCAGCCATGGAAAGCAAGTACAGCCCCTGTGAAAGAATGGTATTAGGATGTTACTGGTCTCTGCAAAAGTTACAGTATGTGATCAGGAGAGGGAAAGTTGTCCTGCCCCACATATGGAAAGCCTTTCCCTTTGCAGGACAGAGGATTGTAGTCTTGGACAGCAAATATTTGTTTCAGGGAGCCACCCAGCTGTTGGGGTTGTGGGCTTCCCATGAGTGCAGGACACTCCTTATGTCATCGTTATGTCACTATGGAGGGCAATTCACAACAATGTCCAGAACCTAATTTTAATGGTCAAAGTAAAAGCCCATCAGAAAACCAGATCTGGAGCCACAGACAATGCACAGACTGATGCCGCAGCTAAAGCTGCTGAGCAGCTGCTTCCTGCCCAATATCACTTACCACCCAAAGATCCTGCAGTGGCTGCAGTTTGTACACAGAAACAGACAGTGGAGGCCACCACATTTGAACAGGAGCAACAAGGCTGGGAGGGCCCTATCCCTCTAAGTTTGCAGCAGGAAAAGGGTCTGTGGGTTAAAAGAAACAAGCAAGGCCACCTTGTCCCATACATATCCTCTAGGTGGAAAAACACTTCCCTGTGCTGCATCTAAAGTTGGTGGGAACCCAAAGGAAGAGGAAATATTAAGCACAGGGGAAAAATTAAGATGGTGGCCCTTGAGGAGGGATGATGTCAGGGCATAGGTAGACCAGTGTCTGCAGCGTGCTCAGCACCAGCCCACACCTGCTGGTCACAAAGGAAGGCTTATGGAATGGCCATTAACCAGCCCATGGGAAAGAATACAGGTGGATTATGTGGGCCCCCTTCAGCACACAAAAACAGGGTATCAGTTTATGCTGGTGGTTGTGGACGTGTTTAGCAAGTGGGTGGAGGCACTTCCCACTCAGAATCAAACTGCCAAAACCACTGCCACCTTGTTGGCAACTGAAGTCTTTTCATGCTGGGAGGTTCCCCGTGTGATGGACTCAGACAGAGGGCCAGCCTTCCACAGCTGCCTCTTGGGTAACTTGTGTTAACTGTTGGGCACTGAGTAGCAGCTCCATATTCCCTATCACCCTCAAACAGCTGGGCAGGTGGAGTGCATGAATCACACTATCAAGGAAGAGTTATGGAGGGGTACTAACCTAGGAGACACCAACTGGGTTGAACTCCTACTTTTCATTCTAAGGCGAATCTGGGCCTGACCAGCCAAAGCCACAGGCATTAGTCCCATGAACTGTTAAAAGGGAGAGCAGTGTTTTGATGGTAAATTTTTTTCAATCCCCTGCCCATGGAGCAGGTCATTCAAGCAAACATGGCAGACTGGCTCCTCCACCTCCAGGAGCAGATCTGGATACTGCAAACCAAGGCAGCCTGTTCAGAGAGTAAAGCTGAAGTCGAATACTGATATGATCCCCCTCACAATCCTCTACATTGTATGCAAACTGGAATTTTGGTGATGTATTGGGCCCATGGTTCCCATCCCTTTCCCGTGCCTCAGTGGGAAGGCCTGTACATGGTAGCTGACATGATTCACTCTTCCCTAGTCTGGTTAACACATGAGTGTCAATACTGGTGGGCCCATGTTTCCCAGGTAAAATACTACAATGCTTTAATTAAATGCCGAAAGGAGTGAAGTGATTCTTGATTTTCAAGTTGATGAGTGTTCCTGCAGATGGTATCCCTTGCTGAAGCCATAGTGGGATACTCCAGCCTTTAACCAGCGGGCCTTGGTGAGCCACCAAACATAAATCCAGCTCCCAAATATTACATCCCTGAGGAAGTCTGTCAATGGCCCTGGTACTGAAGGTGTACCATTCTCTGGTGGTAGAGAGGTACCTGTGGTGGAGCAGGTGGTAGAACTCAATGTTATCTAGGGTTTATTCCCTATTCTCAGTCCTGCAGATCTGGAGAAAGCGGGACAGGATGCACTCCCCTGCCTGAGCAGCCCATTTCTGAACCCAAGATCCAAGACCCACTTAGTACTACAGCTATTGTGATCTCAGGATTGCCTAAAAATATCCACTGTCAGGCTGTTTTTCCTTCCCTCCCCTCAACCCTAAATCCTCAGACTCAACTCTCTTAAAAGCCTAGTGCCAAAGGTATATGTACAACAAGTGTAGCCCCACCAACCAAGTAGTTGGCTGGTTTTTAAATGGAGCTATAAAAACTCATAATGACTTTCACAGTCACTTTAAAAATAAATCAGAAAATTGGACCTTTACATTAGGGGTAAAGGTGGGCATTCAGATCAATTGGTAAAATCTATCCCAGCCTTAGCCTTCAGTGGTAAGTGTACCTAGCCCTCTACCTTGGCTCAACCAAAAAAGGGATTCCATTCTTTGGGAAGCTTGGGCCTCAGATGGAAGCTTCACACCCCTGTGGCTACCACTGAATGCAACAGGGAAAACTGTACCCTTTGCATGTTCTATTATACAAATACAAAGCAGGGAAAGATGCATTACAATTAGGCCTTTACCTTCCTTGACCCCTTTACCACCTACTAATATATCAATTACACGGCCCTAGCCCTGGGAGTCACACCCCTCCAAAGGCCATTGGTCCTTAATCCAGTGGAGCTACAGGTATCTGTTACCTTTTTTCCTACAGACTGGTTCCTGAGCAATACCTTTCCTAAGTGTTCTCAGTTTACAAAGGTTGGGGAAAAGATATTGCTTTAGGAAATCATGAATAGAGCTGGGATTAGCCATCAAAGGCATTGGGGTGTTGTTAACTATCTGTGGGAAGGAAGGACTTTGCAGCAGGAGTCATACTCGGTGTCTCGGATCCGATGACTGGAACCTTGTTTAGGTTTATTGGCCAGGGGAGGAATATTGCAGGGATCAGCATTAAGCTCCACGGATCACTTGTTAGGATCAATTATTTTAACGCTTGGTAATCTCACACAGACTCTTATGACTGACTTAGTGGCAAGCCTTAGAAAGAAACTATGGAGAGAGGCATGTGGCCAGGTCCAGCAAACTTTAACTAATCATCTAGGGCTATGTCTACACTGGAGGCTTAAGTCAACTTAACCAGACTTAAGTTGACTTAAGCAATTCCATGGCCACATGTGGAGTTCATTAAATTGACTTAAGCAACTGCTTAAGTCGACTTAATAACTCTCACTGTAAGGTCAACTTTAAGGGTTCAGTCAACTTTATTAAGTCAACTTAACAAAATGTGGCCATTGAAGTCAACTTAATAAAATCGATTTAAGGCAGGATAGCCGTTAAAATCGACTTTATAAAGTTATCATAAGCCAGGGGACCCATTTAAAGCCAATTTAACTGAGCCCTCTAGTGTAGACATACCCCTTGTGACTCTCTTGTGGGATGTGTGGCCAGGGCACATGACCCTCTGGGTTAGGAGGTACCAATGTAGCCAGGTCATTAAAACAATATTGGTCTTTTCAAACTAGTTGGCAAACAACACTTGGGGAAACTCCTCTACATCAATGTACACTTGTCATTAGGGGAGCTGCTGGTAGGGACTAGACTTCTGCCACCGTCCTGCAAGCTGGATTTGGGGATGGCTGTAAATGGGGTTGGTCCCAAGAACCTGTATGGCAGGTCAAGATCAAGGAAAACTGCACATGGTTTCTAGTTGGGCCTGAGGTTTATTATCCACAAACGGGACTAATATGGGCTGGGCAGGGTAATGCATGGAAAGGTTGGGCACAAGAGTCACTATTATTGCAATGTGTCGAGCTATTATTCCCTCAGAATTGGGTTGAACAGGGAAATGAAATCTCTTGGGAGGGAGCTGCAATGTTCAATGGCCAAAAAAATGTGGATCTTGGAAGCCCAAGCTCTCCAAGAAACAAGCGTCTTCTAACTGGCAGCCACCTTACCTGCTGATTGTGCTTGGCCTGATGTAGCCTGTGCCTTGCAGACTGGCCTAACAGACTCTCATTCACTCCTCAGCCACATTAGTTATGTGATCAGAGTGCTAATACTCTTATTCAGTGTTATAGTCATTTTAATGGGAAGTTTAAAATTGTGCAGTGCCCTCACAGCATCCCAAAACCTACCCCGTAACTTCAGCTGCTTCACACCAGTCCATAAGCCTGCCTTTCCTACTTCCCTGTAGCATGGTTGGTGGACCATGGCATTGACCCACTAGGAGCCAGAGCCTCCTGAGCCAGTGCCCTGCTGACTAGCTGCAAGAAGAAAGGGTGCCTGGGCCCTTCTTTTAAAGAAAGTGGGGGAGTGTAGCAAATTATGGTAAGTAAAATAAATCAATACTGGGGAATGGGCCAGGTCTGAGTTACAGGATATATCACAGGGCTGCATTTGGGCAAGCAGTCTGTATTTTTAACCTTGTGCATACAGTATGATATAAGTTTTGGCTTCATAGGGTATGTCCATACGGGCTTCTTATTTTGAAACAACAGAAGTTGTTTTGAAATAAGAAGCGGCATGTCCACACGACGCACCGTTATTTCAAAACCATTAGACCTTGCTTCTAATCGAAATAGCTGTTGTTTCGAAACGGTTGTTTCGAAATAAAGGCGTTTGGACACGCTGTTTTGAAACACCACCATTGTTTTGAAACAACTGTTTCAAAACAACATGTCCGAATGACCTTGTTTTGAAATAACCATTTCGAACCAACGACTATTTTGATAGCAGGCTTTCCCTTAATTCGAATTAACAAACTGTTAATTCGAATTAACTTATTTCGAAATAAGGACGTTATTTTGAAATAATGATGTATGTGTGGACATAGCCATATAGTATTTCTGCTTGTTCCCTGGCCATCTGGACAAAAGTCGGTGGTTAACAAAAAGATTCACTTCCTTCTCCTTCCGTCCTTAACACCACGTTCTTGCTTATCATCTTTTGTTCCTTGTTCCTGACCCTCCTTCTGATACCATGGATTTCTAAGAACTATTAACTCAGCAGTTTAGATAGACATAATGAGCTAGAAGGTGGAACACCTGCGCACGACAGATGAAATCAGTAAATAGATGCGTGGACAATTATATGTATTATATGCTTATTCATTGTTAGGTACTAGTATAATCAAATAAGGGTCTTTTAGACAGTGTCTATCATGTTTGTATTACCATAGTGTTTTGGATAAAAGAATTGTACAAACAGGCCATCCTCGCTCATTTGAGATGTCGAGAGGAACACGCCACCAAAAAATTACCATTCGACCCAATCCTCTTCCGGGACAACCTGGTTGCTTCTACTTCCAACAGATACATTCAAGGATCAGCACTCAGCTACCATCTACCTGAAATGAGCCATTTCTGAGCTACCCTGATCCAACAGCCCAGCCAGCCCCTGCCCAGCTCACCTTGTAAAGGACAACGACAATCAGCATCAGGAGAAGGACCCCTCCTGCAGTGCTGCCTAGATACATGAGGAGGAAGTAATTCATCACGTACACCAGTTCCACCTCTGTGGTGATCTGCAGGAGCAGACAAGGGCATAATGGAGAATGCAGGGAAGAGCAGATGGGGTTAAGAGGAAGGAAACCCCTCCCCTGCCTGAGTTTATCTCAAGCCTCTTACACCCCAGTCAAGGAAAGGATTACGTGAGTTCTGCTGATTTACTGTTGAAGGCACCTGTACTGTGAAATCAACTCTGCTAATTCCTGATATTGGCTCTTGGGCTAGAAGACAAAGCATGTGGGCTGAGAGGCCTCAGGGAAGAGCTGAGCTCAAGGAGATGGTTTGGGCAGGGTGGTGGACTTGGATGCTAGACTTAAAATGAAAACCCCAATAGCAGGTTGGGGGGCTGACAAGAGGCACTGACAGACCGTTCCTCCAGAAATGTGTCTAGTTCTGCTTTGAACCTCATCATAGCCTTGGCCTTCCATGCTGTATCCCACTCCTAAACACAGGTTGGGTGAGGGGGTGGAGAGCAGGGCAGTGTACTCCCAGATGCTCACAGGAAGGAATGGATGGAGAAAAGGAGGACAGGAGAGAGGAAGGGAGGACTCATGGCTAAAATTGTTACCTGGGCTTCCAGAAACTTGTTATATTGGCTGACATATTTGCTGGAGTTGAAAGTGACCCACAGGGCAGTGCACAACTGGGATCGTGAGGAGCTCTGAAGGGAGACAATACTATGTTCAGCCACACTCATCCCCCACCTGCGGGGAGTGAGGTGGCACATGAGGATGGCAGAGCAAAAGAGATGCATCAATCCAGCCTCCATAGGTCACTCTTTTTGGGCCTCACTGCCTTCCTTGACAAGTTAGGGTGAGAGGACCTCCTTCTGACACCAACTCTGGGGCGGGGGTGGCATGTGTTTTTCCACTCCAGTGGATATAGCGTGGACAGGGCTAGAAGAGGCTTGACTGGTGAGCTCAAGGAGCTGCAGGTTCACTGTCAACAACAGCTGCCAAGTGAGAGCCCCTTAGACATGTTCCCCTGCTCCCAGGCAGCACCTTAAGCCAGGGTGCAGGGCTCAGTCTCAGTAGCTTATTTAATGCTCTGCATTGACGCTGAGGGGGTTGGATAGTGCCCTGGATTCCCTCTGTCGCCCACCCCCACACACCTGGAGACAGCCAGCCCCTACCAGCCCCCTCCTGGCCCCACCCATCCCTCTGCCCTGGGGCTGGCTCAAAGTTGGTTCCCCTTAGAGGGGAAAAGCCCCTTTTACACTTCACCGTGATCCCTGACCTTAATTTCGCTGGTCAGTGACAAGAGCCCAGTGATGGTGATGGTGGAGAAAGAGACCTGACTCAGGTCACACTGGAAGATTTGCTGGTCTCTCAGTGAGCAGAGCTAGGAGGAAACACCCCAGCACAAGGTGAGGAGAGGGTTCTCACAGGAGAGCCGGCACACTGCAAAATTAGTGCAAAGGGCCAGAACAGCTGCTTTTCCCCAGGGACCTGAGAGATGCCCGAGCCCAGTGATGGGTGGGGACCTGGCTCAAGAAGAGAAATAGGCCAATGGCTCCAATGGGCTGGGCCATGGCTTGGCAGGTAAGGATGTGGCCAGGTTGCATAAGGTATGTAGAGGAGGCTGGCTTAGAACTTGAATGAAAAGTCACAAAGCAGGCTGGAGGGCTGACAGCAGGTGCTGATGGACTATTCTTCCAGGACTTCTCTAATTCTGTTCTGAGGTCCATTCTAGTCTGGCTCTTACATGCTGTAGAAACAGCCTCACCCCAGGGGTGGCTTCATTTCAGTCTCAGGCAAAGGATCCCTGTAGAGGCAGCTCCTACACCATGCCCCAGAGGTGACTGCACAGCAGTGCTGGACAAGGGATCCTTGTATAAACAGGCCTTGTGCCCCACTCCACAGGTGGCTGCATCTCAGCACCACACAAGGGATCCTTGCAAAGGTCTGTGGACTGAGACATGGGCCTTACACATTATCCAGAAGAGACATTCCTACCTTGCTGGCTCTGGCATTCATCTCCTTTGTTTTCCTGTCCTTGGGAAGAAATTGGCATGTCCTGCTGGAGTTCTGGGGGAGCAAAGAAAGCCCAGGAGATACCATCACATGTAACCATGTGTGCGAAGCATATCCTGCCTCCCAGCCTGGCCCCACAGGGTGCTATGCTGTGGGTGGTCCTAGTCTTGTTCCATCCCCTGCCCTGGGACTGGAGTGCTGTGCTATGGAGGTGCCTGGCTGTGTCCAGTGTCTTTCTCTGGGGTACTATGCCATAAGGTGGCCCTGGTCTTGTCCCCTTTCCTGTCCTGGAGCACTGCTCCATGGGGTGGCCCCCAGCTTTGTCCTGTCTCCCATCCCAGCACTGGGGTGCTGCACCATGGGAGACCCTAGCTGTGTCCTGTCTTCCACACTGCCACTAGAGGTGCTGTGCTACACACTGAGTGCCTGATCTCTGCTCCTTCATGCTGTACTCACCACCTGCACATGCTGTAGCTCCCAGGCTAGGCCAGCAGGGAACATCTGTGGCACCATCACAAACACCCTCACCTCTGGCTGTGGAGAAATCTCAGGCAGCAGGTTCTTCACCTGTCCAAGGAAAGAACGGAAAGAAACAGGGATGAGGCTGTGAATGGTGCCCCTATGGCTGGGCCCCAACTGGGTCACAAGTAACAGGGCAGTAGGGGAGGGTGGGGGAGCTGAGGGAGACAGGGGACTCAGGTTGGGTGTCAAATGCAGCGGGTGGCAAAACAGGAGGTGGACAGCGGCATGCAGGGTCTGGGGCAGTGTCACGGGGCTGGAGGGAGGGCACCCCCCCATCAGAGCCCAGCCCTCCCAGCAAGCACAGCATGTCTCCACCCTGCTCCTCACCTTGTAAAAATGCTGTACAGTCTTATTCTCTGAGTCCAGGGAGCTGAAGTTAATGTACTGAGTGGACTCGTTCAGTCTGTGAGGGGGAAGTACATCAATGAAAGGAGTGAGCAGGGATAACACCACCTCACAGGTCAGGAGAGAAGACGGAGTGAAAGAGATGAAGAGACAGGACTCCTGGGTTCTCATCCAGTCCTGAAGGGGAGACAGCAGAAGGCCTGGCTGGGGAGGGTGTCTTACCCATTGGTGACGATGTTTATGGGGTACCGGACAGGGATCTGCAGTGTGTGTCTGTTATCTCTCAGAGTCCCGTTCCTCTCATTGTTGCTGGTGGGAGAGGCAGACAGACAAGAGGGAAAACACGTTACAGCCACCTCCATCCCAGAAGAGTGACTGGATCTCTCTGCCCCATACGTCAACTAGCTCTGCAAGGTGGATGCAGCTTTTTTTATAGCATCTTAAATCCCAAAAACCTCAACATGCTCTACAGATTCCATCACCCCTTGGCTCTGAGATGCACCCATCTTTGGTGGAGCCATGGGGCTGTTTATAAAGGGATCTCTCATGTGGCACTGAAATGTGACCACTTCTGGGGCAGGGAGTGGGGCTGTTAAGACTGGGGTCTTTCCCCTGGTGCTGAGGTTTGATTGCTTCTGTGGCACAGAGCAAGGACATAATCCAGTTTGCTTTGGACAACATATCTGAGGAACACCTGCACTCCCCCCATGACACATAACTCTCAACCTTAAGTGTCCAAGTAAGGGCTGCTGTGAGGAGGTGGTCCACCCAGCTCAGCTCCACTGGGATGGCCCTTGGGGCCACTCAGTCCCACTTATTAAGCTGCTAGACCAGAGCTCTGCTCTCACCTGCTGGCCATGACATGCAGGTCCAGATAGTCCCCCCAGGAACTGTTGCTGAGAACATCAAACAGCAGCTGGATCAGCATCTGCACAGGGCAAGAATAGAATAGTCAGCAGTAACTGCAAGGGGAGAGTGTCCCCACAAAGTGCCTGCCCCCACTCCCTGCAGCACAGCACCCTCTAGCACCACACTGGGGCCAGCATCAACTCACACGGCTGTTTCCCCTGTAGATTGGGTGGCTGATGTTACAGGACAGGTTCCTGAAGCTGGTGTCTGGGGCACCCAGGTCATTGCAGCTCACCTTCAGCAGGTCATGGGGCTGTGAGGGGGAAACACCCATAAGAAGTAACGGGAGGGGAGGGTACAGGGACCTAATCCCGGCCAGCAGTTTTTGAGAGACCACTAAGAAAACACAGCAAGACCTCCTAAGGCACGGGTCTCAAACTCAAAATTACCCTGAGGGCCGCATGAGGACTAGTACATTAGCCCGAGCGCCGCACCACTGAAACCTTTTTGTACAATGATACTGCAAATATTGATAATGATAATGTCATTGCGGGCCACAGGAAATAGCTTTAGGGACTGCATATGGCCCGTGGGCCGTTTGTTTGAGACTCCTGTCCTAAGGTATCCCTCTCCCCTCTCCCCCACACCCTGAGGCCAGATTAGATCCCTGCAGATGGGAACGACCATGTGCCCTATTCCCCTCCGCCCACCAAGCCAGCCAGTTTCCCCCTGGGTTACAATCAGGGATCAGGCCACCGTGGAAAATGTCCCCTCACTCAGCTCCTATTTCTCCTCACCCAGGAGGCTACCAGCTCCCTTCTCCCACTCAAGACCGGGCAGAGGAAAGCTGTCCCAAGCATCACCCATGCAGGATCTCTGCCTGAATCTGCTGAAAGTCTGACCCGACCCACCCCACCCCATACCTCCAGCACTGAGGCCTTGAGAAAGGACAGGCCTGGCGGTTGGGGCAGGTGGACATTGGCAAAATAAGCATCTTCTCCATTATTCGTGATCTCCAAATGCACCTGCAGTGGCTCAGAGGGTGAGACCAGCAGTTGCTGTGACCTGCAGGAGGGAGTGAGGGTGAGAGACCCGGGTAGCAGAGAACTGACCACCAAATAACGTAAGTGGCAGCGGACTGCAAAGGACCCAGGTGTCCGTGGAACAGGCGGCATGTGGAAGAAGAACTCCCACCCTGCCTACAACTGGATCTGTTACTCCCCTAAATCCATGGGGAGGATGAGAAGGGAGAAAAATTGGGGCTTACAGGGAGACCAAGGTGGCCCATGGGCAAGGCAGGGTGGGTGGCAGTGGTGGAGAGGTCAACGGGCACTAGAGGGACCAGCAGAGGAGAGTGGGTTGAGGCGGTTGGGGAGGAGGATGTAGATGGTGGGAGCACAGCTGAGGGCTGGTTTCAGTGGCTCCATGGTGGTTAAATGGTTAATGGAGCCATGGGGTGCAGGCAGAGGGAAGCACTAGGGGGAAAACTCTCACATAGAGTCACTGGGTTCCTCAGTGACTGGGGGTGGGGTAGTGGGATCCCTGCTGCCCCCCCCCCCCCATCTCCTCACAGCACAGAACCCCCTGTTCATCCCCTGCCCTCCCCCTGCAGCCCGGTGCCCTTGTGCTATACGTAGACTGGTGGAAGCAAATTTGCAGGTCGGCCTCACACACTCCATCCTCTCCACAGTTTTTCTCAAAAGGGATCTGCAACAGCAAACAGCCAAAAAGTTAACACTGGATCAACTGGGCTGGGGCAGGCCTCCCCCTGGATCAGCCCCAGAGATCAGCCAGCCCAGCAGAGCAGAACGGGGCCAGTCTGGGCTCCCCTCACCTCTGTCAGGGATGAGTTGTACAAGGGATTCAGCACCAGGAGAGGGGATCTGCTGAGGCCGTCGTCCTCTTGGAGGGAAAAGCGCAACGAGACCTTGATTGCTGTTATGTAGTCCTCCAAGTAGCTCTGGATGGAGAGAGGTCTCCGTACAAACAGCCCCTACGCTCCCCATCTCAATGCCTGGCACAGGAGCCTTGTCTAACCGACCCCTGCACCCCACCCCAGAGGTGGCAATACTGCAGCAACAGCAAGGGATCCTTTTCTAAAATGCCACCAAGCTCTGCTCCTAGAGCAGCCCTGCTATAATCCCAGTGGATTAGCTGGTTCCCCCATGACCTGTGGAAAGGGACCTTACCAGTATCTGGACCCTCTCTTCTATGCAGTACTCCCCATCAGAGATTTGCAGGCTCCCAGACATGTTCCTCTGCCCATTCCCGAACTCCCCTCTGCTCCTCACGGGATTACCATCAATCTCCAGCCAGTAGGTGATGTTGACAGAGAGAGGTTCTGGTGGGCGAGATATGGGGAAATGCGTAAAGGCTGGCATCCAGGCACTGGCTGGGTTAGAGCAGGAAGAGATTCCTGGATCTAGTTCCAGCTCTGGAAGTGGGGTGGGATCTAGTGGATTAGAGGAAAGCTGCCCAGCTGGTTAGGATCCTGTTGCTGACCTTGATAGTGCCTGGTGTCTCGGCTGGCATTGAAGCAGACAGTGAGGTTAACCCTCTGCCCAGAGAGATCACTCCCAGAAGAAACTACCTGCTTCATGGGGATTTCCTTGGGTGAGAACTGCACTGTTGGGACCACCCTCAGGATGGGCTGGGAGCTGGGGAAACAACAGACAGTGTCAAACACCCCTCTTCAGAGGAGAAAGGTCCAGTGTCCCATTCCCCACCTTCTGAACCAGCCAGTCCCCCACTCTCAGGCCAGCTGGGACCAAGCACCAGCAGCCCTAGAGGGTTCCCACTCCGTAGGAAGAGACCTCAAGTCCAGTTACACAGCCTCACCGCAGCACGACCACCTGTCCTAGAGCACCAATGGTGACATCCGGTAGTCCATCCCCACTGAGGTCCATCTGTCCATGAATGGATTGACCAAAGTATTTCACCCCTGGAGAGACTATTACGCCCTCAATTCTCTGTGGGACATGGAGCAGTAAGAAAATCTGAGTCCTGGATTCCTGCAGTGTCGTGCCCCCAGCACCTGGCTGGCAGACAGGCACAGCCAGGACCCCCTCCAGCACAGTGCCTCCTAGTGCCCATCCTGACCTGGCTGTAGTGTGTGTGCAGGTCCCTGTGGTGCCCGTTGTATATATAGACAGCGCCCCGCTCCTCGCTCTCTAGTGGTGCCCCCACAGCTACATCAGCCCAGCCGTCCCCATTCAGGTCGGCCAGTGCTGTGATGGACGCGCCAAACCGGCCAAGGGGGTTCCCCATGGCTCCATGTAGCACCGCAGATCTAGTGAGGCCAGCCTGGGGAGTAAGCACGGAGAGTTAAATACAGAGCCAGCATCCTCTGCTGGGCCTGAGCACAAGCAAAGGGATGCCCCCGCTGCCTCCCCAGGAAGAGCACCTCCTGCTGGGTAAAGCTACATTTTCAGCCCTAGGCTCCCCACAGCACAGTCTGTGCCCCCTACCGCAGTTACTTACCTGCTTCCAGCGATAGATGTGGACCAACCCTCCCCTCCTCTCTTCATAGTACAGGGGAGCCCCGACTAGGAGCACATCCGTGTCCCCATCCCCGTTGACGTCCACTGAGCACAGAACTGCACCAAAATACGAGCCAATCTGCAAACCAAGGAAGGAACTCAGAAATATAGGGAGCAACCATGCGCCTCTAGTGAGCCTCACACTGCACCCTGCAGCACAGTGGCCCCTACTGAGACCCACACTTGCCCCAGCTGCACAGCAGACCTTGCTGAGCCCCATCCCCCCAAGGGTCCCCTTCTCACTTGCTCCCCCACGATGTGCTGTATATCTGTCCAACTGGAGCTGTTGGGATCTATTTCAAACACGACAACCATCCCAATGTGCTGGTAGCGGGGTGCTCCCACTGCATAGAGTGTTCTGTCTTGGTGCTGCATGGATTTCACTGCATAGCCTGGGGGCAGAAAAGGTCACAGGGTAAGAGAGAGATGTGGAGGCACAGGGCATAGAGGCAACCTAGGCTGTCACCCAGGGTGCCAAAAATTAGGGGGTGCCAAGGGGCTCCGTGCCCATGGTGTGGATCCCTGCCCATTGCTGGATCCCCACAGCAGCGGCACTACTTCCTGTCCACTGCCAGATCCGGATCCCTGGCTGGGGTTGGTGGCTGCAGGCAGGACAGAGGGGTGCCTGCAGCGGGTGGGAGGGGCATTAAAATCTTCCATTGCCTAGGGTGCCCAGAAAACTCGCACAGGCTTCTCTATTGCTGCCCATGGAGAGGCAGCTGCGTGTGCCCTGATAAGCCCTCCAGAACTTCAGTTGTGTAGGAGCCGCACAGCTGTGTGGGCCCTACTGTCTTACCGCAGAGCAGCTAGGCACAACCCAGTGATTCCACTCTGCAAGCCCTGGGCATGAGATCCCTTTATAAACAGCCCCATGTCCAAACCCAGAGGTGGCTGCATCCCAGTGCCAAGTGAGGGATCCTTGTATAAACAGACTCTGAGTACCACCCCATAGGCAGTGGACTCTGGGACAAGATGGGAGGCCCTAGAGGACTGAGGGTAACGTACCCAGGTAGGCATCCTTTATCTGCTCACTGGCTGAGGGGCTCCCAATGAACCTCTCCAGCGCCATGTTGCCCTGCAGCTCAATCAGTCCCCCGGCCCAGTCATCAGCCCCCACGGCCCCCAGGACGACCCGGTTCTGCAGAGACAGAGAGACACACCATGGGGCAAAGGAGAGCTCAGAGGGAATGGAGAACCCCTGCACTCCCATGCCTGAGCCCTGTCCTGATCCCCTTGTTCCAGGGGTCAGCAACCCAAAAGATAAGAGGAGGTATTTTAAAGAATTCTTTCAAATAACCAACTGTTTTGAGAGCACAATGGGTGTAGGCTTCTGGTGTGGGATAAGGAGAGATGGGCCAGGGTGCTGACTGCAGAGTCCCCTGGTGGAAGAGGGTGAATCTGGAACCAGGAGTGGGCCCCTCACAGAGTCTTCAGGTGATGGTGGGTAACCTGGAACCTGGCCTGGGCTGCCCATATGGTTCCCCAGGGGCAGGGGAGGGCTGGAGCCAGGGTATAGGTTGCCTGCAGAATCCCCAGGTGGTGATGGGGAGCCTGGAGACCAGAGCCACAAGGGGGCAGCCAAAGAGCCACACGCAGCTCTGGAGCCACAGGTTGCAGACCCCCACCTTATTGCATATGGCTGAGGCCCTCCCCTGAATCCCATCGCCATGCCCTGCTTAAGCCCCATAGTCCAGCCCTCCACATCCCTGAACCACCATAGCTCTGGCCCCTCATTGTACTCACTTTGGACAGGTCCGCACTGAATCCACTGGATGAGAGCTCCAAGTGGAAGGAGCTGCAACTGCTTGTACCTGCAAAAGAGACAAGGGTGGGAGCTTGGAGCCGTGATCCCCGTAGGAACAGTCCCATGTCCCACCCCAGAGATGGTGGCATATCCAGCTCAGTCTACACTATAGCTTACTTTGGCATAATTTATGCCACTCGTGGGTTTGAATTACCAACACTCCTGAGCAATGTAAATTACACAGACCTCAGTGCTCATGTAGACAAGTGGAGAGCTTCTCCCATCAACATAGCTAACGCCTTTTGTGGAGGTGGAGTTATTAAGTTGATGGAAGAGCTCTCTCCTATCAGCATAGATCTGTGGTTTTCAAACTATGGGTTGGGACCCTGTACTGGGTTGCAGACCATCCAGTACTGGGTTGCAGCACCACCTGCTGCCACCACCACAAGACTGGAATACATTGCTCAAAGATGTGATTGTTGGGTCATGAGTATTATTTTTTTTTTCAACTGGGTCTGAGGAAAAATGTTTGAAAACCACTGTCATAGAGCATCTTCACGAGATGCATAGACTAGTACTCTGTGACCGCTGACAGAATGGATGGTTAGAGCTCAGTGACTGGAAGTCAGGACACATGGGTTCTGATTCTTCCCTTTATGTGTTTCAGACACAGAGGAGCTGCAGAGTGCCCTGGGCTATGGCTCACGTCCAATGAATCCACCTTGGGGGCAGATGGGGTGGGGTGGTTGAGTGCATCTATTGCATACACCAGGGGGTGCTGCCAGGTTGTGTGCCCCCCATGCTGCAATCCTGACTGTGAGCAAAGGGGCACTGCTGGTACCTGTGATGGCATAGATCTTCTCCTGCAGCTCATTGAAGAAGCTTTTGAGCTTTTCAAAGCTGTCCAGAATCTTGACAAACTGACTTGTGGGCTCTGAGGCGAAATCTTTCAATGAGTCCTTGGACGTGTCAAAGTCATGGTCGAGCTAGAGAAAGGGAGATGGGATGCTGGAGCTTCTCTCAACCCCATGGGGCCAGGATTCCTGGTTCTATCTCCCATGTGGCAGGTGGCTAGGCTCTTGTGGGTTAAATGAGTGATTCTCAACTAGGGTACATATATAGTATATGATATACCCCTGGTGGTATGTAGAGGTCTTCTATGGTGAAACATCAGCTCATCTCACTATTTGCCCACTTTTACAACAGGTACTAGGCACTAAAAGCAGTCTGTATAAACTAAAATTTCTTACAGACAAGGACTTGTTTCTATGGCTCTGTAAAATTACACACTGAAATGTATATACACTATTTATATTCCAGTCAATTTATTTTATAATTATACAGTCCGAATGAGGACATCAGCCACTTCATAGAACAATGTGCTGTGACATGTTTGTATTTTGTAAGCATGTCATTTTTAAGCAAGGTGAGACTTGTAGTACACCAGACAAATCAGACTCCTGAAAGGTGTACAGTAGTGTCAGAATGGCTGAGAGTCCTTGTGGTGGAAAAGAGGGAAGGGCTGGGAGCCAGGACTCCTGGTTTCCTTACCCCAATGATGTAGCGAACAATATTCTTCTCTCTGGCAGCTGTCACATTCCCAGAGTCCGTGGGGTCTCCGTCTGTGATAATGATCATCACTCGTGTGGCCTTGTCCCGGGCACCACGCTCTGCAGTAAAAACCTCCTTTCTGCAGGAAACAGCGCAGATCAACTCAGAAGTAGCCTCCTCCAGAACTGTTCACAGGAGCCTCTTATACAAGGATCCCTCTCCCAACACTGAGATGCAGCCACCTCTGGGATGGGGCGCAGGGGACTGGTTACTTAGATCCATCTCCTTTCCTCCCCAAGTTACTCACGCAACAAAGTTGATGGCGTTATAGGTGTGTGTCAGGCTCTTCATGTGCCTCACATTTTGCAGGAGTTTCTGGGGATTCGGGTTTCGTTTGTAATCATTAAAGTCAAACTCTGTCTTCACCTCCATGGAAAACTGCACTGCAGCGAACTGGGGAGAGAGGGGCTCTGAGAACACCACAGCTCCACAGCTGTGGAGACCTCTAGCACCAGGCTGAGAGACAGGGACTGGCCAGGACCTCCTACCCCAGCAACCCAGCACTCTAAATATCAGCATGAGAGACAGGAACTGGCCAGGACCCACCCAACCCTACAACCCAGGACATTAAACATCAGGTTGAGAGACAGGGGCTGGCCAGGTTCCCCCCTCTTCACTCCAGCACCCCAAACACAAGAATGGGAGATGGGGCACTGTCAGGACTCCCCCGCCCCCCACCTGCTGCAGAACAGCACCCCCTAGTGCCAAGCTGGGGTATGGGGCATAGCTGGGATATAGAAGGCAGTGCTGGCAGGGAGCTGTCTGGGGAAATGGGGCACAGCCAGTGTCTGTAGGGCAGGAGTCAATCGCATACATGAATTGTGGTGTTTCCCAGCTTCTGCATCACGTCTATCATGAATTCCTTGATGGCATTGAACTGGGCATCATTCATGCTGGCTGACCCATCAAACAGAAACACCAGATCCATGTTCCCCTTTGGGCATTCTGTGGGGAACCAACAGAGAGAGTTGGAGTGTGGAAAGAGGGATAGGGTGGCAGCCAGGACTCCTGGTTTCTATTCCCAGCTCTCAGAAAGGAGTGTGGGGGGGGTTCTCATGGGTTAGAGTGGGTGGGGCGGGAGTCAGGACTTCTGGGTTCTACCCCTAGCTGTGAGAGAGGTATAGGGCCTAGCCAGGAGTCCTGGCTACTGCAGGAGGGCAGCATGTTTCTGTCCTTTTCTGCATCTGTTCCTTACGCTCATATCCCGGCGTGATTTCCTTGGGCTGCTCCAGGTGTCCCTTGAAGAGGTAGCAAACCCCACTTAGGTACTGGTCCCTATTACACTTGCGGCTGAAGCCAGAACCACAGGCCTGTGGAGGGCAGAGCAGTTACTAGTCATGTGAGGGGTGAAGCAGGGAGCCCATAGGACTGGAAATCAGCATGTCCATGACTGAGCAAAACCCAACTGGGAGGGAAGATGGGGGCAGGGCCTGGATCTCCAGCTCTTAGCCCAAGAACAGGAAAATCCAAGAGGGACCATCAGAGATGAAGGTACTTCATCTGGGGCAGGATCGTTCCCTGCTGTCTATTCTCCAGGACAGATGGAGATGTCCCATCAGGGCTGGACCACCAGCCAGTGATCCCCGAACCCTACACTCACAATCAGCCGGGCGTCTGTGCCGTCACTGGCCAGGGTCATGCCGAGATGAGCCATCTGAGCACTCTCTGCAATGAGAGAAAAATAAGGTCACTGCTGTGTCCTGGGCTCATACCATCCTGTGTCCTCTGCCCCACCAACTTCTTCTGGACTCACCTGGCAGTGGGATGGGCTGGCAGGAGCTGCTCTTTACCACACCACACTGGTACAGCTGCCCTGTGGAGTTCTGGTCTCCTGGGGCTCCCACAATAATTCTGTAAAACAAGGCAGATCAGATGTAGGGGATGGGAAAGATGCACCTGCCAGGGACCCCACTCAGGCCTGCCGCAGTAACCCACTAGCTCCCACTTCCCACCAGAGCTAGGAATATCCAAATATCTGACTCTCAGCCCCTTCTCTAACACAAGACCCTCAGGGGTTAAAATATAATTTAGTGGGCCCTGGAACCCTTCTAAATTTCTGGGTCCCCTTCCCACAGGTCCGGGACCCCTTCCCACACTACAGTTACTTCCCCCCAAATGCCTACCCCCCACCTCAGCTACTTCCCCCAAATGCCTGCCCCCCAGCTACTGCCCCTAAAACACCTGCCCCCCATCAGACCCCTCCTTCCCCACATCCTCCTCTGCCCCAATCTCCATTCCCTGAGGTCCCTGCCCCCATGTCCTCACTCCAGCCCTCCTAACCCCCCTCCCTCAGCTCACCTTCTTCACTCCACCCCTTTGAGCCCCCCAACCCCCGCCACACCTCCCAAGACCACTATCCCAACCCCTTCTTTCCACCCTCCCATGCTTTCCCCACTAGCTGCCTGGCTGTCCCCAACCCCCACCCCCCCCAGCTCCCTTACCCATGTTGCCAACATAGCCAAAGAGCCGGAACAGGGGCAGGGAAACTCCTGCATCAGCGAGAGGGTGCAAGGGCCAGAGGCTGGGTCCAGGCTGTGCACGCTGCCTAGGCTCAGCATGAAGAGGTGGGGCTGGTGAGGCGCTGGCATAGGGAAAGGGGAGAGGGGTGACTGGGCTCACCCCAGCGTCCAGTCCCTTTCCTCAGCTGGCATGGGGGGGAGGGCACACCAGAATGCTGCATTCCAGCGCATTCATCTATTTTCGGGGGCCCTGGAATGCAGTGTTCTGATGCATTCACCTATTTTGAGGGGCCCCAGAATGCTGTCCCCCTAAAAATAGGGGGCCCCTGAACACCATTCCAGGGTGTTCCCCCACAGTTTAATCCCTGGAGAATCTCACATCCTTCCTGGTTTCTTTCTTCCCATTCAGCCTTCATTCGGTCACCCCGTGAAGCCAAACATGTCGACCCAACAAGCTCTCATTTTCACCTCCCTGGAGGCTGCAGCATGGTTTTGGGTATTGAAAGGGGAACAGGGAATTAGCATCATGATTTGTGAGTGACCCAGATGTGGCCATACACAGGCTGGGATGGCGTGGGTCCCACTGAGGAAGAGGTGGCAGGGGCCTGGGAATACTTGACACTGACATGCACCATGCTCTGGGCCTTGTTACATTATAAACTACACCCCACTTGCCTCCTAGAGCTGAGACTAGAACACAGGAGCCCTGACAACTCTCCCTACTTGCCCCAAATGTGATCCCCTCTCCAAGCCAGGGATAGAACCCAGGAGTCCTGATTTCCATCCCACCCTCCCTTCTCTAAACTACTAGACCCCACTACCCTCGTCCCATGACACCAGGTCTCTCACAGTGCAGGGTGAATGGGTCTCTTACCTTGCATGATCAAACTGCAGCACCTGGTACCCAAAATTCTTACTGGCCTTGGGGGCCAGCACCTCTGGATGTGTGGTGTCAATGTTGTACCCCAGACTGAGGGCTGGCCCTATGGAGAGGAGGTGTTAAAGAAAAGTGGGTCAGAGTGGCTTCACCATGAGCACAAGAGCATTCTCCAATGCAGCATCCCCATCATCCAGACTGGGAGCACCTCTGTTCAACCTTTCTACCCCAACCCTACCCTCTGCAAGCTTTCAGAAGGCTCTAGGCCTTGCTCAGCCTGAAGCTGCTTTGATTTTATCATGCCCTGCCCCTCGTCTTCTCATCAGGGTTGTTAAAGGGGCAGGAGCAAGCTCCTTTGCTGGTCAGTTAGGGGACAGGGCTGCTACTGCCCCAGGCACATTCAGAGAGTGATTATCTTCACAGACAGGCAGACTGCAACAGTGGTGCCACCTTCCCACCCCTCATGGGATCTGTCCCCAGAGTGAGCAGGGATGCCTGTGTCCTGGGCTGACCCATGTGGGCTGTGAAGGGAGGGAAGTACAGGCACCTGTTCTTGCTGTGGAATGAGATGATACATGACCATATGTTGCAGGGCAGGGGCGTAAGGGAGGGCTCCCAAAGGGACTCCTTGGGGCAGGGCTGTGGGATACAGCAGGTTCAGGGTGGCCTGCACAGATGATGCAGTTGGTTCCAGGCCAAACATAGCCAACTGCTGTTCTCTAACCCTGCCCTGTGGCTTAGCAAATCCATGGTCTGACAGTTCCTCCTATCTTCAGCCCGGTGCTCTGTCCCATCTGGGTGGAGAGCAGCACCATGACTGCTACGGATGGGCTAGGGCATCACTTCATGGGCACAGAGTTACAACTGCATTGAGGAGTCGGGTGTATGCCTTGTCTCTGCTTGTTCCATTTACAATGTGTGAAATTTAGCTGCTCTTCACTTCTGGGAGGGGTATGAGGCAGCCCTGGGCAACTGGAACTCTTCCTCTGCAATGTATTTGGGCAGGAATTTTCCTTAAGTGGGCATGCAAAGTTCTGTGGCCTGCATTGTGCAGGAAATCAGGCCAGATTGGGGGTCTCAAACACATGGCCCACGGGCCACATGTGGGCCCTAGAGCTATTTCTTGCAGCCCACAACAACATTATTGTTACTGATATTTGCAATGTTATTGTATGAAAAGGTTTCAGTGGTGCAGCCCTTGGGCTAACATACTACTCCTCACGCAGCCCTGTACTAGTCCTCATGCGGCCCTTGTGGTGATTTGAGTTTGAGACCCCTGGACTATATGATCGTATTGGTCACTTCTGACCTAACGTCTATGAAAGTTCAGCCTCCTGCAGTAACCAAGCCAGTCTGCACCACCTGAGGGTTCACATTGGGTTCCCCAGTGCTTCCAGAGGAAAGGAGGAAACACCACACTCTAGAGAAATGGCCTCACTGGTAATCTGGAGGGGCCAGGAGAAGTCTGGAGTTGGTAATTGGGCTGCTGTTCCAACCCTAGTAATGGTTTCCTCAAAAAACCTCTGAAACCCAGAAAATACAAAGTGAAGGTCAATGAATGATCCAGTAACCTTAACTCTGCCCCGGGATCTGGCAAGAGCTGCTTGGTGTTATCTGCGTGCATCACAGCTGCACTCAGTGGTCTAGGAGTAGCTGTGGTGAACAGTGAAGGGATTAGTTAGAGCAGCTTGGCAGAGCTGTGACAGTGACATGAGCTGACCTGGGGGCATGGGGAGGAGTTGGGAGCCCCCGTGTGTGTGTGTAATCAAACTGGCAAAAGTGTGCCTTGGGAGAGCCTGTCCACTTCACCTCAGCCCTGTGCTGTATTGGCTGTGTCAGTAGCAGGGCCCAGGCTCTTGTCCTTGGGATGGCTGGTGGTGAGGCTGAGGTGAGGGTGCTGTATGGGTTAGTGGATGGTAAGTAAATGCAGAGCAATGGGGGGTCCCAAAGGGTTACAGAATTAGGCAGCTATGGAGTTTTTTTTCTGTGGACTTGTCTAAGCGAATAAAGGGCAGATGCAGGCAGAGCCTGTTCCGCACAACACAAAGGCATAGGATCAGTATGTGTGTTATGAGACTGCTGTGGCATCATTCAAAGAGAGCAGAGTTAAGGTTATGTGAGCATTTATCTTCACTCTAGATCAGGGGTAGGCAGCCCCCAGCACATGTGCTGAAAGTGGCACCCGAGCCCATTCAGAGCAGCATGCGGCACCCTCTGTGATACCACAGATATTGCCACTCCTGCCAGTGAAAGCCACTCTGGACAGCTTCCTTTGGGTGCACCTGGTATACAGTAGGTCCCGCCATGCCTATCCCTCCACGTGACACAAAAATAAGCTGTCTGGAGTGGCTCTTCTCTGCAGTGTGATGTTCCCCAAAGGAACCACTCTGGGCAGCTTCTTTCTGCAGCATGCCTGGGAACTCCTGAAAGGAGCTGCTTCTTTTCATAGCATACGTAGGGACCCCTGTCCCTAGGCACACTGCCAAGATGAGCCACTCTGGGTGAATTCTTTCCATGGCATGCCTGGGAAGAGCTCCCACTTCAGCCATGATGCTGCTAAATTTTCAAGCAGCTGCTACATTTTTTTTCAGCAGAGGGGCACCAGCTGAGGGTCAGGGAGGAAGGAGTGGCGCAGTGGTCAGCAAAGGTTGCTGACTGCTGCTCTAAATTTCCTGGTTTTCAGAGCTTTGACTTTTGCTGAGCTCAGCATGCTGGAAGGGCATGAACTAGCCCTCAGCCACCTTAATCCTGACATGGCGAAACAGCTTCCCCACTCCAGCCAGTAAGGGGTTTAATATTCTGCAGGGAGTGCTTTGACAATAGGAGCAGAGGCTGAAGAGCCAATTAGGGCACAGCAAGCTATATAAGGCCAGAAAAGCAGCTCCTGTTCTGGGCAGTTTTCCTCAGAGTTTGGTAGAAAGTCAGTCTGTCATCAGGTCTTTGGGAGACAGGGCCCTGGACAGCTCCCTGGGGCACCTGCAAGGCTTCAGTGAGTCCAACTTTAATATAAGGACTGCAAGTACCTGGAGGAAGTGTGCATGGCCCAGTGGACATGGTGAGGTGCAGGCCACATAAGAGCGATGGGGTTGAGGAGGCACTTAGAGTGCATAGGGTCCCTGGCTGAAGCCCAGAGAAGTGGGTGGGCCCCAGGTCCCACATGTCTACTCTAGATGGCCAGTGGGTGGGGAACTGTAAGTGAGTAGTGAAGCATGAGGCCTGTTGATACAAGTAAGTTCACTGGAACAAGACTATACCCTGGAAGGGGGACAGCTGAGGACTCAGCTGGAGGGCAGAAGTCCTGCAGCAGACTGCGGGTGAGCAGTGAAATGACACAGCCAGCCATTGATACAAGTGGGCCAACTAACACTAGAGTTTACCCCCGGAAGTGGGTGATGCAGAGGACTTGGCTGAACAGTTTAAGAACTGAAAAGACAGAAGCATACACAGAGTCCTAGGACTGACCACTGGACAAGGGACTACTAGAGCTATTTATTCCCTGTAACTATCAACAGGTGGTGCTTGCCTGATGGTGCTGTGGAGGTCTGAACCTGACATAATGAAGGTGGTTGGCAGTGAATTTATTTAGTGCTGTTTGCCATGAAACTATCTCTGCAATAAAACATGAATCTGCTTGTGGGCTTTGAAATACCAGCTCTTAAATGGAAGCAAAACTTCCATGAGGACACCCCGCAGAATGAGAACAGCTGGTGCACACAACACAGGTTGGTTGCATGGCTCCCCCTGGTCATGCTCCAGTTGTGTCTACACAAGAGAGGTTACAGCAGTGTAAGCTCTCCATGTAGCAGCTTTAAGAGTTCTCTCATCAGCTGAACTACTCCAGGCCCTACGAGAGGCAGTAGCTATTTTGTCAGAAGTTCTCCCGCCCATATGGAGCTGTCCACATTTGGCACTTACGTCAGTATAACTTATGTCTTCAGCCCCTTGGCAACATAGGTTATTCCAACAAAAGCTAAGGTCACAGCTTCAAACTCGTAATAGGTGGGCAGTGCTTAGTTTCAAAAGCCACCAGGCAGGAAGCATCTTGCACCACTGATCTCAAGTGATTAAAGATCCCACTTTTACCCTGAATAGTGCTTTGAATTCTCCTTCCCCAAGACGGTGATGGGTGCAGGGTGCTGGCAAAGAGCAATCCGGACTCATGCAATCATTTCAAGGAGGATGGGAGTCTCCAAAACAATAGAAAGCTCTCCTCAAATGTGGACCATCACTCTGCCCCACAGCCTTGAGGTACAGCAATTTTCAGGCCAATTCGAGTCAGTGTACAGATTTTAGAACATTTATGGAAATCAGCTGTCTGAAACAGCACTCTGGGCCTTAAGAATGATGGTCCTTCCACCTCCCTGTAATCTGTCTGTGACTTTCCCCTCCTGCAGTCTGGCCTGGTGTGCAGGAACTATTGCAGGGTTCAGTGCTACCCACTGGGCCTTGCAAGCTCATTTCCACTTGTTCATCAAATTAACAAAGAAATTGATATGCACCAGCTTGTTCTCTCAGTCACACCGTACATACACTCTCATTTAACATTGCACTGCTTTAGATAAAACAAACACAAGCTTACTGATTACAATATGATTTAAAGTGAATGAGCCAAATCAATATCAAATCAGATAATTCATCTATAAAGGAGATACCAACAATCAAATAAAAGAAAAAGTTGCATTCCAAATTAAGCTCACTGTTCCAGTCTATTGTCAGGTTACTCACAGGTCTGGCTGTCGATGGCTTTTAGCCAGACTCTGCCTTCCCTCTTGTGAGTAGGTTTACAATTCTTAAAGCTGCTTGGAAAACAGAAACCAAGGGAAGAGCCTTATGCAGCTAACTTAAAAGTGTCTCTTTTTGTTTTCAAACCCTCTCCTCCCACCCAGAAGATTGTTCTGTCCTGAACTTTCCCTCTTGAGCCAAGTGCGTAAGTTGTATGCATTGCCCCTGCTGGGTGTGGAAAAACAGCTCAACTTATCTGCCTCTACTTGAACCATGTGAGACACATTTGGGAACATGACCAGACAGAGTTTCCTATCTGTACACATGTGTGATGCTGCAGGAAACATGCTACCATGACAGTAATATAGAGCATGCCATAAGCATTTCAAAAACATCTTTAATGATCTACTTTGCATTAGATCATACACAGTTATACTGTAAGGGTGAACAGGAAAGATACATAGATCCCATTACAAGGGTGTATGTGATGTGCAGCAGGTCACACCTCCCTCTTTACAGAACTGCAGGAGGGTTAGCCACTGACTATCTGGAAGCAGAACACTGGAGCGTTACTTATCTATAAGCATCCTTCTTTGAGATGGGCTGCTCACATACATTCCGAGTCAGGAATGCACATGCTGCGGTGCACAGTCATCTGGAAGCTTTTTTGCCCTAGTCTGCCCCCCTAGGGTCAGTCGCCAACGCCCCCTCAGTCCCATGCTCTAACCATAGTATATAGGTGGCACTGACCCTGCCTCCCCCTTCAGTCCCTTCTTTCCACTAATTCTGAAAAGCGGGGATGGAGAGAGGGTACAGAATGTAGGTGAGCAGTCCATCTTGAAGAAGGACGCTTACAGGTAAGTAACCCTCTGTTCTTCGAGTGCTGCTTACATCCATTCTTATTCAGGTGACTTACATGACTTGTGCAGAATACTGGGTGGTGTTATGGTTTCTCAGCCTGAGGTGTTGCCCTGAGGAAGGCCGCATCATCCCTCGTTTGTTGGACAAAAGTATGGACTGAGGACCAGGTGGCTGCCCTGCAGATTTCTTGAATGAGCACTTGTGCTAGGAAGGGCATTGATAAGGCCTGTGCTCTGGTCGAGTGTGCTTTGACCTTCCCCGGCAGGGGAACCTTTAGCGGGCGGTAACAGTCCTTGATGCAGCTTGTTGTCCATGATGAGATGCACTGCGACATCACTGCCTGACCCTTCATGTGCTCAGCAACCACAAAGAAGAGCGGGGTCAACCTGCGGAATGGTCTGATCCCTTCAATGTAGATGGCAAGTGCCCTCCTAACATCAAAGGTGTGCCACCTCCCCTGGTTCTCTGTCATGTGTGGACCTGGGAAGAACACTGAGGGGAAAAAGTCCTAGTTTACATGGAAGGAGGAGACCACCTTGGGTAAGGAAGCTGGGTGTGGCCATAGCTGAACTTTGTCTTTATAGAGCACCGTATACAGATGTTCCAAGGACAGAGGCTTTACTTCTAGTACCCTCCTAGCTGAGGTAATGGCCAATAGGAATGCTGCCTTCCATGACAGGACTAGCAGGGAGCATGAGTCCATGAGTTCAAAGGGTGGATTTGTGAGCCCATTGAGGACAAGGTTCAAGTCCCATTGGAGAACTGGATTCCATACCTGCACCTAGAACCTCTCTACCCCTTTGAGAAATCTGGATGTTATGGGGTTTGAGAAGGGGGTGATTCCCTGAAAGGAGCTATGGAAGGCCAAAATTGCTGCTAGGTAGACCCTAAGGGAGGCCAAAGTTAACCCTCCCCTTTCAGGAGCAGGAGATAGTCCAGTATGGTTAGGGGTGGACACTGGGTTGACCCTTCTAGATGTAGCCCATAGGAAGAAACACTTCCACTTGGCTTTGTAAGTTGCCCGCATGGATGGTCTTCTGCTCTTGATTAGTACTTGCTGTACTTCCCTTGAGCAGGCTTTCTTGGCTGAGCTCAAGCATGGAGCTTTCAAGCCATCAAGTGTGGGGAGTCCAGATCTGGGTGCCAGAGGCATCTCAAGTCCTGGATTAACAGTTCTGTCCAGGCTGGAAGTGTCTTGTGTGGTGCCATTGATAGGTCAAGGAGTTTGCTGAACAAGGCCAGGCTGGGGTGATCACAGAGTGATCCAGAAGTCCTTCATACCATGGTTATCTGTGGATTCTGCGAAGAGGGATGGGCCTTTGAAGAGGACATCACGTCTTGCCTGCTGCATCTGAAGTGAAAGCCCCAAACCTTGCAGCCATGCTGCTCGCCTCATGGCCACCACTGAGGCTACTCCCCTGCTGGCCATGTCTGTAGCATCCCCAGATGCTAGGAGCATTGCACAAGCCATCACTAGGCCATCCTCCATCAAGGCATCAAAGTCCGTGGCATGGTCTGAGAGAATGAGGTTCTGGAACCTCTGTATCAACTTCCACAAGTTAAAGCTGTAGCAGCCTATCAGAGCCTGTTTGCTCGCAATACAAAGTTATAAAACAGTTGTTGAATAAACCTTGCACCCAAACAAGTCCGGTCTTTTGGCATCTTTATTCTTGCAGGTCACTGTGGATTGGCCCTGCCTCTCCCTCTGGTTCACAGCATCCACCACCAGGGACCCAAGTCTGAGGTGACTGAATAGGTACCCAAACTTATCTGCAGGGTTATGGTACTTTGTCTCACTGCCATTCAATACTAGCGGTACAGAAGACAGTAGTTGCCAGCATACATGGGTGATCTTCAGGATCCATTCATGCATAGGAAGGGCCATCCTAACTGGCAGCACCACCTCGCCCAGAGCAAATAGCGGGTCAAAGTCTTCCCTCACTACCTCAGTTGGGAGGCTGAAGTTGGAGGCTAGGCCTTTTAGCAGCTTGTGGTGGGCCCTTTGGTCTTCCAGAAGGGAGAGGGAGCTTTGGTAGGCCACCTCATCCGGGGATGATGAGGAGAGCACCTTAGAGCCATCTCTCCCCATGCCCAGGGTGCCCTCTCCTGTGTCAGGTTCAGTGTCAGACCCTTGTAAGTCCTGTCCCATTGGGGATGTAGTAGCCCTCGATAAACCCCAGGACGTGGATTCTCTTTGGGGCGCGTCGGTCCCCAGTCGGCCCACTGTGTCATCCAATCCTTAAAATTCTGCTCTGCAGGGGCCAGTGCAAGGGTCAATTCTCTACTCTGTGCAGGAGGGCGGATTTCTCTCCAGTGCCAATCCCGGCACAGGGATCAGCCTCTCTGATGGTCTCATGCAGGGGCCCCAATGGAGGGGGCGCTGAGCCTTGTGATGACTTAATCCCATGATTTACAATTCCCTGCATTTATTTCCCCCCATCACTGGGGCACTGCCGCTGTAGGGCCCAAGGGGCTACCCCTCCCCCCACATCTCCAGTCCAGCTCCAGCAACGGCTGAGGCTGGATTGGGCCCACCCTGGCTGCCTGCTGCTGGCTGGCAGTGGCAGGAGGTGGGTCCAGGCCAAGGCGGCCTGCCGCTGGTCAGCAGGCAGCAGCATGAGCCAGATCAGACCCTCCTGAGCTATTGGCCACCTGCAGGAACCAGATCAGGCCCCAGCACTAGATTGGGCCTAGGGGTAGAGCCACACAATATGGGGTGGGGCCAGACCCCAACCCTTTTTTCAGGGGAGCAATGTCCCTGCCTCCTATTCTGCAAATTTCCCCATCTTCAAAGCTCATACAAGAAATACATTTGTAAGTTTTTAAGTGCCACAGGACTCCTTGTTTGTTTTTCCCCAGTACTGCATTCCTTCCCACCCCCACCCTTCTCCTAAAGGGTCATCTCCCGGGTACAGCTCCCCTCCCCTCCACCAGCAGGCAGATTTGAAAACCAACAGGCACCATCTTCTGTAGTGGGCACTGTTTTTTCCTGTTTCAAAGAGGTGGAGTTAGTTTCCAGCAATCCAAAACCCTTGGACAGGAGTTGGGCACTCTTTGTCACCTCCCTTTTTACACCTGAAGGGGAAATCATGTGTCTGCTGCCTTCTGGCAAGCCATTCACACAATCCCCACCCAAAATGTAAGCTACACAGCTGAGTATCTGGACATCCCCGACTAAGTGAGCCATGGGGAGACATCCCTGTGTCCCCACACCTTCTCCCCCAGCTTCCTTCTCTGGATTCCACTCGAGGGCACGGCCCTCCATGACTTGCACAGTGAGTCCTGTTCCCTGTCCAGCTGCAACCTGCTGGTGGCTCACCTCAGGAATAGCAGCAGCTCCAGAAACTTTTGTAAGGGGGCACAGTGAATTTCAGGGTGGGTAAGCACTCATTCTAAAATTATTTTCTCTGAAATAAATCTTACTGATTTAGGTGATGAAGGGGCATGAGTCAGCAGACTCCATTTTGGGTCCTGAGACACCATTTCAGGGACCCAGGGTAGTCACATCTCACCTGTCCTCACCATCTCCAGGTCAGTCACATGGGCCCAGATGCACCATATTAGGAAATGACCCTTCCCTGACCCAGGTGAGGTGACCAGCCATATAAGGTATACAGCCCCCGACCCTGAATTATGATTGGCTCTGTGCCTGCCTTACCCCTTTTCTGTAGACTGTACTATAAAACCCACGGTATTGTACTCCTCTGGGAGCTAGCTCCACAAGATCTCTGTAAGGTAATAAAGCATATATGCATTTGTGACCTCCTCTGTCTTTGTGTGTCTTGGGACCACTTGGACCGACTCGGGGACTACCAGAGCTTTGCGCTCTAACAGTGAACTTAGGTGACACAGTTTCTTCTTTATACTGCAAGCAAGCATTAACCAACTGAGTTCAAATTACAACAAGTAAAACAGCTTCCAAACAAATCCCTATGTAAACATTTCACGAACAAATCAGGCAGAAGAGAACACTGGTAATGGATTTCTTTCAAATACAGTGGCTTACTTTTGAGATAATACTCGTAGAGACACATCTAGCAATACACTAAGTATCTGTGAGAGGAAGCAAAGCAAACTGAGACAAGACAACCCCTGGTCAGTCGAGAAAGTCAACATGCTTTTTGTTTATCCAAGGTCTGGTTGACCATGCTGGCAGTATACAAATGGGCTTTCTCATTCATTGCAGACTCAGAGAGCAGGGCCAGTGCTATGCAGTAAGCAGCCCCTGCATAACAGGGGCGTGCTGGCATTTAGAGGGGCGTCAAAAGGGGACAGTGCCGTGGCGCTCCCCTGATGACATCACTCATCTGCGCAGGCGTCGCTCTGCTGCGGGGGAGCGCCACGATCCCCAGCACAGTCCCTGCAGAAAGATCACCAGAGTCTGCATAGCAGTTCTTCTTTGATTTGTGATTCTTGTTTCAGTCATTCCCAAAGGTTCAGCTCTGCCATGGATGGGTATAAACTGTTCAGGAAAGACAGGCAGGGAAGAAGAAGGAGAGGAGTAACGTTATATGTAAAAGAGCTCTATGACTGCTCAGAGCTCCATTATGGAAGTGGAAGCGTGCCAGTAGAAAGTCTGTGGGTTACATTGAGAGGGGAAAGCAACAAGGGGGATGTTGTGGTGGGGGTCTGCTATAGACCACCAGACCAGAAGCAGGAGGTGGATTAGGTGTTCTATGGACAACTAGCAGAGGCTTCTAGATCACAGGCCCTGGTGCTGATGGGGGACTTCAATTACCCTGACATCTGCTGGGAGGCCAATACAGCAGTGCATGGGCAATCCAGGAAGTTTTTAGAGAGTGTTGAGGACAACTTTCTAGTACAAATGCTGGAGGAAGCAACTAGGGACCTTCCACCTCTTGACCTGCTGCTCAGAAACAGAGAAGAGTTCATCAGGGAGGTAGAGGTAAATGGCAAGCTAGGCAGTAGTGACCATGACATGGTTGAGTTCAGGATGCTGATTAAAGGAAGGAAGGAAAGAAGCAAAACACAAACCCTGGAATTCAAAAAAGCAGATTTTGGCTCCCTCAGGGAACTGATAGGCAGGATCCCTTGGGAAGCTAATCTGAAGGGGAAAGGAGTCCAAGAGAGTTGGTTATATTTTAAAGAAACTCTGCTAAGGGCACAGGAAGTTGCCATTCCAATTAGGAGAAAGAACAAACATGTGAGGCAGCCAGAATGGCTTAGCAGAGAACTCTGCTCTGAGCTTAAACATAAAAAGGAAGCTTACAGGAAGTGGAAGCTTGGTCAGATGACCAAGGAGGCATATAAAGATATTGCTAGGGACTACAGGGATAAAATCAGAAAGGCCAAAGGACAAATGGAGTTGCGGCTAGCGAGGGATGTAAAGGATAACAAGAAGGGGTTCTACAAGTATGTTAATAACAAGAAGAAGATGAGGGATGGTGTAGGTCCCTTGATGAATAGGGCAGCCATCCTTGTGACAGAGGATGAGGGAAAAGCTGAAGTGCTCAGTGCTATTTTTGCTTCAGTTTTCACAGGCAGGGTGAGCTCCCAGCCAACTACCAGGGGTATGGCGGACTGGAGAGAAGAAAAGAGGCCCTTGGTGACAGAAGGTCAGGTTAGGGACTGCTTAAAGAAGCTGGATGTGCACAAGTCCATGGGGCCAGATGAACTGCATCCAAGGGTGCTAAGGGAATTGGCCGATGAGGTAGCAGCATAGCTGGCCATTATCTTTCAAAACTCATGGAGAACTGGGGAGGTGCCAGAGATTGGAAAAAAGCAAATGTAGTGCCTATTTTGCAGAAAGGGAAAAAGGAGGATCTGGGGAATTACAGACCTGTCAGCCTCACCTCAATCCCTGGAAAAATTATGGAGCAGGTTCTCAAAGAAGCCATCCTAAAACACTTAGAGGAAAACAAAGTGATCAGGAACAGTCCTCATGAATTTACCAAAGGTAAATCATGCCTGACTAATCTCATTTCTTTCTATGATCAGATGACTGGTTTTCTGGATGCAGGAAGAACCATTGATGTGATATACCTTGATTTTAGCAAGGCTTTTGATACAGTTTCCCACAGCATTCTCAATGGCAAATTAAGGAAGAATGGGTTGGATAGGTGGACTATAAAGTGGATAGAAAACTGGCTAGATCAACGGTTTCAGCATATAGGAATCAATGGATCCATGTCTAGCTGGCAACCAGTAACGAGTGGTATGCCCCAGGGGTCGGTCCTGGGGCCGGTTCTGTTCAACATTTTCATCAATGATCTGGATGATGGAATAGACTGCACTCTCAGTAAGTTCGCAGATGACACCAAGCTGGGGAGACCAGTAGACATGTTGGAGGGCAAGGACAGGATTCAGGGAGACCTAGATAAATTGGAACAGTGGGCCAATAGAAATCTTATGAGGTTCAATAAGGACAAGTGTAAAAATCTGCACTTGGGACAGAAAAACCCCATACACTGCTACAGGTTGGGGAACATTCAGCTAAGTAGCAGCAGTGTAGAAAAGGACCTGGGTGTCATGGTGGATGGGAAGCTAGATATGAGTCAGCAGTGTGCTCTTGCTGCCAAAAAGGCCAATTGCATACTGAGCTGCATCAAAAGAAGTGTTACCAGCAGATCAAGGGATGTGATCGTTCCCCTCTATTCTGCACTGATGAGGCCACATCTGGAATACTGTGTTCAGTTTTGGGCTCCCCACTACAAAAAGGACAGGGACATGCTAGAAAGAGTTCAGAGGAGGGCAACCAAAATGATTAATGGACTGGAGCACTAGCCCTATGAGGAAAGACTGAAAGCATCAGGCTTATTTAGTCTGCAGAAGAGAAGATTGAGGGGGGATTTGATAGCAACCTTCAACTACTTGAAGGGATGCTCTAAGGAAGATGGAGCTCGACTGTTCTCGGTAATAACAGAGGACAGAACGAGGAGCAATGGTCTCTAGTTGCGGTTAGGGAGGTCGAGGCTGGATATTAGAAAAAAACTTCTTTACTAGTAGAGTGGTGAAGCCTTGGAATGAGCTGCCAAGGGAGGTGGTGGAGTCTCCATCTTTGGAGGTGTTTAAGGCCTGGCTGGACAAATCCATGACTGGGATAGTTTAGTGGGAGTGGTCCTGCCTCTGGCAGGGGGTTGGACTAGATGACCTATGAGGTCCCTTCCAACCCTATGATTCTATACCCTCCTGTTACACTGAATCGTGACCATCCAAAATAGCCCTCTGCTCTACAATGTGTTCAGATAGAATCAGATGCCAGTCAGAAGCAAGAAGGAAATGAAGGTGACATTAACATAAGGGGCTATTTGTAAACTTGGGCTGTCAGCAGTCTTCTTGAAGGTCTCTGTGGTCAGTGAGCCTGTGTGACCTAGAGGTAAATTACTTTGGTTTGATCAACTTGATCTTCTCTGGGGACTGTGCTGCCAGCCAGGAGATGCAGAGCCTGTCGTCTGCTGGCCCCAGTGCAATGATGCCCCTGACTTTTGGACTGTCAGTATGAGAACTACTTTGGATGTGCTATTTGTAACCCTTCAGCCAGGGCAAGATAGCAGAACAAGGGCTGGATTCTATATCTAGGGGTTTCCAAATAACACACAGCACCAACTGGTTCAAGTCCCCACCCAGTCTTCTAGGAAATCCCACCCTTTTCCCTAGGCACTGCAAAGGGGTAATGCTTCCCTACTTGCAAGCATGAGTTTGAGTGTAGTATACAGACCTTTTAATAATAATAAAAGAATGTAAAGACGCAATAGAAAAAAATCAACATTGATTTGGATAATTAGTGCAGAAACAAGATTCTAGCATAGCAAAACCAGAGCATATGAACTCAACAACAAAACCTAGCACTGATCTGGAGAATCAGTGCAGAACAAGGTTCCCACATAGTCCCACAGCATAACAGAATGTATGAACTCAATAAAAATACCCAGCACCGATATGGAGAATCAGGGCAGAACAAGATTCCCAACAAACCCCAGGGTATGTAGGGAATGTCTCTTATACCAGCTGTCCACCAGCACCACCTACTAGTCACTCACACCATCCAAGCTTCCCCTAAGATCACCTAGTACTCATTCCTGCTGTCCAGCCATCCAGTGGCTATCTTCAGTGATTTCATCTCTTAAATGCAGGACACCCGCAAACAGCTCATTCAGTCTAAATAACAAGAGAAAAACTCTACAAAAAGCCTGGCTATTAACCTAACCTTTCACAATAGTGCAGAAAATAAAACACTGCCTCAGCCAAAACTCTTAATAAGCCAAAGCCAATGCCAATGCCGCTGCCGCTGCCGCTGCCGCTGCCGCCGCCGCCGCCACCGCCGCCGCCGCTGCCTCTCCCCTCCCCTATTTCTGCTTTTCCTTGGCTGACAGCAAGGGGTTGGCCCCTCTTTCAACTTCTTTTCTTGCAATGATGACTTTTTAGCCTTCAACTAACCTAAACAGAGTTTGAACATTGAGAAGAGTAACATATTACAAAAGACAGTATTTTATGTTTCTCTTCAGTAAAATTTCAGCTGTTGATAGATTTGCGCTCAAATAAATGCAAATACACTTAGCCATCATGCCCTGCACCCACTATGGTAATACCAAATTGTGCTCTTTGTGCTCATGCTAATACAGAACCCATGCAGATTATTTGTCCCCTCTTAGAAGCTGTTAGGCACAGCTTCTGGACTTGCCCTACATACGTAAAGAGCATATGGGGGTGCTCCTTCACAGGAAGGACCGGATGGAATTTGAAATTGCAAAAGAATTGAAATGAGATTTGCAAATAAAAAGAGCTGATAACCTCTGGTCATGGTGATCTTTCACAAATGAAAGGGTTACAGCATATACTGTGAGGTGTTAGGGAGCTGGTCTAGCCTGGTGTCATTTTTCCTCATCAATTCACTAGAAGACATTTTCACTTCTTCATCCAGATTAAGCATGTGATTCATTGTGGAAATTTTTATCTCTGTCTCATGTTCATATCTCTGTAGATCAGTTCTGCTTCAAATCTGTCCATTTTGCTATTATAATATCTTGCAAATAGCCTGAGTTTCTCTGAATCAAAAAAGTAATAGCACTTTGGACTGAATTCTCTGACTCCATGTAAAATATGGGAGTTGTCTGTAAATCATTTACATTCACTGATGGTGCAATCACAAATAGGAAGGAACACCTTTACTTTAAATTCATAGTCAGTTTTTGGATGCATACTTTCTGCGGTGTTGAGTTCAATAACATAGCTTTGAAATTATGGGGGCATACAGTGGATTCTCTTTTCTTAGCTTGCATTTTGATGATTTTTTTCTGCAATAATCTTTATATCAGCCATAATTTTGCTGAAATTCTCACAATCCCTCAGATCTTGCAGTTTATCAAAGAGTTAAGAAGGAAGCAAGACTGGGCCACATCACAGTTTGATTTCTACAAGTAATCTGATACCACTTTAAGTTTAAGAAGCAATTCACTAAAAAGATTCAGACAAAACACAAAGCAAAAGTCTATGTGGTTTAGAAAGCCACATGCCTCTATACTTCTATTAGAATTCAATTCATTGCTGATTATATTCAGAAGCAATGAAGTTACTTAAAGTGTTGCTTTAACAGCTACGCACGATGCAATCTGAAATACTCAGCGAGTGTCTGACAATTTTGTCAGTTCAATAGTTCTGTTCCCAGTTTCTTTTTGCAACTGAGTAAAACATGAATGCACAGAGTAATGGAATAGAAATCAATATAGTTGTTGAAGCAGAAATTTGCAACAATGCTTATGTTTTTACAGACCTCAAAAATTGTTAAGTTCAACCTGTGTTTGTACCAATGACCATAAATAGCTTGTGGTACCTCTTCCAGAAACTGTGCTTGCACTCCATTTAGCGCTCCACTCATTACACTGGCACCATCATAGGTTTGTGCTACGCAGGTTTTTATATCTATTCCACAACATGCCAATGTGTTCTTTATATAAATCTTTGGTGAAGTAGCATCCAGTGAATGACAGGGATGAAAGCCAACAAATCGTTCAAATATATTGCCTCTGTAGCAATACTGTATGTCCTTTGTTTCATCAGCAATTAATGCAATAAATAAATAAATAAATAAATAAATAAATAAAACAGTTGCTTTGTTGTCTTGGGAAACTGACTCTAGAACTATTCTGCTCATGATACTTAATAATTCATCTTGAATGATGTATACACTTTGCATTGCAACATAAACTATTTTAGACTGAACGCTGGGATCATGGTTTGCAACTAGCTGCAAGAGTTCAAGAAAATTTCCTCTGTTGTCACTCATCTCATCATTTTCCCAGTGGCTATGTCTAGACTTACATGGTTAAATCAATTCAACCTACATTGATTTAATAAAATCACAATAAAATCATTAAATCAATATAAGTAAAATAGATTTAACAGGTCCCTACTAGAAAACCAAAATGAACTAGCATGTCCATGGACAGGATTTGCTAGTTTGATTTAGGAGATGGACACCATGGGCCATGCCACCTACCCAATCCCCTGCCTGGCTCTCACCTGGTGAGCCAGGTGGTGGGGAAAAACATCTCCCCCCACCCAGCTCTGGGTGAACTAAGCCTGGTGGGGGAGAAAGCATCCCCCCACCTGGCTACAGCCCAGGGTACTCAGCCAAGCATGCGGAAGGGACCCCTTGCCCAGCTCTGGGGTATTAGCCAGGCAGCAGGGGAGAAGGCACCCCCATGCCTGGCAAAAGAAGCACTGGCTAGGTGCGAGGAAGGGACCCCTGCACCCAGCTCCCCGCATGTTAGCCAGCCGGCCAGCATGTGGGGAGGTGGGTGCATGGGGGCTCTTCCCCTGCCACCCAGCCAGCACTGAGGAAGCAAGGCCATTCCCCCTCCACCCAGCTAGCACACTGGGAGCCGGGTGTGCAGGGTCACTTTCCCTGCTGCCTGGTCAGCGCATGGGGAGCCAGGTTAGAAGGGGTCCCTTCCCCCACCACCCCGCTAATGCGCAGGGACCTCGGTACGGGAGTTCTCCACCCGCACCTGGCCAGGGTGCTGAGGCTGGCCTTTCCTTCCAGGGTGTCAGGCACCCTGAGAGGAAGGTCAAACCTCACTCAAAAATCAAAATAACTGCTAAATGGATATAATGTGTCCACATAGCATTATATCAATATAACAGTTTTGACTGAACTGTCATATCAATATTAAACTAGGTTTTCTTATATTGATATCACTTTTCTTATAGCAAAATGCAGGTGTTCCTCATTTTGTTATAAGGAAACATAGCATGGACATGCCCTTCTTTAAATTAAAATAATCAGTGTTATTTTGATTCAAAGATTGTGTGTGGACATACCCAGTGTCCATACTAAGCAATTTTTTGTTTAGAGGTAAACAAAAGACTTTCTGCAAGAGTAGCCATGTAATGTCTATTTTCTTTTATAAGCTGTTTATAAGCATCACTTAATTGGGCTAAAACTAAGCCTCCTTTGCCTGTCTGTGTCTGTTACTCTCCCAAGCCACTATGCAGTTTTTGTGGGCTGCACTTCTGTTGTGCAGCCTCAGACCTGAATCATTCTCAGTAGCCTTTTTTTTCCAGTTGCTGTACCCCTTGTGAATAAACACATTTGCAACACTACTTGCATCCTTTCCAGTGAAATGGCGACAAGCAAAGCAAAACTCAGCATTTTCCAGAGCACTGTATTCCAACTAGGAGTATAGTTTGTACCAGGCTGGATTGAAATATTGCCATGGTTTGCCAAATTTTGTTGGTGGTAAATATTTTAGTACTGGCTGTATAGGACTTCCTTGCTTAGACTGTGAAATGTCACTTGGACCAGGTAACTTATTTACATAAGTAAGTACACATGCCTCGGGCAGTAGACCAGCACATGGCACCCCTGGCTCATTTTCCTCATCACATTCGTCCTCACAAACATCACACTCAGTAGTACGGCATGATTCCACCTCCCAACAAATGTTTGCCTCATTGGCCCTTTCTGAAGAACCTCCCTGTACTTCTGTGACATCAGAACTTCTTTGAAGTGTGTGTGTGTGTTTTGTTTGTTTGTTTTGGCTGGATTTATGAAATACTGCTCTAAATCTCCTGGAAATGGGTGTTTTTGCTTGGACAGAGTGATGGGGTGAAATGGGGTGCAATGCTTGGGTCTTCACAAAGAAGAACCAAGACTTTTCATTGCCCGGCCCTGGAAACCTCTTTGCCCTTACCAGCTTTCTGGGCTGCAGCTCTGCTTTCCCTCAGCAATTTGTCTGCTCTCTCAACTTGTCTCCTGTTTGAACCCTCTCAGGACAGCTACCTTTCCTTTCTTAGCAGAAACAGCTGAATAAAGCAGACAGCAGTTAGGACTGATCTAACAGAACTGTACTAATTTGAAAGAGGATCAAAGTAAGAGTTGAATGCTCGAGCAACAATACAGATCAGCAAAACTAGGCCTTCCACCTTCTCAGTCAGAACAGGAGAACAAAACTGAAACAAACTCTGCAGCGTCCTCAAAACAAAACTCACCCCTCCCACTTGGACAATTTAACCCTTCAATAGCGGTCTTTTGTGTGATCCTTTTCCATTGCTATGTCAACATCCTTAAAGGGCCCAGTGAACCTGTGAAAAATGCCCGAGTCTGAAACCCTAACAAAATCGTTATATGAAAAGTGACTTTCCCTCCACCCAATCAAAGTGGTACAGACAGACTTGGGGGATGGGGGAAGATGGAGATGAGCTCCTTGGCTGCGGGGGCCCTCACCTCCCCTGCCTCCCCTCTGGAGTCACCAGTGCTCAGGAGCAGCTTTCTCAGTAACAGGAGCTGTCTCCTTCTCCTCTGGCAGGCAGGAGCCAGACTCCACACCCCGGAGCCTCACCAGAAGATGTATCAACCTCCTCCACCATAACTCCTGTGGCTTCACACCCGCCTCCTGGGTGTTCAGCATGATATTCCCAGCTGACAGCCCACTTACACCTATCATACTTTAAAACAAACAAGGAGTCCTGTGGCACTTAAAGACTAAGGCTGTGTCTATACTTGGAATTTAGATCAAATTAATGAGGATTAGTTTGAACTAAATTTGTGCATGGCCACACTGGCTTTCATTACTTTGAAGTAAGCAATTCCTTAGTTTGAAGTAATGAACCCTTACTTCAAAGTCATAAAACCACCCTTAACTTCGAAGTAACAGTTAATTCAAACATATTAGTTCAAATTAACCCAATGGAGCCACATTAATTCAAACTAACTGTTAGTTCAAATTAATGCGATTTGACATTTTCTAGCCAAGGGTCCCTTCCTCCTTCCATGTATTGGGTGGGGGCATGGCCCTTCTTGGAGGCCATGTTGTCACATTTCCCATGGATGTCTCTCTCCTAAGTCAAACTAGCAAGTCCTGTCCATGGACATGCTAGTTCGATTTGGATTTCTAGTGGGGCCATGTTACTTGGAATTAACTTACTTCAAATTAACCATTACTAGTTCGATTTAATTACATCAAAGTAAATTAACTCAACATAACTTTCTAAGTGTAGATTGAGCCTAACAAATTTGTTTATCGCATGAGCTTTCGTGGAAGAAAATCCCACTTTGTTTCCTCAGTTGACATCTCATTAAACACAGACACAGTTTTACTGTGAAAGTGGGAAGCTTTTGTTCTTCAGAAATCTTAAGTACTGCACAAGGTTTTTCAAAAGAAGTTACACACTCTTCACTGCAGTCTGCCCCTTTGAAAGCAGGACACAGTTTATCATAGCTGGGTGTTTCAGGTGTGGAAGGAGATGCTGGAATGCCTGGGAAGCTCCCATGTCTCCCCACAAATCTCTGGTGGTCCCTTTCAGCAGCTTTAGCTGCATCAGAAGTTAATTCTTACTTCTTTAATTACAAAGCATATCTGTGGGCAACTTCCTCCACTTCCTGGCCACCTCAATGCCTGATGTCCTCAACTTACCTGGTCGCAGCTGCTATTTTAAGTTCCATTTTAGCTTGCCGTTTTATGAGTTCTTGCTCTTTTAGTTCCTCCTAGCGTTCTTTTTCTCTTTCCTCAGGCTGCACCTGAGCAATCTCTGATTCTACATCTGCCTTTCTTAGGCTATGTTCACACACAGGGGGTTATTTCAATACAAATTGTTTCGATACAAGTTGTATCAAAATAACGCCTTATTTCAAAATAAGTTAATTCAAATTAACAGTTTGTTAATTCGAATTAAGGAAAAAAGCAGGAATCAAAATAGCATGTTCAGACAATAGTTATTTCAAAACGAGTCACCATTGTTTCGAAACAACATGTTCAGATGGCATTGTTTTGAAACAATCATTTCGAAACAACGTTGTTTTGTCCCTAGTGGCATCGCTGGCGCTGGGCACCCGGGGCACGTGCCCCGAATCTCCCCCATGGTGCCCCGAGTCTGTTTTGGACCCCCGGTTCTGGCGCTGGGAGCTGGGACCCCGGCAGAGCTCTGTGACTGGGAGCTGCAGCTTCCCCTTCCACGCCCAGGTGCTGCAGCCAGGTGTGTGACCAGCCGGGGGAGGGGAGGGGCCGAGGGAGGCAGGGGGCCACTTTCAAACAAGCAGCTTCTCCGGCAGGGGCTTCTCTCTGCAGGACGGAGGAGGTAGGAGTTGGGGGGGGACGGGGCTGGAGGCAGGGCCATCCTTAAAGGGGGACAGGAGGGGCAACCACCCTGGGCCCTGCACTTTGGGGGACCTCATGCTTTTGGGGCATCCCAGACAGCCGGCTGGAGTAAGGAAGCAGGGAGCTTTTTCCAGCTGTGGGACTAGGGAACAGCTCCAGCTGGTCAGGGAAGGGGGAAGGGAATTCAGGCAGGCAGGGTTTGTTTACAGGAACTCTTAAGTAGCCACCTTCCCACAACTGCTCCCTGAGGGGAAGAGAAAGGGCAAGTGCTGAGGTAAAACTTATGGAGCCAGCCTCAGTCAAGCCAACGGGGACAAAGCCAGGAGAATGTCACATCCTCAACCTTTACAAAACAGGACCTTCTCTTTGAATTTACATCAGCGTCTCTAGAAAGCGTTCTTAGATATTAAAGAACTTTTTTCCTTCTACATTTAACAAGAGTTTTCAGTCTTCAGGAATGTCTTTTTTGAGCAAACTTCTCTGTGCAGATAATGATCTATTATACCTGAGAGAGAAGACCCCAGACTAGCGCTCATATGGAAATACTGGGTTTTTAGGGTTAATGGCCATCAATCAACCCATTAAAGTAGTTTTTTGCTCTTCCTTCTGCACTGTAAATAAGCCCCATTGTCATTGATTGCAGTCAGACCACCAGTCCCAAAGCATGGCAAAGAGAAAAGCAACTGTGGCCATGCGGGTCTAGTTTAGGGAAACAAACAAGGAATCCTGTGGCACTTTTAAAGACTAACAAATTTATTTATTTGTTAGCTTTTAAAAGTGCCACAAGACTCCTCCTTTGATTTACATCAGGGTATCTAAGAGGAGGCCAAAAGTCCCTTGTTTCTTCCTCTCATCCTCAAACAGTACCTGACTTTCATTACTTAGATCACCTGCAAAGCGATGAGGAATGTGTGAATACATACATTAAAATAAGATGGAAGAGGAAAGAGTCAGGCAGCATAAAGGAAATAACATACATTAGACAATTGGAATCCAGTGCCTTAAGGTGAGAGAGGACCTGAATTTATTTCTTATCATCCAAAAATAGCTTCCCTCTCTCTGAATTTTCAATTTAACAAAAACTTGATCTAAGAAAAATGATTAAACTTGTAAAATTGTATGCCCATCTTGAACAGAAAACCAGAACCAGAAAGAGTACATCCAGATGCTCCTGTCCACTTGGCTGTGAGGTTGATGGAACATCACCATGACACATTCAGTATTGCCTACCCTAAACATCAAAAATAGTCACAAGTCTGGCTTAAATATATCATTAAAACTCACTTAAAAATAAAGAGATGTTTAAAGAAATAATAAATGGGGGGAACTATTTTCTCTGACTTCTGGGTTTTGAGCCTTTAGGATAAAGTCAGGTCATGTTTTTCTGCTTGTCTCTGCAACTTTTTAGCCTGAGGGCTAGAAATTTATGCTTTTATTAAAGAAAAATTATGACACTGCCCAGTGTTCCCTCTAAGCTGATGATGCAGCTGAACAAGTTATGGGTGCACAAGTTATTGGGGAGCCAGTGGGCAGCAGGGAAGAAGCCCATTGGGGCCTGGAGAACCAGCAGGGAACTTGCTCAGCTGCATCATCAGCTTAGAACAGTGGTTCCCAACCTTTCTCAGGCTGGGGACCCCAGTGTAACAAAAAAACAACAACAACAACAAAAAACCCACCACTTTGCGGACCCCCCTCAACTGTTTATGTAATCTGGCCTGCATGGGCAGACTCTGACCCGCACCAGTGGGACAGCTGGTGAGCAGCACTGCCACCACCATTGCCCGAACCACCAGGGAGCTGAGCCCTAGCAGCTGTGGTCCCCTGCCCTTGCCCCTGCTGGGGAGCTGCTGTGGCTCCATTCCCCTGCCAGGAGACAGCCACAGACGGGGAGAGGCAGCCCTGGCAGGGAGCATCAGGGCTGTGGCTGGGTTCCAGCCCTAGGTAGGGAGAGGATCCGCAGACCCCCTGCAATGTGTCTGTGGACCTCTGGGGGGTCCCTGGACCACAGGTTGGGAACCAACTGGCTTAGAGGGAACATTGCGCTGCAAAGTTTAAAATGGGGGGGCCCCACACAAACTGATTTGTCCTGGGCCCTGCTCCCCCCTAGGCACGGCCCTGGCTGGAGGCCCTGGTCAGATGGGGGGGGGGGAGAGGAGGGGCTGCCTGGGGCCGAGGGGGGCTTCCCTGCATGGGCTCCAGCCCCTGAGTGGAAGCAGGGAATTAGTCCCTGGCCTCTGGGTCCCAGGTGGGGTGGGGGCAGGGGATTCTCCCAGGCCTTTGGGCCCTGGGTGGGATGGGCAGGGGTGCCCTGAAATCTCTGGGGCCCATGTGGGACTGGTGGGGGTGTCCCCAGACTTCTGGGGCCCAGGTGGGACTCAGGGGGCTACCCCTAGGCATCTGGGCCCTGGGTGAGACCGGGGGGTGCCCATAAACCTCTGGGGCCCAGCTGGGATTGGCAGGGGTACCCCTGGGCTGGAGGCATTCTCCCCATGGCCTCTTGTTCCCAGCTGGGTCCATGAGCATCTCCCCAGTGCCTGCAGGGGGGACCCCCCCATGGCCTAGGGGCCTCAGAGGGGGTGGCCTGGAAATGGAGCTCCTCACCTGAGCACCAGGTGGCCCAAGGGATGTTCCTAAGCCTCTGTCCAGGCCAGGGTCAGTCCAGCAGAAGGCTGGTGAGCCAGGGACCATCCCTCAGCCGTGGGTCCCTGGGGATCAGGTTGGTGGCCAGGCTGCTGTGGTGCAGCCCTGACCAGGCAGCCCCCCACAGCTCAGGGGGCAAGGCTCAGGTGCCAACCCAGAGTCTCCTGCCCTCAGCCCATGCCCATGGGTCAGGGCTGGCCTGGCCTGGGGTCCCCAGCCCTCACCACATGCCCAGGTGGTGGAGCTGCCTGGTCTGACCACAGGGTCTCACATGGTGGTGGGGCCGGCCTGGCACAACTGCGGGGTCTCCTGCCCCTTGTCTTGTTGCCTCAGTTGTGAGGCTCGGGCAGCAGGTGGTCTGGGAAGGTAACCTCATCAACAGTGCTATTATTTGTAAAGGTGAACTCTGCTGAACACCACCATGTGCTGTGCCTAGTATTTATCCTGTGCTTGAAATTGTTCTCTTGTGTGAGAGATTGTTCTACATTAAGCAGGAAGAGACTGGAGGTGTGGGACAGGGACAGATAATATGGAGGGTCAGAGATAATTAATTGTGTTTACCTTTAAAGTACATGTTAATTAATGTTGGATATATGTCCTTTAGTGTCATAAGTGAAATAATTCTGTAACCCTGAGCCAAGACTCCATATTGCCAGTTTGGAATTCCTGCTTAAACACTGCTACCTTCCCTATGGTTCCAGTCCCTCCTGCACCCTTAACTGCCCCATACAACCCCCCAGGATTTGTTGTTTGTTTTGCTGAACCAAACTAATACGATTATCCCTCTGGAACTCGTAAATTATTCTTGGCTATGGTATTTTTAAAGATCTTCCCATCGTGAAGCTTGTAAGTTGATCATCATTCACTTAACATAAAACAGCTAATGCTGAACTACAAAGTTGAAGTGAACATTTTAATTTTTTTTAAAAAGTGTGAGCATTAATTAATAAATAAGAAGTGGTAACATTAATGATGGCTGAAAAATAACTAAAATACCACATTTAAAATTTTGGCCGTCAAATCTTACAAATTTTTCATATGGGCTTGGGTTTATGTGCACTAGAGATATTTAATACAAATAATAATAAATAAAAATAAGTGAAATGAAAAACACCAAATTTCAATGAAATTCTCTGATGTACTCAAGTTTATAAGACTCTGGCCCCCTCAAAATATTAAATAGTTAAGTACAAAGGAAGCTAAAGAATTACTTATCAAAAGAAAGACATACTGCACAGACATCACACAGAGATGTAATGATTGCCAAAGGAAAGCACTGTATTTAGATGTAGCAGCCTATATGGACCTACCTGGTAACCGGAGCTAAAAAAAGTCAAAGTAAAAATTTCCACAAAGTCAAAGGAAAATGCAGAAATACAGGTAAAAAAGAAAAGAAAAGGGCAGTATTTCACAAAATTAAAAAATGGCAAAATAAATGGCCTTACTGAGGAATTAAAAGCTGAGGCCCCTGTAAAAGTTCCTGTCATTGTGCTGTCTGTTGCTGGCTCCTGCTTTTTAGCATGTCAATGTCAAGGTGATGGGCAGATAATGGTGAAATCTGCATTTCAGATGAAGCACAGATCCTAATGATAGCTTGCCTTGATGAACCAAGAGTGAAAAGTGCTTAGGCTTCCAGTCCTACTAGCTCTGCTATATGGGAAAAAATTCTATATTTTTCTATGTTTTCATTTCTGTCTACGAGACTGAAGACGGGGCCCCTTATCGTTTGTGGTCTTAGGCAGCCACCTGCTTCGCCTACCCCAAAAACCACCACTGATTGTGGCTACAGAAGACTGAGCAAATATTAGCAGACTGGGCCTTGGGAAAAAATTCCTGAGATTTGAGAGTTCTGTTGGGAGATCATGAGTGAGGCTTGACCTACCAATAATGTCGCTACTTAATATCATTATTTATTCTGCTTTTTAGTTTTGCCCTCCTATGACTGCACAACATAAGTACACATCAGGCAGCATGCCACAAAGTTAACTATCCTTTTACTGAAAAGTTCCGGGGGGGAAGCCATGTTAGTCTAATCCAGTAAAAATAGAAAAGAGTCCTGTGGTACTTTTCAAGAGTAACACATTTATTTATCACACGAGCGAAATCCTATTTGGAAACCATTTTCAAGTGTCTGACAAAGTGGGATTTCACCCACAAAACCTTGAGCAATAAATAAACTTGTTAGTCTTTGAATGTGCCTTTCTTGTTTTACAATTGTTGTACTTCATTGTGAATTCCTGTAATGTTGTCTGTCTTGTATTGGATAGAGTGATCCCAGTAATGCTGTATTTTTGGTTTGGACTCGCTCTTTCCTGTAAGAGTGGGCTTACTTAGTTTTTGCTTCTAAATCCTCTCTGCTTTGTTTCCCCACAAGGGGGACTGGGAGTCTGGCAGGAGCTAAGGACAGGGTGGGACAAATACTGCAGGAGGCTTCTCTGCCTTCTTCTCAGTTCACTTTGTTGTCCTCTCTTTGGCTATTTGCTGGGGAGGCAGAAGGCAGGCAGCCTGGCTGTCTGGCTGGGTCAGCCAGTTTGGTGTGACCCTGCTTATAGCACTGCACTGGCAGCTCCAGCCAGCCTGCCTGCTTGCCTCATGAGCTCCCCAACTTCCCCTACCTGGGTTGCATACAGCTAGAAGCTGGGAGGGTCAGAGCCTTTTTAAATTTCTTGCCTTGTGGTATAAGCAGCCCAGCATGGCAAATTGCAGCTGCTGTGCTACCATCCTTCCACTCCCCAGCTCCACAATCTCATGCTGCCACTCAAAGTGGAAGGCAAGCATTACAGCAAAGTTCAGGAGAGGTGTGGGCTCTATTTTAAAAGCTTGAGAACTGCAGTGGTAGGTGTCTTCAGTGTGGGTCAGCAGGGTGTGATCTCTCATCTGGGCTCCTACATGCCATCCACTTCTCCAGTACCTGGAGACCCTAAAGAAGTTGACTGGAGCCCCAGGGATGGTCTCATGCACCACCCTCCCTTCCAATCCTATTTTCTGATCTCCATGACTCCTGATGTTTAGCAATAGAAACCTATAGGAGATAGGGAAAGATATGCCTTGTCAGAGGAGGAGAATTTTTATATGTCCTCCTCACATGGTCAGTGAGCTTTTAAGAGGATACTGCCAGCACCTTGATTCATTTGTAGGGAACACTGGAGGAGAATGATTGCATTAAAACTAAATGAGCAGAGGAGTATGAAGGAGGAGTTGTATCACAGCATGGCATGGGGCCTCTGTGTGGTGGGAGAGTGGTACAGAGGCTAAACACTCTGGACCAGGATAATCCATGGACATTGACATGGTCAGACTGCATTGGTGCCTAGACAGCTGCTGGCTAGAAGCTGACAGCTTCAATTTTAGTCATCAGCTGGCATGGCCCTAGGGACTATATTTCCTTTCAGAAACATCACATCTCCATGTTTCCAAAATTTCTATTTCATGTGGAACTTCCCCACTTCAAATACTTCATGTGAATTCCAGTTTCAAGTGGGGCCCAGGATAGGGGTAGGGCCTGTTGGGTAATGGGGGGGGAGGTTGTCTGTTGTGGGTGTTGCCTATTGGGGGCGGACCCATGACAGGGGCAGGGTCTAGCACAGGTGGAGCCTGTGGGCCTGTGCCCCGGATCTTTTTGCTATCCAGCAACGCCCCTGTTCATCCCCACATGGGGTTTAAGTTGTTTTGAAACAATGGTGCGTTGTGTGAATGAACATGGCCTTTCTTATTTTGAAACAAACTCTGTTGTTTTAAAATAAGACTGCTATGTGAACACACCCTTAGAGGAGTTTCGTTGCTGCTGGGCCCACAGGGCTGTAGCCCCTTCCATTTCCAGCCCTGCCCCAGTAGCAGCAGGGGCCAGATTGGGCCTGGGCCACCTGCCACTGGCCAGCAGCAGCAGGGGCCAGATCTGGACCAGGCTGCTAGTGGAAGGAGCCCAATCCAGCTTCTGAATCAGGCCCAGGGGTGGGGCTGCACGACAAAGGGCAGGGCCCTTTTTAGGGCAGTGATGGCCCTGCTCTCTAGTATCCATTTTTAGGTTTCCCTTTCCCGCTCCTGAAATAAACAAACTACAAACAACAAACCGTGATCTCCTCCTGACTGTTCTCAGCCACACCACTTAAAACTCACTTAAACTCATCAACAGCAGTATGCAAAGTGAACCTCATTCGGAGCAACAAGTTGTGTATGTACTCTGCTCTTGCTGTACCACTGTGACATTCCCCTCCTACAGTCCAGGCTGGTACACAGCACTGTCGCCCCAGTTGTCCACTGCAGGGCCATGAGGTAGTGGCAAGAAGGGAGGCAAGACAGCCCCAAGGAGGCTGCAAGTGATAGGGGGTAAAGGAAGTGCCAGAGAGAGAGGCAAGGTGGCTCTGGGCTGGGGGCACAGGGGCGAGGAAATGGGCTAGTGGCAGCAGCAGGGGAAGCAACTGGAGGGGGTGCTGGGTGAGGAAAGCAGCTGAGGGGTGAAGAAGCAGGAAAATAGCTGGAGTGGGTGTTGTGGGCCTGTGCTCCATATCTTTTTGCTGTGCTGCAATGTCCCTGCCTACAAGGTGCTCAGGCCAGACACCCTCCAACCCATTCAACCCACCTTGAAGAGGTGACCCAAGCAGCAGCAGCAGCAGCAGCAGAGGGACGGTGCGTTTGGTCCTGGCCATGTTGGGATCCAAAGTGCAGTGAATTCTGGGAGCCACACTCCAGCCTGCTGCACACTTCCATATAACACTGTAACTCCTTGTGAAAATCCAGTGATCCCACTGACTCCTCTGCCACTCTCACAATCTCTGCTGGGCGTTTCATCCCCCGGAAGCTGCAGGTCACTTGGGCAGGAGCTCCCCCTTCTGGTTTCCAGATGGAGACACACCTCAACTCCCTAGGGTCAGCTGTCAGCCTCAGGGAATCAGTCACTGACTGTGCTGCCTAGTGTGCTGGAGCAAAGAGCAGCCTCCCTTCCATCGCCCAATCAGCTGAGCTCAGCAGCCCCCTTTTTATGTCCCCCCAACACTAGCCAGGCACAGCAGCCGCTCCCCCATCCATGAGCAGAGTTTGGGTGGGACGTGGCCCATGGGCAGCATTACCACCCCGCACTTTTTAACCCCCAGACTACACACCACCCAGAGCTGCTCCCCCTGGCCCCAGTAGCACATGGAGAGAGGGTGCAGGAGGAGGAGAGCCACAGGTCAGATCAGCACAGCCAACAGGGATGTCAGTGGACGGTGGCTCCTGCAGGGAGGGCCAAAGGCATCGCTGGCCTGGGGAGGGACCAGGGGCATGGACTCAGGCCCTGCCCCTGGCCCACAGACCATGCCCCCAGCCCTCAGGCCCCTGCTCCCTGGCCAGGGCCAGGGCCAGAAGTCGCTGCGCTGCCGCGGGCGGCTAGACCCTGCGTCCCCGGCCAGGGACGGGGTTGGAAACAGCTGCGAGACGCCAGGCCCTGCATCCCGGCTGCGGACAGGCCCACTGTGGCAGGCAGCCAGGCCACAAATCCCCGACCAGGGATGGGGCCACTGCGGCCGTGGCAGCTGGGCCCTGGATCTCTGGCTGGATTGGGCTGGAGACCGGGAGAGGGGTCGCCCCACCAGATCCGGGGCACCAGCTCTGGGATTCGGGGCACATGCCCTTGGTGCCCAGCGCCAGTGACGCCTCTGAGGAGGGTACTGCCAGTGCCCACCCCAGGACAGCATCGAGGGCATGGATGGCCTCCAACCCCTCTGTGCCCCCAGCTGGGGAGGGAGGGAAAATGTGCTGGCTTGGGTGGGAAAGTGGGCCTGGCCAGGCCCTGTTTGCAGGAACAGCCACCCGCACATCTGCAGAAGACATGGTCTCCCCCATATTAAATAGTTGAACTCTACCTATATCTCCCATCCCAGATCCAGTGCCAGCAGCCCCTTCCCTCCAGCCCTGAGCCACTCCAGCCCCAAGCCAGCATGGGGCATCAGCAGCAGCCCCCCAAGACTTCCAGTCAGAGGACTAGCCCCTTCCCTCCAGCCTCTTGCTTTTTACTGCCTCACCCCAGTGAAAAAAGAATTGCAATGTGGCCTCAACCAAAAAAGGTTAGATTCCCTTGATGTATATTATCTATATGCACACGCACTAGGCCCTAATGTGCACTATGATCTGACTGGTTTATGATGTCTTCTAAAATACAGATCACAGTGAGCACCATCAGAAAACTCACAAACTAGCCTATTCTTGTACACTACAATTAGTAGAACCAATCTAAAATTGCTGTTAGAGTTGTGCAGAAGCAATGTGGCTCGGTGCATTTTACTCTTCCAGTAATACAGACAACTCTTCATCTGTGGCTGAACTAGCTCCACTTCTTTTCCTTTTAAATTCCAAAAATCTATCACAGATCTCAATGTGATGCTGTCTGGGTCTAGGGGAGTATATATGATAATTTTTCATATTAATATTTTGTATTTGCAATAGTCTGTATGTGATATGCCATGTTTTGTTTGAATAGAAAAGTTGTAATCTGCTACGAATGATTATATAGTTTAAATGTAGGTATCATATCTGTAGTAGAAGTCAGGAATCTATTTGTTTTATGTGCATTCCAAGTGATTTGATTCTAAGGCAATCTCAGACTGAGCGTCTGCAAAAACACTGTCCTCCTGATGGCCCATCAGTGGAGCTCCCAGGTACACTGGGCCTAGGAGGAAACCAGTTTGACCAGTCACCCAGACTGACCATGTGACTTGTAGTGGGCCAGCCCAGAAGACTTTTGTTACGAGGAGGAGTACTGTGATGGGCACATGGACCTAGAGCACTGCTGCATTTTGAGAGCAATTATTGTTTAATTTTGCCTTTGCTTGGGCTAATTGCCACAAGGTTTAGGTTGTTTTGCCAAATGTACTGTTATGTTTTAGGTTGTTCTTGACAGGTGCATGTTATCAGTCTGTGAAAGTTTCCCAGTTATCTGTTTGTGAAGGTTCCTCAGAATGAAGTGTTTTGCACACAAAGTTTCCCAGAACTGGCTGTTTTCCATGGAGAGAGACATAGATTTATTGTATGGGAATGGCAGCAGGTAAACATCAGACTCTACAAAAGTCTAGGCAGAGGGGTGTGACTTTGAGGCTTGCCATGGATGGATGATCAGCCGTGACTGGATCCCTCGGTCGACCACTCTGCGGTGCAGTTGGGTCTCCTGCTGTGTTTTGGAGTGTGAGTGTTCAGTACTAATTGGTGTTAGTGCTTAGGTGTGAGCGGATTTAACCAGCGCTGGTAAGTGCTACTAAGCGTTGTGTGCTTAATAAACTTAGGTTAGCTGATAACTTTCAGCTGTCTGGTGGCATTCTTTACTCTGGTACCTACACGAACCTTATGTTCCCATAACAACTGACGCAGCGAGCAGGGTACCATTGTAAAGATGCTGTTGTTTGGGAGAAAGGATGGAGGGGCACAGTGTCACATCCCTGAGTGGTCATTGACTGATCACTGGGCCCCCACGGCTCGAGAGGTCGGCTGGCATGCCACCCCGGCTGCATGGCCTGAGCTGTTGAAGGGAGGGCTCGTCTCCCCAAAGTGGGTAGCCGATGTGCTGGAACAGCTCAGATTGGAAGAAAGAGGGCAGGCGGAGTGGATAACAGTGGGAGATGTGGGATGGCTTCTCCTCACTGCAGTCCATGCCCTAGATGAAAGAGACAGGGAGCTGGAGGTGGACAGCTGCCAGCTTTGGGAGGAACGGATGGATTTCACCAGATGTCTTGAGAAGAAGCTTGATATGCTGGAGGCGGGAAAAAAGGCAAAGGGAGTACAGCAGGCTTGTTTGCTTTTCCCCTCTGCTCTCTGGCTACAGCATGAGGCTATGCTGATGCTGGAGAAGCGGATGTGGGGTTTACAGATAGTGTTAGAACAGGCACAGCTGTTACAGATGCTGCAGATGACCTCTCTGACCTAGTTACAAGCAGATGTGGAAAAGGCAGAAGTGCAAGCTGATGGCACAGCAGTGCGCTATGCACAGCGGCAACACAAGCATAAACCCCAGGTTCCCATTTTGTCAGCAAAGGTGCGTACCCTGTATCGTGGAAATTGGGACCCCCAGACCTGTAACAGTAATGTTGTGATGAAAGGGTTAACAACTGAGGCTGAAGAGCTCAGACAGGCTGTTATCAGAGCTCTTTTGAAGAGAAACTCCTTCCTGGCTAAGTTTTTGGAAGGTGTCCAGCAGAGAGCTGCCAAGAAAGAGGGGGTAGCAGTAACAATCCACCATCACTGCCTTCTAGAGAACCACCACCCCACCATGTCCCAAGCGAAGGTTCAGGCCCTGATAGCATCAGACGGGGACCCTGAAATGTGCAAAGGGAATGTGTGGGATTCCAGCAATAATGTTGTGGGGTGGAAGAAGGAAAAAGCTAAGCCAGGGGATGGTCCTGTGAAGGACATTTGACCTCTAGTTACAAATGAAGCTAAAGGACCACCAGGGGTGGCCCCTCAACAGGTACAGATTATGCAAGAATACACCCCAACGGAGCTCCAGGGGCTCTGAGTGAAGTACAAGCAGAGAGCAGTTGGCAGCGTGAAGTTCTGGCAGTTTTACTGCTGGAATACAGAGGCTGACATAGTGCATCTGGTCCCAGAGAAGGTAATGAGGCTGGGAACCTGCTTCATCGATTCAGGGAGATGACGGAGCAGCTGCTCCAAAGGTCTGCCCCCCCCCCCCCGAGGCCTTCCTTTCTTTTTGCTGGGGTGTTTTGTTTGATTCTCTGAGTGACCCCCAGATTTTATGTTCAGCCAAAGATTAAGGAGATTTAAGACCCTGAGCATGAATTTTTCAACCTCCCCCCCAACTCGATCATTTTTACTTTTGATATGAGACACATACCCCCAGCACAGCTGCACATGCCTGAGAACTGTGGGAAAAAAAGGGGGGCTGCCAGCTTTTATCATTGCTCCAGGCAGGCAGGCTCCGTGTCTGTGCTGTTGCTTAGATTTTGATTTTGGGGTACTAGATGGGGATGCACAGAGCTCCTGCCCTGTATGCCTAGTACCAGCTATGCTCCTGAATTGCATACTGATTTTTGACCTGTGGCTCAGGTACTGGCCACTTGGATGGGGTGCTGGAAGGCCCAGGATTGGGCCATCCTTGGCAAGCCCATGTGTGGCACCCCCACTTGATAGGATATTTAGTCTGCTGCATAGACTTTTCTGATTTGTGTACCTTATGTAGATGCCCATCAGAATTGCATATAGGAGCACCACTGGAATTTTGGAGTAAACCATTTGGCCCATGTTGCCAAATGCACAGTGGCCCGCACTGAGAAGGGGGAGAGCCTCTCCCTCTGTGCCTCCTGGGTATGCACACCCATGAAGGATATTTTGGGCTCAAAAGAGGCATGCTACCAGGCATGAGGTTGGGGCATTTTCCACCTTTTGTGTTCACCAGAGACTATGACTGCTGGATTTATAAATTGCATTATTTTACAATGGGTTTTCTCTCAGCTACAGTTAAATAATGGTCCCCCCTTGACAGCAACACTGTGCAGAATTGGGCAGCAGGTTTAGGCATTTGTTGGGTGTTCCATATCCCCTGTTACCCCACACAGAGCAGGTGCAGTGGACTGCTACAGCTGGCTGCTGAGGCAGCAACTGCAGCTCCTATCACTGGACTGGATGCTCGGGGTGAGGGAATGGGGCATTAACGAATGCTGCTTTTCAGTTGAATTTCTCAGCAGTGCTACGGCCTGACACCAATGGAATGCTAGCAGGGCAGAGTGAGCACGTGGCCAGTCACTGAGGAGCCGAGTACTGTGGAGAACCCAGAACAGCCAGACCCTGACTTGCTGCGAGTGTGCTGTATGCCTCCTGGCTGGGGACCACCTGAGCCAGCAGGGGTGGACTTGCATGCAGTCACCCTGGATGTCACTAATTCCAGCACATAAAAATCAATCCCGCTGAAACACGGTACAGCTACCTAAATGTAAGGCAAGTCTAGAAGCTATGCCTAACAGCTTCTAAGGAGGGGGCAATTATTTTGCATGGATTTTGTATTTGCATGAGTACAAAGAGCATTTTAGCATTAAAGCACAAGGACTAACATGGCTGCCACTTTGGTAATTGGCAAGATGTAAGATATTTTAGCATAGTTTTACTAATGGTGCAGGACAATATGGGTAATAGTATTTGGGTTGGTTTGATTATAAATTTGTTAATATTTGTAATTGTTTTTTAAAAGAAATATGAAATACTGTTTTTTTGTAATATGCTACCTTTTTGCTTGTTTAAATTTTCTTCAGGTTGGGTAAAGGATAAGAGTAAGCATTAGCAAAAAGGAATTGAAAAGAGGGGCCATCTCCCTGCTTTTAGCCTGGTGAAGTTAAGAAAGGGGTGGAGGCTAGCTTTAGCTCAGTCTAGAACTATGCCAGAGATATTGCCTCACCCCCTTGCTCCAGTATCAAAGGATAGATTTGGCCAGGCTTCTTGTGAAGCTTCTCCTTGCTATTTTAAAGGAAGAAGTTGTTTGCAGCTATTTGAGGTTTAAAAGCTGAAATTACTGAGTGAAGAGACACTTTAAAAGTTGAAATTACAGAGAGGAAGACCCTTTCTTAGAGCTGAAATTATTGCAGACGAGCAGTGGATGGAGCAAGTGGGCAGTGCTGGTGGAGTGCGAGTGGTGCCAGCGGACAGCTGATGTGAAAGACATTTCCTACATACCCTGGGTTTGTTGGGAACCTCTTTTGCACTGATTCTTTAGATCAGTGCTGGTGTTGCTATTGGGTTCACACGTTTTGTTATGCTGTGTGGGATTATGTTGGGAATCTGCTCTGCACTGATTTTCCAGATCAGTGCTGGTTTTTGTTATTGGGCCTTTTATATTTTGTTTTTATTATTGTTAAAAGTTTTCCACACTCTATTTAGATTTGTGCTTGTGAGTGGAGAAGAATTACCCCTTTGGGGTGCCCAGGGAATAGTGCATGATTTCCCAGAAGTCTGATTGGGGGCTTGAGCTGGTTGGTGCTGTAACATTATATGGAAATCCCTAGATATAGAACCCGGCCTTTGTTCTGCCATCTCGCCCTGCAGAAGGGCTACATAAGGAATGTTACGGGAGAATAATCCCCATCTGGAATGGTATTACATGCAGGACTGTATATATAGGGAGGGGTGGTGTATTTTAATTACTGGAAAGAGGTGCAGTACTGTTGTTTAACTTTGGAATAGATTTTGTGCAGGTGCAGCCTGGCAATTGAGTGACCTGATCAATCTGTGAGTCATCTGTCCATCCCAGAAGCACTGAGCCTAGAGCGACTGAGAAGCCAGAGACCAGCTGGGACTCATGAGGGCTGGAGTCCACAGACAGAGCAATTGAAAAGGGTGACTGGGTTTGGAGATGGTACCCTGGGCAGTGCCTCCAGTCAAAATAGGTCACTGCCAGGGGACCCAGGGACACCTATTGGGTCAGGGTTGATGGACTTAATGATTTTGTTTATTTTAATAGGGGCAGACTAATACAAAGGTAGCCATGCTTGGTGCATACGTGGTATTCCTACACAGCAAACCGATGCAGGTGCCCAGGGCTGGAAAATCACAGCTGTACCATCCCTCGCAAGGGCACGACATGCCTGACCTTCCCACCAGTGAGGTCCAGCCGAACCATTGGAAGCCTTGCCTGTCCTGCCAACAAGCCCTATGAAATCATGGCAATTTGCACCCTGCCCTGCATGCAGCATTTTGGCTTGATCCTGGGCACCACAACCCTCATTACGCTTGGGGATTCCGTCTTGAAATAATTGCTGGATGACACCACCCTCTGATGCTGGGCCACACCCAATGGCACCAAATCGTTTGGGCAAGTTATCTTGGAGGCCTGCTGGACCTATGCAAGTACACCAACTGTAGTGGCCTGCCTTCGCTAGGCCCTGGATAAGTTTGGGGCTCTGGAAATGTCACTCCCTTGTTGTGGAGTACCACCAGTTCAGCATTGCCTTACTTGTTTGGCCTTTTGAGATGCCAGTTAATAAGTACCACCTGTAATGACTTTATTGGGCACATGCAACCTGGTTATTTTGGAACTGCAATTTGATGTGATCAGTGTAAATATTGATATTGGTGCAATTTTGGTTGGATTTTGTAACGTGAGCTGTTGGTTTGAGCAAGTGATCTGTGGGAGTAGTAGAGAGCATCTGTTGTTCCCCTTGCCTCAGGGTAATGGAGAAAGCACAAAGTAATGAACACCACCATGTGGGTGGAATTGAAATGGGAACAGACCTTTGGCATTATGGTAATATTAAGGCACTAAGTAGGCCTTCTTGTGAAAGTAATTAAGTTGTAGATTGATCAGCTTCCCTTTCTTTGGTGGCCTTTGTCCAAGACTGGAAAGGATAATGGCAGATGTCGTGGAACCTGAACCATACTGGTTGGGACAATGTAGCATGTTGCAGTGGTAGCCATGTGTTTAAGTTATATGATATTGAAATACTAAAAAATGAGCTGCAGATGCTGAGTCAGCTAAACTCTGCAGGGTTGACTGTTGCCATCCACTGGGTCCCCCAAGGTCCCAAGAATAGTTTGCTAGGCCTGCAAGGGGTGTGGCTGGTGCAGAGACTGTTTACTCAAATGGCCTGAGCCACCCTGCTAAATGCCCAAGATACCACACAATGACTAAATAGTTGCACCACCTGCATAGGAGCACAGCTCCTGGTTACACAGTTGCGTACACTGATTTTAGGCCTTGTTATCAGTAATAGTGTGTTGCCTGACATGTTTCTGGGCCTGCTGCCCAGTGCCTGGCTGCAGCCACAGCCAGTTAGCCTGCAGTATAATAGTACACCAACGCAATACACCTTTACAGTTAAGCCTCTATGGCTGCAAATATTGTGCATGTACATATACAGCTAGATTTATATAGAGTGATGCACACAATTATATGAAGATCCTAATAGAACACTATTGGTATGATATATTTACCAAGTGGTTCCTATTTGCTATTAAGTTGCAGAATGTGCTCTTAAACCCCATTGTGTTTTTTGTATTGTGTGTTTTGTTATTGTATGCATAAGTGTATTTGTGGTGCAAAATGCATAAATTATATGTTGCCTATTGCAAGCTTTTGCTGCCAGTGCTCGGGTATCCTGTGTCCCCGCTGAGGGGTGGAGTGTAGTGGGCCAACCCGGAAGACTTTTGTTATGAGGAGGAGTAGTGTGACGGGCACATGGACCCCGGCGCACTACTGCATTTTGAGAACAATTATTGTTTAATTTTGCCTTTGCTTGGGCTAATTGTCACAAGGTTTAGGTTGTTTTACCAAATGTACTGTTATGTTTTAGGTTGTTCTTGACAGGTGCGTGTTATGTGAAAGTTTCCTAGTTATTTGTTTATGAAGGTTCCTCAGAATGAAGTGTTTTGCACACAGAGCTTCCCAGAACTGGCTGTTTTGCAAAGAGAGAGTGAGACATAGATTTATTGTATGGGAATGGTGGCAGGTAAACATCAGACCCTACAAAAGTCTACGTAGAGGGGTGTGACTTTGAGACTCACCATGGCCGGATGATCAGCCATGGCTGGATCCCTCGGGTGGCCACTTTGCGGCACAGTTGGGTCTCCCACTATGTTTTGGAGTGTGAGTGTTCAGTACTAATTGGTGTTAGTGCTTAGGTGTGAGCGGATTTAACCAGCGCTGGTAAGTGCTACTAAGTGTTGTGTGCTTTAATAAACTTAGTTTGGCTGATAACTTGCAGCTGTCGGGTGGCATTCTTTACTCTGGTGCCCACACAAACTTTATGTTCCCGTAACATAACTCAACTTCACTTTGATTTGGCAAGGACTCTGAGAGCGTGGGAGAGCCAGCGGTGATAAAAGATTGTGGCCCCATTTCCATTTTGTCTTCAGTCTTCAGCCTTCAGTCTGTCTGCAACCAGCACCCTCCTCTGGAACTATTCTGCTGCACTGAACAAAGAACTGGGA
>ML682269.1:0-38396 GCA_007922195.1 Podocnemis expansa
AAGATTTTTTATTCTTCGGGGGAGGCCCGGTGCTTCCTCTGTAGGGCCACGGGGCATGTCCGGAGGGACTGCCCCTTGGCCCAGCATGACGAGGGAGCAACTGGGCCCCCCGGAGCTGATACGGGCGCCGGCCACACCACCGCCGGCGACCCAGCCCACCCGGCCACTCAAGCCGCCTCTCCTCCATCGAGGGACACAGCTGCCGCTGCCTCTCGGGACGTGGGGTTGACAGCCCCACCATGCCCGGAGGAGCGGCCGGGCCCCGTCGCCTCTTCCACTGCACCATCTGGGACGGGGCCCAGAGAGGAGAGAGCAGCGGCCGTGGTGGAGGCCCCAGATATGGGAGAGGGCGCACCCCAGGGGGAGGGTTCCCGTCCCCTTGATGTCCCTCCCCCGGTTCCTTCTCCCCACGGGCCTTTGCCCTTGCCGCCTGTTCCCGCCCCTGCTGGACGGCCCTCGGACACCATCTTAGAGGGCCAAGTTCTCCCCCAGAGGACGCGCAGCAAGAGAAAGAAGGCTCTGTCCCTCCCCAGCATACCAGATGGGGAGGAGGCCCCCCGGAAGTCTTGGCGGGGGGCTGAGGGTGACCCCGTTACTGGTGAGCCGCTTGCTGCGCCCTCTGGGGAGGTCCAGCAGGAGGCTCCGGCTGAGGAAATGGAAGCAGTAGAGGAGGGGAGCAGCACCGCCCCCTCCCAGGAGGCCCCCGTTGATCCCTCTCCTGGGGAGGCTGCCGATGGAGCCACTTCTGCCCCCCTGGAATCTCACACAACATCTCCGGCTGAGGCAGAGGGGGGCTTAGGCTCCATCTACGCAGAGATCGAGGCCCTGGGTCTGACCTTGGCAGCCGCAAGGGAGGACGACCCTCTGCCAGCGGGCCTCGATCTGGGTGGCATTAACGTTTCGCCACCCCCTCCTTTATCCCAGATCCCACCTGAATCCCAACCTCTATCTGCTGTCCCCACTCCTATCCCGGGGACACCCCCGGGTTGCTTCACCTGCCCGGCTGCTCCGTCTAACTCAGCAGTGGCCGCCGAACCTCTTGAGGCTATGGCTGGCACCGAGCAGCCGGGTCCCGGGGTATTGTCCCTGGGGGGACAGCTGCCCTTACCCTCACTTGTCTACTCCCCCGTATCTGACGCTGAGGATGTGGGAGACCAACCCGCGCCCAGCGTCAGTGCGGATCCCGGTCCTCACTCCCTTGTAGAAAATCCCGTGCCCGGTGAAGGGGAGCCGCACCCCGGGGGCTTGACCACCGGGGCCCCTGTTCCCACTATCGCTCCTCCCCCTCTTCCCATCACTTCTATTCCTGGCCCTAACCCCACCCCTCCCTTTGTCGTCCCTCCCTTTCCTGACCTGACCCCATCCCATTTTGTTACCACCCCCGGGATGGTGGCTCTCCCGCCGCCACCAGCCACGTCCCGGGAGGTGGTATTTGTGGTTCCCCCTGTCCCTGGGGCTGCTGTCCTCCCTCCACCGCCGCCCTTCCTTGTACCGGGGGTTCAGCCGGGAGATATGGTGCCCGCAACATCGGCACCGAGACGGGGCTCTGCGCCCTGTCTTTTACTCCCGGCTGGCTGTGGGGTCACTACCGGGACCCGACCGGAGGACGGCCGGGAACCTCCGTTCCCGGGCCCCCTGGTGCCGCTGGGGGAGCTGCGCGCGTTCCTGGCCGACACTCGTGGGGCCAGGAACCGGGTGCGGCTCGCCCTGCAGCGCTGGGGGGACTTCCATCTCGTCCTCCAAGCTGTGAGGGCCTTGCTGAAGGAGGGTAAAGGGACCGGGAAGCGGGATGCCACGGACTACCAGAGGGCCCGCACCTTCCGTGACTCCCTCATCACTCACGGGGTCAGTCACGGATTGCTGCGTGGCCTGACGGAGCCCGTTGGCACTCCCGCCCCTTCCGAGGATCCCCCCCAGCCACCCTCATGGCGCCGATCATCTTCGCAACACTAAACACCAATGGCTGCAGGTGGGGTCTCCGCAGGACCCAGGTGCTCTCCTTCCTTCGGGAGGGGGGGTACTCTGTGGTTTTCCTGCAGGAGACCCACACGGATCCAGCCGCCGAGCCCAGTTGGCGGCTGGAGTGGGGGAACGGGGTGTACTTTAGCCATCTGGCCACCCACTCCGGTGGTGTGGCCACCCTGTTCTCCCCCGGCCTGCAGCCTGAGGTGCTGGGGGTCGCCGAGGTTGTGCCGGGCCGCCTGCTGCACCTCCGGGTCCGGATGGAGGGGCTGACGTTGAACCTGGTCAACGTCTACGCCCCGACATCGGGCCCGGAGCGGCTGCAATTCTACCGTCAGGCGGCCGCCTTCCTCGGCACCTTGGATCCTCGAGAGTGCCTGGTCCTCGGCGGGGATTTTAACACCACCCTTGAGGAACGGGACCGCACGGGGACCGAGCAGTGTCCGGCCGCCGCGGACGTCCTCAGGGAGGTGATCGACCATCACTCCCTGGTGGACGTCTGGCGCGACCACCACCCGGACGACGGGGTGACCTTCACCTTTGTCCGGGTGGGGCACCATCGGTCGTGCCACTCCCGGTTGGACCGCATTTACCTGTCCCGACATCATCTTGCACGGGCCCACTCCTCCAGCATTCGGCCGGCCCCTTTCTCGGATCACCATCTGGCGACCGTGACGGCCTCTCTCTCTGCGGAGAGGCCGGGGCCGGCCTATTGGCACTTTAACAACAGCCTGCTGGAGGACGTGGGCTTCGTGGCGTCCTTCCGGGAGTTTTGGCTGGCCTGGAGGAGGCAGAGGTCCGCCTTTCCCTCGGCACGGCGTTGGTGGGACGTGGGGAAAGTGCGTGCCCGGCTCTTCTGCCGTGACTACACCCGGGGGGCCAGCCGGCGGAGGGATGCGGAGATAGAGCAGCTGGAGCGGGAGGTTTTGCAGCTTGAGAGGCGTCTGGTCACCAGTCCTGAGGATCCATCCCTCCGCGAGGCGCACCAGGAGAAGCGGGAGGAGCTGCGGGCCCTCGAGGACCTTCGGGCCCGGGGTGCCTTCGTTCGATCCCGCATCCAGCTCCTTCGGGAGATGGATCGCGGCTCCCGCTTCTTCTATGCCCTGGAGAAACGGAGGGGGGGCGAAAAAGCACGTCACCTGCCTCTTGGCGGAGGACGGCACCCCCCTCACGGATCCGGTGGGGATGCGTGGAAGGGCCAGGGCCTTCTACGCCGGTCTTTTCTCCCCGGATCCGACCGACCCTAACGCCTGCAGGGTGCTCTGGAATGAACTTCCCACGGTCGGCGAGGGTGCCCGGGACCGGCTGGAGCTGCCTCTCACTCTAGCCGAGTTCTCGGAAGCCCTACGTCTCATGCCCAATAACAAATCTCCGGGCATGGACGGGCTGACCGTGGAGTTCTACCGTGCGTTCTGGGACGCCCTCGGCCCGGACCTCGCCGCCGTCTGGGCCGAGTCCGAGGAGAGCGGAGAGCTCCCCCTTTCTTGCCGGCGGGCGGTGCTGGCCCTGCTGCCCAAGAAGGGGGACCTCCGCGATCTTCGGAACTGGCGTCCCGTCTCACTCCTCAGCACGGACTACAAAATAGTAGCCAAGGCCATCTCGCTGCGCCTTGGGTCCGTGCTGCAGGACGTGATCCATCCTGACCAGACCTACACCGTCCCGGGCCGTTCCATCTTTAGTAACCTCTATCTGGTCCAGGATCTCCTAGAGCTCGGGTGTAGGGATGGTCTGTCGTTCGCCCTCCTGGCCCTGGACCAGGAGAAAGCGTTCGACAGGATGGACCACGGGTATCTCCTGGGCACCCTGCGGGCGTTTGGCTTCGGGCCCCGGTTTGTGGGGTTTCTCCAGGTGCTGTACGCCTCCGCGGAGTGCCTGGTCAAGCTCAACTGGACCCTGACCGAGCCTGTCAGCTTCGGGCGAGGAGTGCGTCAAGGCTGTCCGCTGTCGGGCCAGCTGTACGCTCTGGCCATCGAGCCCTTCCTCTGTCTCCTCCGTCGGAGGTTGACGGGGTTGGTGCTCCCTGAGTCAGAGCTGCGGCTGGTCTTGTCGGCGTACGCCGATGACGTACTCCTCGTGGTCCAGGACCCGGGCGACCTGGTGCGGTTGGAGGCTTGTCAGGCCATCTACTCGGCAGCCTCCTCCGCCCGGGTCAACTGGGTCAAGAGCTCTGGCCTGATGGTAGGGGCCGGGTGGCCGGTCGGCTCCCTCCCACCCGCGCTTCAGGCCATCCGGTGGAGCGCGGGTCCACTGCTCTATCTGGGCGTTTACCTTTCTGCCACCCATCCCTCCCCGGGGGAGAACTGGCATGAATTAGAGGGCAGGGTTGCTGACCGGCTCCGGAGCTGGACAGGACTGCTGCGGTGCCTCTCCCTTCGGGGTCGGGCACTGGTCGTCAACCAGCTCGTCCTGTCCATGCTCTGGCACCGGCTCAACACCCTGAGCCCACCCCCGGGTTTCCTGGACAGCCTCCAGAAGACAATTCTGGAGTTCTTCTGGCCAGGACTGCACTGGGTCTCTGCAGGGGTTCTGAGCCTTCCCCTGGAGGAAGGGGGGCAGGGCCTGTGCTGCGTTCGCAGCCAGGTCCACACCTTCCGCCTCCAGGCCCTGCAGAGACTCCTTTATGGTGCAGGTAGTCCGGCATGGAGCCACTTGGCACGCACCTTCCTCCGCCGCTACCGAGGGCTCCGATACGACCGACAGCTCTTTTATCTCGACCTGAGACGTTCTCCGCGAGATGTCTCCGAGCTGCCGGCCTTCTACCATGACCTCCTCCGGACCTGGAGGCTCCTTGCAGCCTCCAGGTCGGTTATACCCACCGAGGGGGAGGACCTCCTCGCGGAGCCCCTGCTACACAACCTCCATCTTGGTGTGCAGGTGGCGGAGGCCCCCTCCGTGAGGCGGAGGTTGGTCATGGCAGGTGTCACCCGGGTCGGAGATCTCCTGGACTATGCCCGGGGGGACTGGGTGGATCCCCATGAGCTGGCTCGGCGCATGGGGCTCTCCACCCCTCGTACCCCCCGGCGCCTACTCCAGGAGGTGAGGGCTGCTTTGCCTCCCGCTGCTCGGGCCTACCTCGGGCGGGTCCTGCGAGAGGGTACTCCCCGCCCCCCTCTCAGCCCTGGCCCTCCAGAACTCATGATCGGGCCTCGGCCCCATCAGCCCCCCCGGCCATCCCCGCCCCATGCCCCGAGCCGGCTGCTGGACCTGCAGCCGGCCTCTTTCCGAACCGCGCCCCGTAAACATCTCTACACGCTCGTGCTCCATACCATTCATTTCCTCGCCCTAGCGTCCCGCCCTGACACAAAGTGGCGGGAACTGCTTCCACCCGCGGTGGGCGAGGAACCCCGGTGGGCCAGTCTGTATGCCACCCTCACTCCAAGGCCCGCCGGGGACATCAGTTGGCGGCTCCTTCATGGAGCCGTGAGCACGGGCGTGTTCTTGGCGCGGTTCACCCCTCGCCCCGACACCTGCCCCTTTTGCGGTGCGAGGGAGACCCTGGCGCATGTCTATTTAGACTGCGCCAGGTTGCAGCCCCTCTTCCGGCTCCTCCAGAACCTCCTGTTGAGGTTCTGGCTGCACTTTTCCCCACATTTGTACCTTTACGCACTCCCCATCCGTGGCCCCACCAAGTCGCGGGACCTCCTCGCCAACCTCCTCTTGGCTTATGCGAAAGTAGCCACCTATAAAACTCGGGAGAGGAGGTTGGCAGAGGGAGGGGCCTGCGACTGTGGGGCCTATTTCCGCTCCCTCGTCCGTGCACGTCTCCGGGCAGAGTTCCTCTGGGCAGCGTCCACTGGCTCCCTCGACACCTTTCGGGAGCAGTGGGCGCTGTCCGGGGTTCTCTGCTCGGTACCCCCTTCCGAAACCCTAGTTTTGAACCTGTGACTTTCACACCCGTCCCTGTTTTCTCTTTCGTTGTCCCCCGGACTTTTTTGAAGCCCCATTCAGTGCCGCTTCCCCCTTAGGCTGGGGGAAGGGCTTTTGAAGTGGGTGGGCTTGCGCCCACCCACCTCCCCGGGATCCTTCAATAGGACGCACCTGGCACCAACTCCTTCCCTCACAAACTCCCCTGTTTGCTGTCCCCTGTTCGCAATATTGTCTTCATTGATTTTGATGATGGCACACAGAGTACACTTATGAAGTTTGCCGATGATAACAAGCTGGGAGAAGTTGCATGTGCTTTGGAGGATAGGATCACAATTCAAAATGATTTGGACAAATGGATGGCACATAAACCAGTCTCCCAGTCAGTAACAAAACATGCTTCTGATTCCCCACACCAGTCATCACGAAACATAACAAAATAGAAACAGCCCCCTTTATTGCACATCAGCTCCTCTAGTCCCCACCTAGCCACTGGGTCTCTTAAAGAAATAGGTTCTCCTGACCCCATGGACCAGCCACATTATCCAAAATAATTTGGTCTTGGATCTTAATCAAAATAGAATGCTTCCAACTAATCCTTTAGGGTATGTCCACACATATGTTTTAAATTGAAATAAAGCTGGTTATTGCAATTTTAAAAAGGTTAGATCCACATGACATTTTCTTATAGCTAAATGACAAGCTCCATCATTTCCCTATAAAGAAAGTCATATCAATATAAAAAGAACTTAGTTTAACATCAATATGAAAGCTAAATCAAAATTGTTATATTGATATAATGCTGTGTGGATGCGTTATATTGATATAACAATTATATCAATTTAAACTCTGTTTTGACCTACCTCCAAGGGTGTATGGCACCCTGGAAGGAAGGGCCAGGGTTCAGCACCCTGGCCAGGTAGGTGGGGGGTGGAAGGGACCCCTAGCCAGGCAGCAGGGGAAGTGACACCTGTGCACCCAGCTCCCCCATGCTGGCTGGGCAGTGGGGGAAGGGGCCCTGCACACCCAGCTTCCCCAGCCCTAGCTAGTCAGCAAGGGAAGAGACTTAAATTGATTTAATGATTTTTATATCAATTTTATTAAATTGATTTAAGTTAAATTGATTTAACTGCTTGTGTGTAGATATCACCTTAGTGACTAGAACTAAAGGTTTAATATAAAAAGAAGGAAACAAAATATGAGATGTTAAAGGGTCAAAGGGAATCACATATGTACAAATGATTAGGAGTCCATAGAAAGCAAGTCCATGGAAGAATTTGGAGTTCGCAGGTTAGTCCAATTCCTCTGGTAGATGCTCAGAACCTGGGTAGGTCTCAGTCCTTTATCCAATAGCAGAGGAATGGATCCAGAGATGGGTGTTGGCTGTAGATTGGAGACTGAGTGGAGCTGGGGCTGCTGCCTTTTTTCACCTCTGGCCTTCCTCATGCTGTGCAAAGTCTCTGCAAATCAAAATGGAGTTAAGTCACATGGGCAAGTCCTAGTGGCTCAGCAGGTTTCTCCTTGGGCTCATGATACCGGGCAGCTTCCCTAATGGGCCATTAAAGAGACAGTGGTTGTGGGTGTCCAGTCTGGGAGTGTCCCAGAATCCAATAACTCAAATGCAAATAGAACAAATGTATTCCTAACTTCTAAGACAGATATAACACCTACATATAAACTATGGAATCATTCCTAGCTGATTACAACCTTTCTATTGGTACCAAGATTGGTATATCACTTATGAATTATTGCAAATATGAAATATTGTTAATATGAAAAAACATTATAAATGATCCCATAAATCTGGACCATGTCACAAGCAAGTTAGACAAGCACCTGTCAGGGATGGCATAAGAGGATATGTGGTCCTGCCATAAATGCATGTGACTGGACTTGATGACCTCTTATGGCCTCTTCCAGTTTCTATGGTTCTATCATTCTATGATTCTTATGCCTACACCCTTTGGATGTTCATACAAACTGTAAAATTCCAGAGGGGTTGCAGTTGTAACCCACGTGGCCAGATTGAGTCTGCCTTGCAGGCGGCCCTGACCAGAGAAAGGGTGTGCATGGAAACACAGCAAGGAGAGCCCCTTTGCCCCAGGGGCACCTGTTCCAAATCCCCAGAGTGACCACACACACACTGGGATAGCGCAGGGATTATGGGAATGGGGAAGGTTTATTTACAGAGGTGCAAAGGGGAAACCAACAGGGGAGATGGGGAAGCAGTAACACAGAGTAACAGCTAACACAGGGCCCTGCAAGGCCCAACAATGCAGCAGGCTGGCGGCAGACGTGAGCTCTGCTTCTGCACCATGAGTTCAGGAGTCCCAGCTCAGTTCCAGTCCAGAGTTCAGTCCAGCAACTCCTAGTCTTCGGTGCCAGCACTTTCCCAGCAAAGAAAATCCTCTGATGCCTCTTCCGTCGCTCTCTGTGAACCCAGAGTGGCCCCCTCCCCACTTAACTAACTACAACCTCCTCCCTGAGTCCAGGGGCTGTACTCACAGCCCCACAGCTCCAGATGGCCGGTCACTGGATGCTGCTCTGTCCTTGGGTGACTCTCCTCAGCACAGCGTCCTTCTGTGGGTGCTGGCCTGGCATCCCAGTTCAGGTGCTCTGTCTTCCCTCTTTTTAGCCAGGGCCTCCCCCTCTCTTCCTCCTCCCCAGCCTCTACCTGCAGCCCCAGCCCCCTCCTCAGCTCCACAACCTCTCCCACAGGGCAAAAATTTAAAGGAACCACACTCCTTAAAACCCCGGGGGGGGGTTACACAGTGTTAGTCTGTGTACAGCAAAAACCACGAGAGTCCTGTGGCAGATGCACGAAGTGGGTTGGAGCCCTCGGAAGCTTATATCTGATGAAAGTTATTAGCCTTTAAGGTGCCACAGGACTTTTGTTCATACAAGCCATACAATTTCTTATACCAGCCTGTAAGATACCTGTTTCGGCTAATTTATGAACTTAACAATTACTATAAAAAGCCTCTATAAATCTAACAGCAGGATTTCTTAGACCTCTAAGGAAAGCTACATATGTGGTACCTAGATGACTACATGTATGCAAGCCAAGTCAAGGACTACACCTGCACCTCAAGCGAGTGCAATCTGCTTTTATGTAAGGGACAAAGTCTGGGGTGTGCTGAGCACCTGACTGCAACCACTGATCATTAGACTTTGGTGGAGTTGCAGCAGTGGTGTACTATGGCAGGGTAGGCCAGGCCCCAGGTGCTGAATTTGGGGGGGATTAGGGTTGTCCTTCACAAGGCACAAGAGGTAGGAAAGGCAGGAGACTCTGAGAGGTGCAGATCCTCCTGTGCCCCCACCACATCAACAGCCAGCCTGATGTGCCCCTCAAGGCCAGTGGTGGATCAGGGGCTGCAAGGCCCCTGAGCCTCCCAACCAGTGGGATCCCCCCTTACTGGAGGGCCTCCTACCCCATCAGTGTTCCAGTGCTGGGGGGAGTGGTTGGGGCCATTGGCTAGCCATGGCCTGGCCAGTTAGCCCAGGGGGAGTTGGGGCTGACTGCACATGCGGTAGGTCCCCTCCCTCTGGGTCTGACTGGCCAAGTTATGGCTGTCCCCCCCCCCCCCCAGGGATGGAGTGGCCAGCCCACAGGTGGAGTGAGAATGGAGAAACTTGGCCTGTGGGCTGACTCACCTCCCCAAGTATATGAAGGGCTAGCCCAGCCCCCCTCCTCGCTGGTGCCTAGCTGAGGGCTGGGGTGGCTGGGGTGGGACAGGGGTGTGGGCTGGACTGAACTGGCTGTGCTCTGTGACACAGGAAGTACTGAAGGGTGTCCCTGAGCACCCCCCCCATGTTCATCATGAAAGGCCAACGTGGCCCCTTCCCCTTTTCTCCTCGGGGGGGGGGGGGAGGAAGAAGTGTGAGGATGCCCTGGGCCAGCCTGTGGGGCTGCTGCAGCAGGAGGCTTGGGTTCCATATGCCAGGAGGGCATTTGTGTCACCCCCAGCCTCCCCCCACAGCACATACAGATTCTCCTTTCTGGGCCAGCTGGGGGGTGGGGCTGGATCCCTTCTGCACTGCATGGAGGAAGAGTGGGGGTGATATGAGGGCTGGAGAGAGGTGGAAATGTAAGTGTGGTCACCAGGAACTGTCCACCAATGAGTTGCAGGTGCTGTGAACCCCTCATGCCTCTTGTCCAGCTCCTCTCCAATTTATCACCCTCCTTCATAAATTATGGGCACCAGAACTGGACTCAGTCTTCCAGCTCTGGTCATACCAGTGCAGAATGGAGATAAAGTAGCCTCTCTACTTCTGTTCACAATTCCGTGCTTCTGTATCCCAGGATTGCATTAGCTCCTTTGGCCACCTTGTTAAACTGGGAGTTCATGTTTGACTAATTATCAATTAACTACTCAAGTCTTTTTCAGAGTCCCTGCTTCCCATGACAGAGTTCCTGTAGCAAGTCATCCCCCAGACTCCCTTGGCTGCCTTAGGGTTCAGCTTTCATTGACCCACAAAGGACTCACCATTCCCTGTTTTTGCAATCACCTGTGTTCTTTAGTTACAGGGCAGTTACAGTATTCTCAGCTCCTGTCCAGGAGGTTTAGGGGCTCAGAGGTTTGTGGTCTGTATATCCCTCCTAGCCAGCCTGCCTCACAGACTCTCCTGAACTGTTAGCCCAGGCTAGCCTTGCCATGCCATGCCATGCTGTGCCATGCCCATGCCCATGCCCATGCTTCCCGTTGCCCCCACTTCCTGCCCTGGCCCATTTATCTCCTGGCACCAGGCAAACACCTGTTGTAGGGCTCTGAGTCCTCCCAATAAGGGGCTACAGCTGTTCCCTGTACTGCCCTAGCTCCAGGGCAGGCCTGACAGAGTAAGTGAAGTGGTGAGAAGTTCACCTTTGTCCTGTCAGTCCCCCATTCCATGACCATGGCCTACATTTCTTGTTCCTTTGCACATTTGGTCACGTTAAAAGTGGTATTAAATTTATTTCTTAAGTAAGCAAGGGCTAGTGGTTAGGCACTTATCCTGCTCAGCCAGCTAGAAGGGGGGGGACCTTATTTTCATAGGCTTGTATTTGCATGAGAACAATTACTGCATATACTCACAGCTAAGTCGATCCGTGCATAAGCCAACCCTCAGATTTCAAAAAGAAAAAACAGAGAAAATGCATAATATGCATATAAACGAAGTCCCCATTTGGCCTCAGGCTCCTAACCCCCCCACACTCTGTGCTGCCAGCTTGCCCCAGTCTCCAACCACCTGCCTAATACACCTGCATGTTGCCACCACGTCTCTGAGACTCCCTGACCCCATGCACACTGCTGCCACTTTCTTGAGACTCCCCAAATCCCTGCATGCTGCTGCCACCTGCCCAGGACTCCCTGACCCCTGCCCTCACTCCCCCAACCCTGACGCTGACTCCCTTAGGCTGATCCCCTCCCACCCAGGGCTGCCTTATCTATCTCCAGCAGCCATGCCACATGCTGGGGCTCCCTTCCTGAGCACGCTTAGGATGGGAGATTTCAAAACTCCCAGCCTGGGCTGGGGCTCCTCCCTGCTGTTCCACTGGATTATTTCTATTTCTGGTGTGCTCCAGCTCCTGACTCACGTATAAGCCAAGTGCCCTTTTCAAAGGGGATTTTTTGAAAGAAAAACCTCAGTTTTTACACTAGTATTTGTAGTAAGTACTTAGCATAATTTTACTGTATATGGATGAACCCGCCCAGATGCTGGGCATGATGGGAAGTGGTAGGTGTGGCTGATTTGAGTTACAAATCCCTGTGTTTTAACTGAAGAGGGAAATGAAATGTTTTATCATTGTATGCTGCCCTTTGATTATATAAGCTTTGTTCAGTCTGCTTTGATGGAAAAGTCACCATCAGCATGCAGAACTCAGAAGAGTGGGCAATTCTATTTTTCAGTCCTGCAGAGGAAAAGGGAGGGGTGAGAGCAAGGGTTCTTAAATGCATGAGCTATGCCCCAGGCACTGCTTAATTCCCCTCCCATTATTAAAAGATAGTCTTAATGATTTCTTGTAGAGTCTTTAGTTTATTTTCATGATGGATACGTCTCTGGCACCCTGGAAACTCAAATCACTAAGGTTATGTCTACAGTTAGAGTGTTAATTCAAATTGACTGAATTCAAACTAGTCAATTCAAATTAATAATTATTCGTTCAAATTCAGTCAATTTGAATTGACATGGCCACACAAGAAACTCCAATTTGAATTAGCATGTCCATGAACTGGACTTGCTAATTTGATTTGGAGGAGGGGCACCATGGGAGGTGTGGCAACACGGCCCCCTAGAAGAGCCATGTCACCACCCAATCCCCTGCAGGGTTCCAGCACTCTGAGCCTAGCACAGGGAAAAGCATGCCCTGCCCAGCTCTAGCCACTGTGTGGCTAGGGCTGGCCAGGGGATGTTTTTCCCCATGCCAGGCTCCGAGGGCAGGAGCGTGGCAGGGGATCTTTTCCCCTGGCAGGGCTTCCTGGGGCCAGGGCACACCCCAACACACAGCACAGAGGGGGCAGGGGAGAAGAGATTCCTCTGCCTTGTCAGTGCAGGCTGGGGGAATCCCTTCTCTCTCACCCCGGCTGCACTGTTAGTGCTGGGCCGGGGGAATCCCTTGGCTCTGCACTGATAGCGCAGTCAGGGTGGGAGAGAAGGGAACCACGTGTGCAGCAGGAGCCCCCTGATGACTGCATATGGGGCAGGGAACCCCATGCGTGGCAGGAGGCCCCAGCCTGGGAGTGCAGCTCCAGCCCTGCAGGGATTCCTTCCCCTACTGGCAAGTGGGGCTGGAGCCACCCTCAGGGGTCCCTGACCCTAGCCAGGGGACAGGAACCCTATTATCCCCCAGCCTGATCTGGTTGGGGTGTGGTGGAAGCACCTTTGGGGCTGGTGGCCCCAGGTGCTACAGGACTGGTCTCCCTCCCAGGGTGCCACATGCACACTGGAAGGAAGTTCAATCCATGTCAATTTGAACTCACAGTAAGTTCGAATTGACAAGGCCACACTGGGTCAATTCAATTTACTGGGTTCAAATTGACCCAGACTTCAAAGTCAAATGAGGTTTGACCAATTCAAGGTCAGCTTTCATCAATTCGAACTGAGGAGTTCCTCAGTTCAAATTGAGAAAAGCAAGTGTGGCCATGCACTTAATTGAATTTGAATTGATAGTCATCAATTCAAATTCAATTCTAAGTGTAGACATACCCTAAGAGCTGAAATGACTAAAAAAAAGCTGCCTGATGCCTAGCAGAGGTTGGTGCTGCCAGCAAGGAGAGCACCGTGCAAGCAGGTGGTGCCAGTGGATGTTTAGCAGGGATTGGTGGGTGTGAGTGACCAGTGCATGACTGACAGAGAGAGGTTGGTTTGAGTTGGCAGCATCTATTGTTGAAGAACACTGGCAGAGGGGACTCAGTGAGACCCAGGGGTGGTAGAAGACAACTGGAAGCGACTGGCTGAGGTCCCCCTCCCCACCAGAATTAGATGATAAAACTATGATGGTCAGTATGGGGGTAATGGAAAAGTGAAGGACACACTATACTAAGGACAGTAGTGTGGGGTAAGTGCTGCTTACTGGTTTTGTAACTCCTGAACTGCACTGTCACCCAAATCACAGATGGTTTTGACATTTCCCTTTATATTTGTTTTGTGTTATTATTAAAAGATTTATGACTTGTGCTTGCAAGAGAGGAAGCACCCTTTATAGGGTGCCCAGGGAATAGTGTGTGATTTCCCAAGAGACTGGATGGGGGCTTGAGCCAGTAGGTATTATAACACTATTTGGGAACTCCAAGTTGTAGAACCAAGCCCTTTGCAGCTCCCGTCTTGGCCTGGCAGAAGGGTTACAATTAAATAACCCTTTTCACTAGTAGAACTCAAAGCACTTCACTCTGTAATGTGTTTAATCTCTTCAAATACTTGTGAGGTAGGGAAGTGTTCTCCATTTACACCAGGGGAACTGAGGCACAGAGAGGCTAAAAGACTTGCTGTTATACATAGGGTCTGAAGGAACCCCCCCTTGTCAGCTAGCTGCTGAGCTTGTGGTTGAGAAATTCTGTACTAAAGAACAGCTGTAGACGGCCATTCTGCAAACTATATTTTTATATGAATTTAAATAAATACAACATGGACACGTGCGTGATCAAAACTGGATGTTTAATCACTGTCCAGTCACACCAGCACACTATAAAATCAAAACAGTTGTAGACCACAACCCTATCTGGATTAAGCCATTTTAACTAGAAATGCTTTTCCATTATGAAAGAATCAAACAAATTAAATATTTGCTAGCAATCCCCCATGTTTCATATTTTTTCGCCAAAACACATATCCAACTGTTCATTATAGACTCTGGCTACTGTGGCAACAATAAATTTTTGTACTTAAGAAAATTATCTAGTTAGAACTACTACTAAAAGGAATTCTAAACATTATGGGTCAAATTCTGCCTTGATTTACCTCTGCATTACTCCACTTGTTTCAGTGAAAAATATGGTTGTATGTGCACATGACATGTACTGAAAATGGAACAATGTGTCTTTGTAATAAAATACCTTAACTCTGTGTGACTCTGAAAATCCACATTAGCGATACATCAGATACATTGGTCATGGCCAATGTATTGTCACTAAGTAGGAAATGTACCATGCAATTATATTATTATAAAGTTCTACTGGATTATCTGATACATACAAGCTTTTGCCAAATTGAAGTGGAAATGTGGGCGTGAGGGTGTTTGTAGCCCTTTTACATGAATACCTCCCTGTGCCCCAGGCATTTGGGAACGTTGAGGTCTTGGCCAGGACACCTGTTCCATACAATTTATAAATAGTCATTACATGCACTTTCAAAGGAGTGGAGGTAATGATGTACTGATTTGCACTTATTCTTTCTGACTGACTGAAGACAACAGATTTTTTAGCTCAGAGAGTACATCACTTCTTGAAATCTCTTTCCATTGATCAGGGATTTCTCCTAAGCCTTCAAACTTGTTACCATAGAAAGATTCTAAGTCATCCTTGAAACGACACACAAACCATTTCCAGTATGGCTGCACTGATGTGTCTGGTGTGATGCTCCAGTCGGAGTAAGGCTGCCCTGCTTCCCAATACCTCTTGTATGGAATGCTTCGACCATCATGAAGTCTGTAGTGCTGATCGCTTGCTACAAAACTAGAACAAATATTGGTAAGTAGATTGTCTGTTGTACTCCAATACCAGCCACCCACACCTTGAGGACGATGGAAGGGAACACTGTGTTTTCCATCGTGATCAGAAATGGTGTTTGTGCAAACAGCTGTGCAGAAGGGACACATCTCCCAGCACCCCCCAAGTTGTTCAGCTAGAATTTCATGTGGTTTTCTTGAAAACAGCTTCATGTCTATGACAGCAAATTCGTTTTCCAGACTTTTTACCACAGTATCCAATCCTTCCCTCATTGCTTCTTCAAAAAACTCTGTGTCTCCTACCTCTTGATGTTCAATGCTTCTTAGATCATTTCTTGGAAATATTAAATCCTTTAGAAGTTGCTTGCAAAATTCATCCAGCCATAAGGATACAGTGCCACTTTGGCCTTTAATAACTTCTGTTGAGTCCTGAATAACTGAAGAGACAAGACAATGAAAATGGTTAAGGGACTTGCTTACCAATCTTTTCAGTTTTGGATTGCTCTTGTCTAAGTAATAATCCTCAACACACTGCTTGATAAAATCCTTAAAAAAGTCTTTTGGGGATTGAATGTACTGCTTGTACATTTCAAAGTCTTCCTTCTCTGCTAGGTCCATAAGAATATAGGTTTCTAATTTGGATCTGTTTCCATTGAAAGTTGGAAGTGTACGCTTCATGTCATCGGCTATGTCAATGGCAATCTCCTGATAGACTGCCTTGCGGAGAGCAGCAGAAAGCTTCTTGCAGAAGAACTCAGCAAATGCTGTGATGGATGTTGCTCCTTGACAGGAAATCTGAAAACACTTGAAGAAATCTTCTCTTTTACTCTCCAGATAGAGAGTAGGATCATGTGCTTCTTTAAATGCTCTGTGTATGTCTTCAAATCTTTTCATTGCCATTGTGCATAAAAATACTGATAAATCTATTATGTAATCTTTATTAAATGTGTACCTTTGGTTAGTAGATGCAGAGTCCACCTTCTGTCTTATTTTATTCAGAATTTCATAGAAGAAACTTGGATTGTAATCTATTCCCTGATGCTCTTTGCTATCAATGATTGCTTTGACCTCCTTCTGGATGTGATCAGTAATCTGCTGTATGCTTTCTTCTTCACACCTCTGTAAAGCCTTCCTCATCATCAATACTTTTCTCTTCATGGTGATATGCTTGGAATACTCAATGGAAAACATATTCATGTTGGAACAGGCCTGAATCTTTTCTACTGAAATAGGCTTCTGTTCAAAACACTGGAGAAGGATGTCTTCTAAATCAACTCTGATGTTCGGGTCTTTAGGAGCAGGAGCATCTGAGGAAACTTCAGTTATCCATTTTGTCCACAGGTGGTTAAAGTTCTCTGTCAGTTCATTTTCACTTAATTTCTTCCCTTTCAGTGACAGAGCCAACTCTTTGCTCCTTTTCAATAGCTCCTGTTCATATTCTGACTTCTTTTCATCCAGCCTGCTTTGGTTCTCCCTTATTTTGATAAGTTCCTCAGATTTCCTCCTAGTTTCATCAATAAGTGACATTTTAAGATCTTTCAGTTTGGTTTCTATGCTTGCTTTCCATTGAATCAATATTTCTGCATCATTGTCTTCACTAAAGTACTTTTGAAGATCATTCATGATGGAACCATATTTTTCTTTAACTTCTCCTTCAAGGCTTTCTCTGTTGATCTGGAGCATTTCTCTGTTCTGAATTTGATTATTTACCTTTGTTTGCAAATCTAACATATGACTTCTCAGCTGCCAGGTCCATTGGCTAAATATTGTTTCTAACCTGTTGTATGTAGCAATCTCTAGCGTGTTTTTAAAGCTGAAAATAAAATTCTCATTTAACAAAGCTTTCCACAAATCCTCAATTCGGACTCTGATTCCTGACAGTGTTAAAACAAAGCCCTGGGATTCCTCTTTGGCAGCTGTGAGAATCTTGCTCTTTAGCTCACGCACATTTTGGCTGTAACTGGGATTTGGGGGTGCCATGGGTGGATCTCCTTCCCAAAGGTGAGAGAAGTAATGAATGTGGGTGTTCACATCAAATCGGATAACATCACTAAAGCAGCTCACATCACAGACCTCTTCTTGGGCGGCAGTAACCGTCATTTCATCTAACTTTTGCTGGAGTCGTCTTCGTCCTTCCATATTTTTTTCATTTGCATTTATGTCTCCAACATTTTGGTGCACAAACAAGCAACTTGGGGAGAGCTTGACCTGCTTCATCCTCAGAAATGCCTGGACAGCAATCTGCAGGGTGTCTTGCATTTCTGAAGGATTCTCACCGAAAATATTGATCACAGTCATGTTGCCAATACCAATGACAAAGGTGGCTAGTTTGTTATCATGATTACGGGACAACTTATTGGCCATCTCTATTGCCCGGAGCCCTTCTGTATCTACAACTAAGATATAATCAAATTTCATATCCTCTTGGAGTTTCTCATCCACCTTAATCAGCTGCATAAATGCTCCCCGGGTGCATCTCCCTGCACTGACACTAAACTGAAGACCAAACATAGCATTCAGCAGTGTTGATTTTCCAGTGCTCTGGATGCCAAGTACAGAAAGAACAAACACTTTTTTGTCTCCCAGCTTCTTAATTAATGAGTTGAAAACTGCTCCAACCCATTTTAATGGCACATATGAAGCATCACCATCCATTAGCTCAATGGGATACCCTGAAACCATCAGGTCAGCTGCCATCTGAGGAAGTTTATGAAAATATTTATCCTTTTGGCCCATTGCTTCCAGAGCTTCATAAATCTGACCTGCCTCTCTCAAAATGTGTTCAAGGCCAATTGAGGAATCATTTATTTCTTCTGAGAGTCCTTCTAAATCATTTTGCAGTCTGTTTTTCAAATCATTATTTTCTTTTTTTTTTTGTCAGCATTTCAGACCATAATCTGTGGTATTGCTGGTGAAGGTCTGCAAGGCAGTCAGAGGACAAGTCATCCATAAATACTTTCCACCATTGCAGGAAGTACTTTTTAGTGGCCTCTGGATGCAACTGGAAAAATTCAAGCACTGACTTCATTAGTTTATTCAGAGGGAGTGCTTTACTTAATTGTGCCCTTCTTATATCAAGTTTGTTTGATTCAATTTGGCTTCGGTGCTGTTCAATGCTTAGGTCCTTTTTCTCTTGCAATCGAGTAAGTTCTTTATCTGTCTTACACCACTTGTGCCATAATTCTCCTTGAAGAGGCAACAGCTCTTTCTTCATGCTTGCTAAGTTATGGTCTTTGAAGAGCGCCATCAAATCCTGTGCCTTTGATTTTGCTTCCTTGCACTCTTTCTTTTCTTCATCAATGAGGAAGCCAAGTTCGCAAGCACTTTCTACACAAGCATCAAGCCTGCAAGTGGCCAATGAGCCTACCAGTAAATTTCTGATTGCTGCTGTTATTTCATCTATTAATTCTGCCTCATTTCTGTTCTTGATAGCTATTTTTATGTTCTGGCTTGATTTGCCAGCCACAATGGTCTCTTTTTCCGCAAAAAGACAGATCAAAGGCTTCTGAGATTGCCAGAGATCTTGGATAATTTTCTTGCCCCTCTTGTCATTCTGATCTGTATTTGATAAGAGGACCACATTTATGGAAGCTATCTTCTGTAAAAAATTGACTTGTTGCTCATTCTCTCTTGCATCCCCATGCAGGTTTGTGAATGCAATGCAGTTCTCAAATCTGTCATCATCCTTTCCACCTGGACAGTACCAGGAGATTTCCACAACCCCTTTCATCAGGACACAATCTTTGCTGCTGCCTCTACAATGACGGTGAAAAAAAATGTCATGTTTGTGCTTACTCAGCAGAGCATTCAGAATCTGAGATTTAGAATATGAAGAACTACCAATCCGTATGAAGGACACCAGGGGCACATGTGCCTGATAAATCAATTTGTTATAATCTTTAATACTGGTCTCTGTTCCCAATTTTTCAGCACCTTTCCAGTTCTTTTTAATTTGGCTAAGGGACCAAAGAGGGAATTCTATTTTTGAAGTACAAGGATTTGGAACCAGAAGTGGGACAGCAAACTGGCAGAAAGCAAGCTTTGTTAACAGATATTGTCTCATGAAATCATCTGCACAGTGAAAAACTGCCATCTGGATGTCCATTGGGTGCACGTGTGTCTGACTTGGAGCTGCTGATTCATTGGTTCCCTCACTGAAATCATCAAAAAAGTCATCAAATGTAGCTGAGGATTCACTGTCTTTGTCTGAGATGTTCAATACACTTGTTAAACCTTGTTTTGTTTTCCTGTTGTCGCTGCAAACAAAGTATCTTACCCGATAGTCCAGCATCAACAGCTTTTCCAAAAAATAAAATGGCAGCTCACTTTCAGTGGTGGGCTTGCTGTCACACAAAGATATTCTGGAAATTTTATGGAAATCTGTTGTGCTCATTCTCTGTGGATAGTAATTTTCAACTCCAAGTCGCTGCATTAAATTATCAAACTGTTTGTTTTCTATAGCGTCATATATTTTAACATTAACATTGCCTGGTTGTCCTGTTTCTTTAAATTTTGATAGATGAGACTGTATTGTCCTCTGGCAGATATCTTCTTGTTCTTCTGCAGCATCCTGTTTTTGAAAGACAGCATTTGTGGCTTCAAAATCCCCATGTAATTGGGAATTTAATTCTTGTTCCAGCATGTCCCAGTTATTCAATGAACTGTGCTTTTTAAGGATGCTTGACATCTCAGAAGACAGTAAGTGTTCCATGTGACTTTTCATAAAAGTCAAACGTTTGTTCTTCTCTTCTGGGGAGACATCTCTGAATTCAGCTGTCACTGTCAGACCTGTCAACAGCAGGAAAGCCTGAGCTTTGGAGACATCCCCTTCCCTAAGAGTCAAATACTCCTCATGTGCTCTTTGCATTTTCTTTAGCATAAAGTTAATTTCTGGGCATCCAAGGAGATACGGAAAAGTGTCACTTTCCACACAATACCCTGCACTGGCTGCAACCGAGACAACCAACAGCTCTATGTCTAGCTCCTCTCTGCCTCGGAGAGCCTTTATCAAGGAAGACAAAGCTAAGCTGATATTCAAACTGGCCTTTTTTTTTGCTTCCTCCACGACTGCTAGAGAGGACAAAGGCTCATTTATAACTTCCTCTATGTGACTCTTCATTTCTTGTAGGACTCGGATAAACTCAGCAAACTCAGAAACACAGATAATTTTTTGTGGCTTTTCTTCATCATCAAAGATCCACTGCATAATGGAAGATAATTTGGGGAAATTCTTAACTGAAGAGACATGAGGATCGAGAAGGCTGCACAGCAGAGATTTGATGGATATCACATTTTCTGCAGGGAGATCTTTGTACAGTAAAACTGTGTTAACTAGGAAATCCTGCAGTACTTTATCTGACAAGCAAATGTCAATCCAGATCATGTTGTGCTTTGTTTTTTCATTTAGCTTCTGTTTGAATTTGAGCAGAGTCACCAGCTGTTCTTCATCCCCAGTGACTTCCCAGGTCTTCATCTCTTCTAAGAAGAAGCTGGCTTCCTCTACTGCACTCGCTAATTCCTCTCCAATTAACGGACTCGCAGAGAGGTTTGTTAAGGTTTCATAGAATTTCATGAGATTGCTGCTCATCCAACAAACATCGTTAAAATCTTGTCTGTGATTGGCCAGTATTATGTCCCACACTGGAATCAGCTGAGAGCCTCTATCAATAACAGCCCAGGTTTTGTTACCAGCCAGTAGTCCAGATTTCCATGCTGTGAGTGAATCCACGCTAGGTGGGCCACCCGTCTTGGTGACGAACAGCTGAATCTCTGTTTGGGTTTGTTTTCTGTCTCTGCCGTGAAATGACGCTTGAGCACCCAATTTTCCTACAGTAGCACCAGCTGCACTGGTCCTACCAAAGCCACTGTAGCTGCCCCCAACATAAGTGCTGAGTGCAGCAGATGTTTGTTTCTTCACCTCATCCAGCTGCTCTGCCCTGAATCCTTCAGAAGATGCTTTCCACCAGACTATCCCACCAAAGTGAAGTGGTCCCTCATTTACATGAGACCCAAATCTCTGGAAGAAATGCCTGCCCCTGCTCTCCAGCATCTTGAGCTTCTCTGGTTCTGCGGTGTGACTCAAAAGCTGCTCCATCTCTTTTAACTCTTGCAGTGCCTCATTGGAAAGTCGCAGCTGATCCTTTGGGAGATGGCAGGAGGCCAGTGGGATGTAACTGTACTGGATGGTGCAAATGTAAGTGTGCTCTGAGCAGGATTGGTGTGTTTCCTTGGATTCTTCAGATTGGCTGTAATCTGAGCTGGCTTCAGCACCTTCAAATTCACCTTTGTTTGTGACACTGATGCTAAAGCCTAGCATTTCCATGGTTCTTCTGAATGTGGACTCTGCTTCAGAGGATGAAAACTCCTTCTTCTCAAACACTGGCTCTTGTTGTGGCCCAAAGAGCTCGATCCAGTCTGGGATGTCGATGAGCTGCTCTCGCTTCTCCACCATATCTGCAAACTGCTTGGTTTTGTAAATGCCTTGTAGGGCCAGGCCTCCCGATGCCTGTCTAAGAACTTCTTTATCAGGGAGATTCTCACTCTGGGAGATTGACTCCTCTAAAACTGCTAATTGTTCGTGCACGTTCTCCATCACCTCCGTCAGTGGTTTCTCAGATGGTGCCCTGTACTCCTGGGGTATTTCCATAGCCATCCATATTGCTTCTTCTTTCCTTCTTAAAGCTTTGTTGTGGTGGATTTTGCCAGTGTGTTGCACCTCTTTTATTTCCTGCAGCACTGACTCGGTCTGCTCTTTTTGCATCTTTAGCATCTCCAAACACTCCTCCTGCATCATTGCTATCTTGCTGTCTGCTATGTTAAGCAGTTTTCGGAGCACCTGCTTTTCCCATGGATGCTGTATGTAGCTCACTAGTATTTGGTAGTCTTCATATGACAGCTTTTCCAAAGCTTGTATTGAAGTAACCCCACATTCATCTTGTAGCTTGGTCAACCAGTACTGTGAACTCAGTCCCACTGCATTAAGTCTCTTCACCAATTCTTTGGTCTTGGCAACGTTTTCTTTTTCAGGGTCTGTCTGAACAGGGCCATCAGGGTTCTCCCCATCCTTAGACATTGCTTTGAAAAGGGGAAAACATATTTCTGTTACTTCTTCATGAATGTATTTACCCTCAGTTTGATAATTTTCTGATTCTTGATTTACTTGCGTATTGGGAGATTTAGCCAGTGCTCAAACTTGGAGTGTTAAAGTAGTTGTATGAACCCCTCAGGCTAAGACGTGCCACAGCAATCCTGCAATTTTCAACACTTACTCACTTACAAACTCCATTGGCTATCCCCCTTCAGATCTGTGCCACGAGTGTATTTAAAATATGGAAATAACACTCAGACCACGCCTACAGTAGAAAGTTTTGCTAACAAAAGTTTTGCTGGCATATAACAACTGCTATCTCTTTTGTGCATCCACACTGCCTCATGTCAGATGAGTGCATTCACACTGTCAGCTCTTTTGTCAACAAAGTGAGCAGTGCACTGTTGGTAGTTATTTTTGAGTGCAACTGCATACAGGGCACATTGGGAAGGGTTTTCAACGCCTCATGGGACAGGTACAGCATCAGGTGATGAAGGTTCTGTACTAATTTGACAGCTGCTTTAATGTAATCTGTTAGCAAAACTGACACTGTCCGTCCTGTTTTCTGATATTGGTTTTCAAGTAGTGGGTCTTTCCAGACAATATGGCAAGCATAATGGCAAGCATCTTACTTTGGAATGTATCAATCCCCCAACAAGGATGAGTCTTTAGGAGGATACCAGTGGATATTCAGCCTTTCCTCCTCTTATTTCCTAAGGCAAATGGCAGTGCCCCGTCTCTTTATATTTTTGTGGGGTTGTTAAACAAGGCCACTGTTGTTTCTTATAGTAGTCTCCTGGAATAGAGCAGTTCTCCTCCACAGGATCAGGCTCACAGAACCATTTTCTAATGTTTGTTTTTCTTTCATTTTTGGAGTGTGTGCAGTTGCTGACTAATGCTCTCAAAAGAGACTTTATTTTCACCTCTGCTACTGTTGCCTGGCACACACCAAGTCAATTAGGTGAGAGAAGACAGGCTTGAGGTTCAGGCATAGGCCTGGAGGCAGGAGATCTGTATTCTGGTCCCACTTCTGTAAGTGACCTCCCTCGGGGACAATAACATATATTGGCCTCTGCAAGTGTTTTGAGATCCCCAGGTGAAAGTTGCTGGCCAGTGTTCAAAGAACTGGATTATTACAACACCTGCAATGGTGCGGCTGTGTTAAAGTGGCAAGTCACTTATCACAGAACTACAGAATATGAGTGTTCGACAGGACCTCAGGAGATATCTAGTCCAAACCCCTGCTCAAAGCAGGACCAACCCCAATCAAACCATCCCAGACAGGGTTTTGTCAAGCTACACCTTAAAAGCCTCTAAGGATGGAGATTCCTCCACCTCCCCAGGTATCCCATTCCAGTGCTTCACCACCCTACTAGGGAAAAAGATTTTCCTAATATCCAACCTAGACCAATCCAACGCATTGTCTAACACCAGCTGGCCTACACCCCAGAGATACAGCAGTACAGTAAGGATGGCATCAGAATATCATTTGAGAGATGGCCTCCTTAATGGATTGCTTTCCACATCCCAATGGCCCCAGCAGCAAACTGAGAATTAACAGCATGTCATGCAGCCCCAATCACAGCCATACCCACCCCATTCTACTACTAAGTTTAGCAACATCAGATTGATAAAGTAACATACTTTGCAATCTGAAATAGACCAGCAGGGTGAAGAGGCCAGTGGAAACCATGAAGCCAGGGAAACGTTCAAAGAGGTACAGACCAACCACCACTGCCATTGATAACTGAAACAGAAGAAGCCCCACCACCAAGTTAGTTTATATTCCTGCAAATTTTATAGTTTCTTCAAGAATATGACTGTGACAAGACTTCTGAGGTTTCAACTTAAAACTCATAACCTGCTGAATATTATTGGTGTTAAAATAGGTGTAGCAGCACTATATATGAAGCTATACATGTGTGGAGATCTAGAAACTACCACATTTGTTTCTGTGCCTCATCTACAAAATGGCACAGACAGTCACCTCATAGATGTCTGGGAAGGGTTGACACAGAGCCAGCTCAACCATATAGGTGAACTAGGCCTATGGTACCAGGGTTTAAGGGGTGGCAGATTATATGGAAGTGATTTTTTTCCTCTGTTTTAAAAATATATTAAGATGTTATCTCTTATAATGTATGGCAGAGGTAGTGCCAAAATCATAGCTCACCTAGAGCACCAAAACCCTTGGGCCAGCCATGTGTTGATGCCTTCACATCTGTCTAACTGGAAAGAGAACTGGAAGCTGCCTGCCCATGGAGCCACAAGCAGATCTTGTTTGATCTCTGTGAAGGGCTAGGCTGCATACTGGGGTGAGCACAGAGGACATGGAGATAGCAGAAGATCTCTTTGGAGGTCTCATAGCTCCCCTTCCCTCTCACCACTAAATGTTCCTGTCTTGGGGATTAGGTAATGCCAGGGAGAAGGAGCATGAGCTGATGTAACTTTCTCCATTGACCCACAGAGCATGAATTCACCCATGCTAGTTCCACACTGACACTCATGGTGTGCAAACTCTCTCATCCACACTGAACCACCAGAGAATTTCTACTGCGCGAGGCACTGAAGTCGATTCATGTGGAGTTTAAGCCCTTTGTTACGTATGCAAATACATATGGCAAGGTATCCTCAGTGATTTACCCAGATAATAGACTTGTTCATTGTGCTGGTGCCTAGGCTGAATTCTTCTGTTAACTCCACCAGGCCGTACAATCAGCTGCTGGAAAGAAAGACAAGACAGGTATATCAGGATTAACCATGCATAACAGCTATGGGACGGACAGAAACCTCGCAAGCAGACAGTAATTTCCGGTGCTTGTGGTGTGACAAGGTTCCTCCTCTACTTGGTGGGTCCTGCACTTCCCTCTAAGGGTGGGTCTGTTTCCCTCAGGTCCCCGGACCTGAGAGAAGTCCTTGGCCCCCTTTGGGCAGGGTCTCCTCCCACTTCCCCCAGTCTTTGTACCTGTGTGGCTTGTCCTGGCCAGCATTCTGTCCTTCTCCAGATCTGCTTCCTGCCAACCACACCTTACCCCTTTTCACTCACTCTCCTAGCTCTCCTCACCCTCATACTCCAGCTACCCCCTGTCTCTGGAGGGGAAGCTTTTAACAAATTCTGGGTGTAGGCTTGATAAGCTCCAGGTGTGATAAAAATCATATAGTAATCCCTTGCTCAGATACAAGGGGAAAAGGGACTTGCTGAGCCTGGGGCTGATATGTTGCTTTTCCAGAACTCTGCAGAAACCCTCCAGTGGGCTCCTGTCAAAGTGGCAACTGGCAAGATAGATTCATGATTTGGAAATTCCAGAACATTCTGGAACGAGGAGCAACATGTGGATTTGATTTGAAAATGTAAGAATTTTTAGCTATTTATTTGGATTATTCTTGGTAAGACTCACCGAAAGCTCTGGATACCCTGCTTAAACAGACACTGAATTTCACAGACCTTCAGCAGCTTAGTTACTAAATGAAAGCCAACCTTAAATAATTATCTCCATCCACCCTGTGCTTTTTATTGCATTAATGGACATGTGAAGGGACCTCATGCTCACAGTTGTTCAACAGTGACAGCTTCAGTTAACATCAGCCGAAAATGTAGGTCATGTGTTCTTAGGAAAGCAGGCAAATGGGGATCACTGGAAACTGCCTTGTTCCCCCTGAACAAAGTAACCCACATTGCACCAAAGGACTTGAAGCCAGCAAGGACCAGGTGACCCAAGCTCCTTGGACATGTATGAGTCCCATGAGCATTGATAACACAGAACCAGAACAGCAGTGACATTCAATCTAACCTAATGAACTCCAAGCAGCAACTTGTTAACCCACCTGTGGCCAGGGGTGTCAATGGTGTTGGGCACATGAGGCATGAGCCCCCAGTCTCAGCACCAGTGCCCCAAGTTGCAGCCCCGATCCCACCAGGAGACATAGGACCGGGCTACTGATTTGACCCTGACCCTGGCTGGGGACGTGGAGCTGGACTGGGCCCAGGATCCAGATCAGAGCCAGGGACAAGGCCAGCACTGCAGGGAGTGGGGCCAACACTACACAGTAGGGCAGTGGGCCCTGAGTGATTTTCTTGGGGCCAGTGACACCCCTGGCTATGGCTGCTGGCTGAAATTTAAGATTTTAGCTCTTTACAGATACCAAGCTAATTTTTACAAGAGTAGGGGACTAGCCAGAGCCCAGAGGAGGGGCAAGCTTCAGAATGGGCACGCAGGGGGGCATGATAACTCCAGCAGCAGCAAGGGGTCTAAGAACATGCAAAGGGAAAATGCAAAAGCCTCATTCTTCGCCCAAAGATTCTGGGGTCTCCTGCTCCCAGTTGCACCCTCCACCCAACTGTGTCAGTCTCCTCCTCAATATCTCCTACTTTTGTACCAGCTCCACCCTCCCTCCATGGGCAGATTGTGGAGCTTCTCTGAGGAAGGCAGCTCCACTGTGACCCAGCCCTCCACTCATTGAGCCACACCTCTTCACCGTCCAGGGCCAATCTGGATCCTTCTGCTGGGGTCAGATCTGGATCCTGCCACTGCTGGTGGCTCCAGGTCCCAGCTGGGGCTGGATCCAGCCACCAGTGATAGCCTCATGTGCTGGCCAGGGCCAGGTCTGCCACCCTAAGTTAGGGTCGCAGCTATGGCCAGATCCTGTCACCACCAGCAGCCTCAGGTCCTCAGCCACAGCCAGATGCTGCCACTGGTAGTGGCCTTGGGCTAGATCCCACTGGAACTGGGTCCAGCCCAGGGCAAGATGCTGCTATCATTGCCTCCTACCTCAGCCGGGAGAGGGAAGGCAGAGAGCAGCCAATCAGGAGAGGCAATGCCTCCCCATGACTTGGTAAACTCCACCCCTGCTAAGTAACATGGCTAGCCCTCTGGAGAGAAACACTTACGTTTCCACTGCTTTGGGTCCTGAGAAACCATGGTAACAATTTTAAAACTGAAAAAGGAACATTTTTTCTCAAAATGTTTTATTAAAATGTGGAACTCATTGCCACAGGAAATTGCTGAGGCCAATAATTTAACAGCCTTCAAAAAAGTGATGGTTCAATTTTATATGAGAGAAAAAATATCAAGAATTATTACAATAACAAATTTTGGAATTATTATTAAGTTTACCTCAAGAACATAAAAATGGCCATAGAGGGTGAAACCAATGCTCCATCTAGCCCAGCATCCTGTCTTCCAACAGTGGCCAATGCCAGGTGCTTCAGACGGAATGAATAGGACAGATAATTATCACATGATCCATACCACTAACCATTCCCAGCCTCTGGCTATCAGAGACTAGGGACATTTCAATGTGTATTTTTATATCCCTGCCAATCCTGGCAAGTTGCCTTTGATGGACTTATCCTCCATGGACTTACCTAGATCTTTTCAGAATCCTATTATAGACTTAGTCTTCTATTGTGGTAAGTAGGGAGATGACGCCAAGGATATAGAAAGCTTCAATGGTTAGTGTTCTGGCATATGGAAATGGAAACTGGACCCTTCCTGCCAAGATTGAAGTGTCTTTTTTATTTGACACACCTGTCCCTGCTGAGCTTCTCAGAATCACCCTCTTATTCTTGGGTTCAGTCTGTTCCTGGCTGAGCTGGTTCTTCCCCTTCAACTAGAGACCTCAGCACCAACTTCTAGTCAATGGGGTCTCCTGGCCCTGGTCAGTTCTGTCCCCAGCTCCCTTCTTCCCTTCTGTCTCTGCACCTGCTTTTCCAGCTGTAGCTCCTAATTACTACTCTCTTCAGCTCCAGGCAGCTCTCTGCAGGGAGCTTCCAGCTGTGCCCAGCTGCTGCCCCTCATAATTTTGGAGGGCTTAGTGCCCCCAACCCCCATGCATTAGCCCCAGCAATGTGCCATGTTCTCCCCAACCTCCTTCTGCACCCCTTCTTCTCCTAAACCCCTGACCCTCCCTTTGCTCCTAACCCGTACGCTGTGTTTTCTTCACCCCAACTGCTGCACTGTGCTCATGAGCAGAAAGTGACCTAGATGCACGGACTGACAGCTGTAACTCCTCACATCCCCACCTCAACAGCCCCCTAGGGAAGTAAAGAGTGATGTGAGGGGACAAGCACTACCTGTGCCTCACTGCTTGCTCCCCCCATCTCATCAGAATGTAAGAATGGACACACTGGGTCAGACCAATGGTCCATCTAGCCCAGTATCCTCTCTTCTGACAGTGCCCAATGCCAGAGGTTTCAGAGCAAATGAACAGAAGAGGCAAGCATCAAGTCATCCATCCCATTGGCCATTCCTAGCTTCTGGCAAACAGTATTCTCTGCTCCAGCAGGGAGAAATCTGGGAGCCCCCCCCCCACACTTCATCTCTGTGAGTTTGTGTGCTCCCGTGGCAGCCTGCAGCATGCGGACCTGTGCTGCTGCACAGTGTCCCCACGTCCCAGCCACAGCACTCTGGGTAGTCACTCCTTTAAGCCCAAGCCTGGTCAGACTAGATCATGCTTAGTGCAGATGGCATCTTGGAATAATTTAACTGCAAAGCTCCAGCAAGTTTCTACTGAAAACTCAGATTTTTCAGAGGCTTCTAATTTTAGCAAATTCAGGAAGAAATTCATCAGCATGGCAAAAGGCAGATTCCTGATGTCAGGCTGAACCGGCCTACAAATTTAAATGCAGGGTATGGGATGGATGAATGACCTATAAAGTGACTAGAAGGCTGTTTAGATTATTGGGCATTGACCAAAATGTTGATGCCTAGGTGGCAGCCAGTAACAAGTGGAAGGTCCCAATGGACAATGCTGGGGCTGGTTTTCTTCAGCACCTTTACTAATGATCTGGAGAATGGGATGGGCTGCCCCCCTCAGCAGGTTTGCAGATGACTTTAAGCTGGGGAGAGTGGTAGATATGGTGGAAGGCAGGGGTAGGATACAGAGTGACCTAGACAAATTGGAGGATTGGGGCAAAGGAAATCTGATGAGATTTCATGCCCTACTACAGATTAAAGAATTCCTTGTTAGCCAGCAGTACTGCAGAAAAGGACATGGGGGTTACAGTGGGGAAGACGCTGGATATGTCAACAGTATTGAAGGGGTTAGCATGAGTCAGCAGACTCCATTTTGGGTCCTGAGACACCATTTCAGGGTCCCAGGGTAGTCACATCTCACCTGTCCTCACCGTCTCTGGGTCAGTCACATGGGCCCAGAAGCATCAGATGAGGTGATGCACCATATTAGGAAATAACCCTTCCCTGACCAGGTGAGGTGACCAGACATATAAGATATACAGCCCCCGACCCTGAATTATGATTGGCTCTGTGCCCGCCTTACCCCTTTTCCTGTAGACTGTACTATGAAACCCGCTGTACTACACGAGATCTTGGTAAGGTAATAAAGCATATATGCGTTTGTGACCTCCTCTGTCTTTGTGCGTCTTGGGACCACTTGGATTGACTCGGGGAGTACCAGAGCTTTGTGCTCTAACAGTATGTCCTTATTGCCACAAAAGCTAACAGCATATGGGTTGCATCAGTAGGAGCATTGCCAGCAGATCAAGGGATGTGATTATTCCCCTCTATTTTAGCCTATAATACCATGTGGCCAGTCAAATTTTAGTAACAGAAACAAAAGATTTCTTATAAAAAGGGGGAAAAAAACTATTAGAGAACTTGCAAAGTTAAGGTATGGTTTATTGCAAACTATGACACACTAAATATTTTTTGAATAATTATGATATGCTCTACATTACTGTCATGGTAGAATGTTTCCTGTAGCATCATGCATGCGCACAGATTTGAAATATATCCATAAACGTGTTTCACATTGTAGAGTTTTAAGGGGAATTATAATCCAATAAGGAGGACAGCATATTCAGAGCTGTATAAGAAAGAGAACTGAGAGAGAGAGAGGAGTCAGACAGGTTTTCCTAGCACCTGAACGACTCTCCCATTTATCACTATGACAACCCCAATGACCCTAGGTAGTCCAAAACACCACACACATGCCTGGAGACAGGGGGCAAACAAACAGAGCTGTCAATTTCCAAAGGGATAGCTGCGTTAGTCTAGTCCAGCAAACAAAAAAACGAGTTGTGTGGCACTTTAAGACTAACAGATTTATTTTTCGCATGAGCTTTCGTGGGAGGAAAATCCCACTTTGTCAGATGCTTCGAAGATGGGTGAATTTACAGAAAGAAACAGAGCTGGGTTTCTGTACCCAGAGGAAAAGTGCATAACAAAGACAATGCAAATTAAGCTTCCTGGCTGAAGAGGGAAAGGACAGGGAAAGAAACACCTTCATCCCAGGAAGGGAGGGGTTGAACAGGTATTTGAGGAGAGAAAAAGAGACCCTTTAAACTGTTCATGATTTTGGCTTGAATCTCCATTTTGAAGCAACTTCCAAGGTTTGTACCTATTCACATGCTTAGGAAGAGCTAGCTACAAAACCATCAGTGACCAAAGCAACTGGGTAAGCTAGAAATGAACTGCAACAGTGAACTTTAGCTTAGAATGTGTGTTTCCTTTTATTTGCTAGTTAGAAATTGATTGATTGATTGATTGATTGATTGATTGTGCATGGATTTGCCATATACTCACTTAAAATCATGTTTCAGTCAATAAATTAATGTTTGTTTCATCTAAAGCAGTGTGGATTTTGGAAGGTCAGTGAAAGTGTGGAGGCCTAACCTGGAGCTAAAGGGATGCATAGCTGATACTTTGTTAAACTGAAGGACCAGAGTAAATGAGCCTACAGTGATCAGGAAGGGTCCTAATCCCAGGAAGATGACAGTTCCTGGTATGGCAGTTGGGGTTTGGGAATGCTTGTTGGGGGGCCACCATATGAGTGGCTAATGTGGATACACTTTCACTGCCCGGGACTAATTACATGCAGGAAGCTGGCATGTGCTGACCCTGAAATGGAGGCTCACCTAGCAAGGAGGGCGCTAAAGTGAACACTCAGATTCCTGAGCTGGCTGGCCCACCAAGGGGGCAGGGCAGGGTTGACACATTTGCTCTGCTCTAGTTGGCATGTGGTGTGGCCTCCAGTGTTGCCTTACAGGGCCACCAGAAGCAGCACTGTGCACCAGCTGGCCCTGCCTCTGAGGAGAAGGGTAGATCAGCCAGGCCAGGGCCCAGGCAAAGGACCCTGGAGCCTGGCTTCTAGCCCCAGGGACCTTCAGTGCCGTCCCACCCACAGGCTATTTCCACACACAAAGAGTTATTTCAAAATAAGGCTTTTATTTCAAAATAAGTCATTTTGAAATAAAAGCCTTATTTCGAAATGACATTTCAAAATAATTGTTTTTATTTTGAAATAAGGCACACCCTCAAATCAAAATAGCATGCCCTCTGTATGGACATGGTATTTCAATTCAGGAAAGGGGCAGCATGGGAGGTGTGGCAACATGGCCCCCTGGCAGGGCCATGTTGCCAACCAATCCTCTGCCTGGCTCTCAGCTGGAGAGCCAGGCAGGGGAAAGCTGCCCCCAGGTCAGGGATCCCCCTGCCCTGCATCCCTTGCTGCTGTTGGGGCAGCGGGAGAGGCACTGTGGGGGGAGGGAGAGTGGGGCACCCTGGGCAGGCAGGCTATGCCACCCAGGGCTGCCCTGAAACCAGGTGGCAGGGGCAGCTGCGGTGCTTGGCTCTTCCTGCTGCCCGGGCTGCCCTGAGGTCCAGGAGTGCCTAGCGCCTGGCTCTTCCTATGGTTGGGGCTGCCCTGAAGCCAGGCGGGAGGGAGCTATAGTGATTGGCTCTCCCTGCCACCCCAGCTCGGGGTGGCTGCCTGGCGGGCAGGAGTGGCAGCATCCGGCTCTGCCCTGCTGCCTGGGCTACAGTGGCAGCTGGAGGGGCAGTGGGTGCAGGTGCCTGCTCTGCCTGCCAGCCGGGCTCAGGAAATGCTGCCCCAGTGGGGGCTGCTGGTGCCGGGTTTGCCCACCAGCTGGGCTCAGGGCATTGAGCTCACCTGCATCCACTGTCCCTCCAGCTGCCGCTGGAGCCGGGGCGCTCTGGTCCCCCAGCCCCTGACTGCCTGGAAGCAGCCTAGTGAGTGGAGCAGCTGGGCAAGCTGGCTGGCTGCCTGCTACCCCCCCCCTGCACCGGGCAAGGGGGAGCAGTGGGCTTCCCCTGCCACTTCCCCTTGCCAGGGGCAGAGGGGTGGCGGGAGCCCCAGCCAGGTTCACCTGCCGCTTCCCCTTGCTGGGGGTGGGGGGGGGAGCGAAGTAGGCTGGGGCACCCGTCCTCCCCCGCTCCCAGCAAGGGGAAGTGGCAGGCCAAGCCTGCTGGAGGTCCCGCTACCCCCCTGCCCCCGACAAGGGGAAGTGGCGTGGGAAGCCAGTTCCAGCACCCACCGCCCCCCTGCACCTCCCCTCAGCACCCTAGCCAGGGTGCTGATCCCTGGCCAGGATGCTGGGGGGGGAGGGGACTTCCTCCCACGATGCCATGCACCATGGGAGGAAAGTCAAACACGTTATTTTGAAAGGACGGTTATTCAAAAGGACAGTTGTTCAAAAGTCCTTGTCTTTTTAATTTTTATAGTAGTCAGTCTCCTTTTGGTTTTATAGGTTTTGCTGTTATGGTGTCTTTGTATCTCAATGTGATTATTAACCACCGCAACATTGCATGTGTGACAACCCTCTATTACTTTTGCACTTTTGTTTTGCCCTTTGTTTTTGTGTTTTGGGGCAGACTTCCTGAACTTTGGGGTCATTTTGATTTGTGGTTTTTGACCATTTGCGTTGTAAAGGTTTGTGCAACAAAGGGTTTTTTACTTCTTTTTCTAGTCAATTCCCAGGGGGGTTGGACTCGATGATCTCACGAGGTCCCTTCCAGCCCTATGATTTGATTGATTGATTGATTGATTGATTGATTGATTGATAGTTAGGGAGATTCAGAGTTGCCACCTTTTCTACACACATAGCATTTACTCCTCAATTACATAAAATGGACATAGAATAACACAGTACATTTAGTTAACGTTTCTTTTATATGATCCAAACCAATGTTCCCTGTAAGCTGCATGGCAGGGAACACTGGTGGCCATATCCAGTCCCTACCTGGCTGTTTGAGAGCTTGCTTTGAGCTGGGAGTTTTTTAAACTCCACTTGGAGTAAGGGTTCACTTGGTCATGTGCAGAGCCTCTGCGCATGCTCAGTGAGACCCTCTTCAGCTAGCATCTGGGTAAGGGTGCAGAGGGATTGGGGACAAGGCAGGGGCAGCCAGTTGAGGTGGGGGGTGGAATTGGGCTGGCTGGAAGGGGTGACCAGGAGAAGGACAGGTTAGGGTGGGTGGAAGAGATGGAGCGGGGGGCTGCCTGGACAGAACTGCTGTGCAGCAAGCACCCTATATTGCTCAGCTGCAAATGAGGTTTAGGGGGAATGTTCCAAACAATAGTTTATTGTAACACAATGCCCCAAGGGTTCAGATTCACTGTTCCCTATAAGTGCACAGAGGTCATGAAACCTTTGCACCCAATAGTATGTGTTCAAGACACCGTAGCTGCTGCTTCTCCAGCAGTGTTCCAGTGTAAGCGGGGGGATGGATTGTGGGGAACTTCCCAGGCTTGTATACCACCCCAGTGAAGGTGGGTAGCAAAAGGATCTGAGTCCCTGCTCCCACTTCCTTTACCCCAAGGCCTGCCTGACCTCAAAGGCTCCCCTCCCAATCTCCCGTTTGGAGGAGTCCCTGTAACCCCGACAAGGCTGGGCCCCAGGATTCCTGGGGGCTCGACCCCCACTCTTATCGTGGTCTCTCAGGACAGAGCTAGGGTGTCCCCACTCCGGGGTGCTGACCACACTGACCACTCTTCTGGCCCATCAGTCACTATATACAATTTATTTAAGCGCACAGAAATAAAAAAATAACCCAATAAGAAAGTAGAGAAAAAGTGGAAAAAGGTGAACAATAAACCCTCAGTGTCACCCCCTGGTGTGGGAGCACTACACACAGAGTCTCTGGGGCCTGAGGAACAGTCTCACAGTCTGTCCTCCACGTTGCAAGCCCTCTGCCCAGGCCTGGCTGCGACTGGATGATCCAGGGGCCAGATGCAGGCTCCAGCTGTGGCCACACGTCCCCAAGCTCCAGGGGCAGGGCCCTTCTTCCCAGCGTCAGCCCCCCTTCACTGCTCCCCAGCTGCTCCCCACACCCAGCTCCAGACGGCTGCAACTCCGGCTCCCAGCTGCTGCTCGGGTTCAGTGGGGCTCCTCTGGCCCTCCTGCTGTGGGGCTGCACAGATCAGCTCAGCACCTTGGGCTCCTTCTCCGGCCTCCTGCCCCAGCTTCAGGCACCTCTGGCTCTGTCACTGCCTCCAGCTCTGCTCTGCTCAGCTCCACTTGGCTCTCTGCTGGTCCAGCTGCTGTGGGTCTGCTCTGCCCAAATCAGCTCAGCCTGGCCTCCCTTCCTGGGTCCTCTGGCTCCCAGCTGCTGGCTGCTTAGTGCTTCCTCCTTAGCTCTGTTCGTGCCTGATGATGGGTGGCCGCTTGCCTTCGTTTTTCGCTCATTCAAGCGGCCAGGGGGGCATGTTCGTGCCTGATGTACTAATAAGGGGCCGCTTGCCCGGGCACCCCATTTGCCACCAAGTGCACACTAAAAAACCCCTTATGGACAGCGTAAGAGGCTCTGGCCTGGAATCTGGGAGGCTACAGACTAGCATAACTCATAGGTATTAACTTCGTGGGAACCGAAACCCACCTAGGAATTTATGACCACCTGGAAATTTGGGTCCCACCTAGGAATTTATGATCCACCTAGGAATCTGGCCCCACCTGGGAATTTAAAACTTAATTGGAAAATTACTATCTCAATCGTGGGAACCACTAATATGACAAACCCCCCAGTGTGGGAATCAGAAAAACACTGAGCTAAAAATCCTATAAAAAAGGGGATGCCAACTGGCAAAAGTTATGGAGGTTCACGTGTTACCTGCCAGAACTGATCACTCTGACAGTTGGATCTCCCGAGGAAAGCTAGCTCGTGTCGTGTCTCTTACCATGCCTCTTGTGTTCATGCTGCTGGTCAGTGGAGCCTGGGTTGTGGTACGTATATAGGAATCCCCTACGAGTACATTGCAGTTTGTTTTACCTTGCCATTTTGTCTTGTTGGGAATACCTAGCAGTTTTACTTTGTTGCAAATATCTTACAGTTTTACCTTGCAGTTTTGCTTTGCTGTTTTACTGTGTTACTTATATAGATTTGCGGTTTTGCTTTACAGTCTTGCTGTGTCACTTATATAGACTTGCAGTTTTTGCTTTACTGTTTTACTGTGTTACTTATATAGATTTGCTACCTCAGTTGGTCTTGTAAGGTTGCTGTTTCAGTTGTTGATTGCTACCTCAAGTGTCACTGTGATTACCCATTGAAAAATTTCCCCCGTTGTTGCTCTAAATAAACGAACCCATTTCTCAGTCAGAACTACTGAGTCCAGTGTCTCCTTCTCCCATCGCGGTTGGGAACCAACAAGCTCGGCTCCACACACACACTCACACACTGGCTTGCCCAGCCATGTCCAGCCTGCAGTTTCAGCTCAGGGGCAGGGGAGCACTCTCAATCAATCAGGCCATCCTGGGACACTGGCCTCTCTCTCTGGGGCAGTCTGTTTCACAGTCCTGCTTCCAAGCGGGAGTGGCCAATCAAAAGGCCCATTCACTCTCAGTAAGGGGCTATCAGTCCCCTTACACTAGTACTCCGAGCCCACCTGCCTCCAAGTCATGCTGTGACAGACTGTTCCAAAGGGGGGGGGGGGGGAAGCTCTGCAGATCACTGCCTAGGGTGCTAGACTTTAAGGCAGGGGTCTCAAACTCAAATCATCATGAGGACCACATGAGGACTGGTACGTTAACCTGAGGGCCGCACCACTGAAACCTTTTTATACAACAATATTGCAAAGATTGGTAACAATAGTGTCATTGCAGGCCCCAAGAAATAGCTTTAGGGCTGCCTTAAGGGGAGGAGGGGCACCACCCAGCCAGCCCCAGCACCTTCCCCGACTCCAGCCCAGCTTCGTTTTTGTTGATTCATTCATTCAGGCCTTGGGATTTGCTGCTGCCGCCCCAGCCAGGAGTTTTACGTCTCCATTCTCACCCCCCATGCCCCTGAGCATGCTGCTGTGCTTGGTGCCTTCCTCCCTGTGGGCCACTCAGCCCAACTTGCCTTCACTGCTTGCTGAACAGGCAACCTCCTTCCCTCCCACCTCTTTTAGTTTCAGTTTTCCCTCCCTGATGTGTGCTGTGTTTCTTTTTTTCGCCTTCCTTCCCATGGGCTATTGAGTCATTGTTTAATCTAAGTTTGTGTTAAGGCAAGGGATCACAGTCTAGCCCTGCAAACTGTCCTTGCCCAGATAATTATTGAAAGCCTTTCAGATCTTACTCTTACTTAATGCTCTAGGATTTATTCTAGCAAATGCCCTCAGGACATGCGTATATTGTTTTGTTGTATTTGTTATTGATACAAGGTTAGGTTTTCAGTGCTGTTGTAGCCTATTGTGGGGGGAGTGTCTAAAGATGGAGTAAGTTTGGTCTGGAAGTTCTGTGCCAGAGATTGTTGTGTTTGCTTAGACAAGTTTAGTTAGTCAAGGGAGCTAGGGGGTTTAGATTGATAGGAAGTTAGACTGTTTCTGTAGATACAAGAGGTAATCCACAGAGGTTGATTATAAGACAATCCCTCCTGTCTGGACCCTGATGGGAAGCTATCGACCTTGTCTGGTAAACAGGTTGACGGGGGCCAGGTAGCCAAGGGGTCACAGGAATTTGGCCACTCTCATTGGTCAAGAGCAATAATTAGTACCCAAATGAGCAGTAAACAACAACAGAGGCGGGCTAACTATATGCTGCCTATTAAGTACAATCTAATTATGTAACCTGCATATTAAAAGTAGTAATACCATGTATGGATTTTAGGCATGATGTAACTTGTATTATGCATGAGCTTGTTGCATTATGTATATCGTATTTTGCATGTTAGAAAGTATGTATGACCTGTAACCCCTATACTGGGGGTTCTTGCTCAGAGAGGCTGGCTTCTCTTTGCTTCCCTCTGCTGCAGTTCCTTTTATTATTCAGCTGAATAATAAACTTTGAACCACACCTCGTTCTCTGCATATTGGAGTCTCAGCTGGGAACGGGTCTGCTTCAATGGGAAAGCTCTGGTGTGCCTCTTTCTGCAGCTGAGGGCCAGAGTTGGATTTTCCCTAACACTATGTTCCCTCTAAGCTGTGTGCATGTGCGCACACACACAGGTTCTGAAACCCACACACACACCAAAATAAAGTGTGCACAAAAGAATTCAACAGCACTAATATTGTTATACTATTTTAAGAAGACAGTTTCAAGTTGCATGTTTCAAATAAGATTTTGTAACTTATAAAATCAGTTACATCACCATATCAAAACAAAACTTAGATATTATTTGCATCATACACACTGGCTTCGTTGTGCTCACAAGTTTGACCATGCTCACTGAAGTCTGCACAAATCTGGACACTGGTCCCAAAAATTTGCACAAAAGAAATTTTTTGCATACACAGCCTATGAAAAATTAGAGGGAACATTGATTGTATCAGTGTTGCTCCAGGTGGATGAGGTAAAATCTTTTACTGGATTAGCTTCAGGTCCTGAAGATGAGCTTTTGGTATGTTCATGAATTAGTGTCTTTTTCTAACAGAAGTTAGTTCAGTAAAAGATAATACCTCACTCACTTTCTATGCTTAGCTACACATTTCAATGATGACATATTATAGTTTGTAGTTGCTATTTTCGATGTGGTATAGCCAGTTTTACAATATAATTTAACAGATATTTTGGAAAATTAATGAATATGTTGGCATTAATTGTCTGTTGACATTGCATTTTATCTGATGTAATTGTTCTTAGGTAAACAAATGTGGCATGCTTATTAACATGAGAATATTTAGAACAGATAATTTTTATCACTATTTGTGTTTCGTGAAGAAAAAATATTTTGTGGATTGAAAGTATGTTCATTTTTATGCTATTTTAAGAAGGCAGTTTCAAATAGCATGTTTCAGATAAGGTTTTATAACTTATAAATCATTTCCATCACCATATCAAAATAAAATTTAGATATTGTTTGCATGATACACACTTGCTTTGTTTCGCTCACAAGTTTGACCTCATGCACTGCAGTGCACACGAATTTGGACACTGCTTCTGAAAATTTGGACAAAGGAAATTTTTTGCATGCACAGCCTATGAAAAATTAGGGGAAATGTTCAGAACAGTTTTACACAGCTAGAGAACTTTGAAAATGTTATAGGCAAAATGTTCGCAAAGGCTATGTCCACACACACATCGTTATTTCGAAATGAGTCATTTCACAATAAAGTCCTTATTTTGAAATAAGTTAATTCGAATTAAGAAAATGTTAATTTGAATTAAAGGAAAGC
>ML682269.1:38796-55370 GCA_007922195.1 Podocnemis expansa
GGGGCCTGGGCCCGTGCCCCGGGTCCCGCCTCCAGCCATCAACGCTTCTGGTGGGAGGAATGTGAAGGAAAGCAGAGGTACTTACAAAAACAGAGATGGTTGTTAGTATATCTGATAAATGAAGGCTGTAAATTAGCAGTTAGAACAGGAATGTTTTGGGAAGCAAACTGACTCTGCCTGTTACCTTGATCGAGCTGAACCTGTGAAACTTTAACGAACCAACTAATGAGCAGATGTTCCGTATGTCAGTTACCTGCTGTCTTATAAATACTGTTGAGTTTTACGTGAGAGGAGAGATCAATTGATTCTTGGAGGGCCACACTGTTGGACCCCTTTGGTTAATTGTCTCTCTTAACTGCTGTTTGAATAAAGTGATGCTTTATTTTGTCTGATGAAACCTGGTTTGTTGTTTATTCCACACAACCCTCTTCTTCTGGGATTCTATGAGGCTACTACAGCTTCTCAATGAAATGCCTGTACAAATGTTTTAACAAGGGCAGTCCCACTGACACCCAGTGTGGGAGGTTTCAGCCCAAACTGTTAAAAGTTTTACAGAATTAAAGTAGGGCTCCCAGAATGGAAATGTTAGGCACCGTTAGCTATGGACATTGCTATCTGCGCCATCTATAACACTAGATTAAATTACAGTGTAATCACCTTAGTCCTACCAACTGGGTCTTGAGTATTGCTTCCTCTGCCCCTCAGAATCTGCCATTCAGTTCTAAAACCAGATCCTTCACACCATTAGCACCCCTGACCTACAACCTTCTCCTGAACACAAACATCCTCTCTGTACCACTCTGCCAGATGTGAGCTGAGTTTCTAAAAGCCAGAACTGTACCTTGTATCTCTAAAGTTTCCCAGCTCTCTGCTCCGCTCCGTACTTGCTCTGCTCCTTCCTCGCTCCTAGAACAGTGACTCTACCAGGCTATTTATACAGACAACTTTCAGTTTGGTTGCTTTACAATATCTTTATCTGATTTCCTGTAAATTACAGTGTGCTATCAGTTTCTACTGTGGCTACCCAGAGGGCTGAACTTCAGTCTCTGACAACACCCATCCAGAGGTCAGCCTGTTAAAAAAACAAACAAACCTCTGCAAATAGTCTGTAAAAGCAGTCCCCAAACACTATCCATATCACCTGGTGCATGTAGTCCTTGTTCTCATCACATCCCAGGGCCCTCTTGTCACAGTGTGCACCCTGGGCTTTGATCTACATGATTTTCCTGTTCACTTATACGCTGGAATTGTGTGATTTGTTGCACATTATGCCATGCAATGTTTCTTTATGGATGTTAATAATCTACATGCTTTAGAATAGAATAGAATAGAATAGAATAGAACAGAACCATAAGGTTAGAGGGGACCTCATGAGATCATTGAGTCCAGCCCCCTGGGAACTGAATCCAGGACCTTCCGCACATTAAGCAGAAGTGCTAGCAACTACATTATTCAGTGGCCTTTCTATAATATGTTCCCTACAACTTTATGTGTGTGAACAAATGTGTAACATGCTTTCCAAAGCTCAGAAATGGTGAGAACAGACAGAGGTCTCTCCCAGAAGCAGTGAGCAAACAACTAGCTGAAAGGGAAAAAGGTATGTTAATGGAGATAGCCATGAAAGGACAAAGGGATCATCTTGGCCTGGAAAGGCAACAGTTGAGCTGGGAGATAAACAGAGACACCTGGAAGACACAAAGGTTTTTAGCTGGGACTCTCCATCTTGAAACAATTTCAAGCAAAATCTGGGCCCTACCTGACCTCCAGCGGAGACTGGCTGTGCAAACATCTAACAACCAAACACCTTGAGCATAAACTTGTTTTATGATGTTAATTTAAGTAGAAATATTAGGCTAGCATGTGTCTTTTACCCTTCATTTCCTTGTGGTCTCTTCTGGCTCATTTATATTGAGCTTGCAAACAGGGGACAGCAAACAGGGGAGTTTGAGGAGGAGTTTGGTGAGGCCAAGATGGTGAAGAGGAGCCGCACTGCTGGTGCCAGTGCCCCTGCTGTTTCCTTTGCCACTGTTTGTAGCCAGACAGAGTGTCTGACGATGGATATCTCCACCCAGATCCTGGTGTGGATTTGCAAGGACTGTGGCCTTCATTTTCCTGCCACTGATGATCAGGCTAGGGAGATGAGCCCATGTGATAGGTGCCTTCTGGTGGCATCTCTCCAGAAACAAGTAGGAGAGTTACAGGAGGAGGTGTCACAACTCAGGAGTATCCATGCCCTGGAAAAGTTCCTTGACAGTGTCCATGATGAGACCTGCAAGGAGAAGGTCCCTATCCCGGTGCCAAGGGCTACTGCCACAGCTCTGGAAATGGATGGGATGCCTATGGCAGAGGGAGGACAGTGGCAGCTGGTCACCTCTGGCAGCAGACAGTGCTCCACGCCTGCTCACATCCCACCATCCATTGTGGTGAGGAACCGTTATGCGGTGCTGGACATGATGAAGGAGGTAGAGGAGATGCCATCCACCCCAGAGGCTGGGGAGATCACAGCCACCTCACCTAAGAGGAAACGTAGGGTTGTGGTGATTGGGGACTCCCTCCTGAGAGGAACAGAGGCACCCATCTGTCGCCCTGACAGGGCCTCTAGGGAGGTATGCTGCCTGCCAGGTGCCCGTATCAGAGATGTTACAGAGGGACTGTCAAAAATCATCCGCCCCTCAGACTACTACCCCATGCTGCTTATCCATGTGGGTACCAATGATACTGCGAGAGGTGATCCTCAGCAGATCAAAGGTGACTTCAGGGCTCTGGGAGCGAGGGTGAAGGAGTTTGGAGCACAGGTGGTGTTCTCCTTGATCCTTCCAGTCAAGGCTAGAGGCCTGAGGAGAGACAGATGCATCCTAGAGGTGAATGCCTGGCTGAGAAGATGGTGTTGTCAGGAGGGATTCGGCTTCCTTGACCATGGAGTCCTGTTTCAGGACAGAGGATTGATAGGCAGAGATGGCCTTCACCTGTCCAGGAAGGGGAAGAGTGTATTTGGGCACAGACTGGCTGACCTAGTGAGGAGGGCTTTAAACTAGGTTCAACGGGGGAAGGAGACCAAAGGTAAGTGGCAATATGGGAGATCTGGGGGAAGGGATGGAACTTGGGGGGTGTTGGGACTGTAGTACCAGGAATAAAAGAGAAGCTAGTTGGAACATGGGGGGGAATCAAATAATTGTCTTAAATGTTCCACTGAAGCGCCAACACATGAGGAGAGTGGGGGAGGAGGACTCCAAGAAGAAATGCAAGGAGGTTTATGTAATAGAATTGAAAATCAAACTGACAAAGTAGGGCAAGTGACCGGGTATCTTAGGTGCCTATACACTAATGCGAGCAGCCTGGGAAATAAACAGGAAGAATTGGAAGTACTAGTGCAGGCCAGGAACTATGATATCATAGGAATAACGGAGACGTGGTGGGATAGTCTGCATGACTGGAGCTCTGCCATGGCTGGGTATAAACTGTTCAGGAAGGACAGGCAAGGAAGAAGAGGGGGAGGAGTAGCACTATATGTAAAAGAGCTCTATGACTGCTCAGAGCTCCATTATGGAAGTGGAAGCGTGCCAGTAGAAAGTCTGTGGGTTACACTGAGAGGGGAAAGCAACAAGGGGGATGTTGTGGTGGGTGTCTGCTATAGACCACCAGATCAGAAGGAGGAGGTGGATGAGGTGGTCTATGGACAACTAGCGGAAGCTTCTAGATCACAGGCCCTGGTGCTCATGGGCGACTTCAATTTCCCTGACATCTGCTGGGAGGCCAATACAGCAGTGCACGGGCAATCCAGGAAGTTTTTAGAGTGTGTTGGGGACAACTTTCTAGTACAAATGCTGGAGGAACCAACTAGGGGCCTTGCACCTCTCGACCTGCTGCTCACAAACAGGGAAGAATTGATCAGGGACGTAGAGGTAAATGGCAAGCTAGGCAGTAGTGACCATGACATGGTTGAGTTCAGGATGCTGATTAAAGGAAGGAAGGAAAGAAGCAAAACAAAAACCCTGGACTTCAAAAAAGCAGATTTTGGCTCCCTCAGGGAACTGATGAGCAGGATCCCTTGGGAAGCTAATCTGAAGGGGAAAGGAGTCCAAGAGAGTTGGTTATATTTTAAAGAAACCCTGCTAAGGGCACAGGAAGTTGCCATTCCAATTAGGAGAAAGAACAAACATGTGAGGCAGCCAGAATGGCTTAGCCGAGAACTCTGCTCTGAGCTTAAACATAAAAAGGAAGCTTACAGGAAGTGGAAGCTTGGTCAGATGACCAAGGAGGCATATAAAGATATTGCTAGGGACTGCAGGGATAAAAATCAGAAAGGCCAAACGACAAATGGAGCTGCAGCTAGCGAGGGATGTAAAGGATAACAAGAAGGGGTTCTACAAGTATGTTAATAACAAGAAGAGGATCAGGGATGGTGTAGGTCCCTTGCTGAATGGGGCAGGCATCCTTGTGACTGAGGATGAGGGAAAAGCTGAAGTGCTCAATGCTTTTTTTGCTTCAGTTTTCACAGGCAGGGTCAGCTCCCAGCCCACTACCATGGGTGTGGCAGATGGGAGAGAAGAAGAGAGGCCCTTGGTGAGGGAAGGTCAGGTTAGGGACTGCTTAAAGAAGCTGGATGTGCACAAGTCCATGGGGCCGGACGAACTGCATCCAAGGGTGCTGAGGGAATTGACTGATGAGATAGCAGCACCGCTGGCCGTTATTTTTTCAAAACTCATGGAGAACAGGGGAGGTGCCAGAGGATTGGAAAAAAGCAAATGTAGTGCCTATTTTCAAGAAAGGGAAAAAGGAGGATCCGGGGACTTATAGACCAGTCAGCCTCACCTCAATCCCTGGCAAAATTATGGAGCAGATTGTTAAAGAATCCATCCTCAAAAACTTAGAAGAAAATAAAGTGATCAGGAACAGTCAGCATGGATTTACCAAGGGTAAATCATGTCTGACCAATCTCATTACCTTCTATGAGCAGATGACTGGTTTTCTGGATGCAGGAAGAACCGTTGATGTGATATACCTTGATTTTAGAAAGGCTTTTGATACAGTTTCCCACAGCATTCTCATTGGCAAATTAAGGAAGTATGGGTTGGATAGGTGGACTATAAGGTGGATAGAAAACTGGCTAGATCAACGGTTTCAGCGTGTAGGAATCAATGGTTCCATGTCTAGCTGGCAGCCAGTCACGAGTGGTGTGCCCCAGGGGTCGGTCCTGGGGCCGGTTCTGTTCAGCATTTTCATCAATGATCTGGATGATGGAATAGACTGCACTCTCAGTAAGTTTGTGGATGACACCAAGCTGGGGGGACCAGTAGACATGTTGGAGGGCAAGGACAGGATTCAGGGAGACCTAGATAAATTGGAACAGTGGGCCAATAAAAATCTTATGAAGTTCAATAAGGACAAGTGTAAAATCCTGCATGTGGGACGGAGAAACCCCATGCACCGCTACAGGCTGGGAAACATTCAGCTAAGTAGCAGCAGTGTAGAAAAGGACCTGGGGGTCATGGTGGATGGGAAGCTAGATATGAGTCAGCAGTGTGCTCTTGCTGCCAAAAAGGCCAATGGCATTCTGGGCTGCATCAAAAGAAGTATTACCAGCAGATCAAGGGATGTGATCATTCCCCTCTATTCTGCACTGGTGAGGCCACATCTAGAATACTGTGTTCAGTTTTGGGCTCCCCACTACAAAAAGGACAGGGACATGCTAGAGAGAGTTCAGAGGAGGGCAACCAAAATGATTAAAGGACTGGAGCACAAGCCCTATGAGGAAAGACTGAAAGCATTAGGCTTATTTAGTCTGCAGAAGAGAAGATTGAGGGGGGATTTGATAGCAACCTTCAACTACTTGAAGGGATGCTCTAAGGAAGATGGAGCTTGACTGTTCTCGGTGGTAACAGAGGACAGAACAAGGAGCAATGGTCTCAAGTTGCGGTTAGGGAGGTCGAGGCTGGATATTAGAAAAAACTTTTTTACTAGGCGAGTGGTGAAGCATTGGAATGAGCTGCCAAAGGAGGTGGTGGAGTCTCCATCTCTGGAGGTGTTTAAGGCCCGGCTGGACACAACCCTGACTGGGATGGTTTAGTGGGAGCGGTCCTGCCTCTGGCAGGGGGTTGGACTAGATGACCTATGAGGTCCCTTCCAACCCTAGGATTCTAGGATTCTATGATTCTATATTGTGATTCTGCCACGATTGGCCATATTCTCACTTAGAGTTATAATCTAATCAGTAAACTAGTAGGCTATGTCCACACACAGTGTGTTGTTTCAAAATAAGGTGTTTTGAAACAACTTGTTTCGAAATAACACCTTATTTTGAAATGACTTATTTTGAAATAACAAAAAGTTATTTTGAAATAAGAAAAAAAACCAGGAATTGAAATAGCATGTCCCCTGTGACATGCTGTTACAAAATAGGAGAAGGGAGGGGCTGGGAGGCTTAGGCGGCCCGGGCGCCCCGTCCCCGTGATTCCCCCACCCCCAGCCGCTTTTGCCGGGGCAGGGGGGCTTCCCCAGCCCCACCCCCGCCACTTCTGCCATGGACAGAGGGGCTTCCCCAACCCCCCACTGCTTTTGCCGTGGGCAGGGGGGGCTTCTCCGGTCCCCCCGCCGGTTCTGCCAGTTGAAGTGGCTGACCCTTTGGGGTCAGGAGAACCTATTTCTTTAAGAGATCAAGTGGCTAGGCAGGGATCAGAGAAGCGGATGTGCAACAAAGGGGGCTATTTTTATTTTCTTATGCTTGGTGATTACCACAGTGGAGAATGAAAAGCATGTTTTGTTGCTGACTGGGAGACTGGTTTAAGTACCACCCATCAGTGGCTTGGGGGTTTGGCCCCTGGTTTTGCAACTTGTCCTGATTTTTACACATTCACAAAGTTATCCCAAGAGGTCTGGGTCACACATCTTAAGCAGGAAGGCTGGGTGAGGTTGCAGTTTTACCTTATCAGAGTGGAACACTGTATGGGGACTCTGAGGTCAAGGTTTTCAGCTCTGACTCCCATCTGGTCAACGTGATGGCCACCAGAAAGGCCACTTTCCAGGATAAAACCAGCAGCATGCACAAATCAAGAGGCTTATATGAGGTTAGTGTGAGTCCCTCAAGCACCAGGTTTAGGTCCAATAGTGGCGTAAGATTTCAGGCTTGGGGGTAAAGTCTGTCTAGGCCCTTGAAGAATCTTGTGGTTGTAGGATGGGAGAATGGGGTTGCACGTCATACGTTCTGTGTAGCTATGAGATTGCAGCTACGTGTACTCTGAGGGAGGGTATTGTAAAGCCCCTCTCCTTTTACTCCAGGAGATAAACCAGGATGGACTGGGTAGGGGCCGACTCTGGGGATACCACTTTACTCTGTGCCCATATGAAGAAACTTTTCCACTTCACCCCATAGGTGGCCCTCATAGAGGGCTTTCTGCTTTTGATCATGACCCTCTGGATCTTCTCAGAGAATATTTGTTCCTCTGGTTTTAACCATGTAGCCTCCTTGCCATCAGGTGTAGGGATCTTTGGTCCAGGTGGCTGTAGGTGACTGGAGTCTTGCGTGAGCAGGTCTGCCCCGAGTGGTAGCATTAGAGGTCATGCCACCAAGAGGGTAGAATACCAAGGCTGGTGTGGCCAAACTGGGGCTCTCAGGATTACGTCTCCCTGGTCCCTTTTGATCATTAGTAGGACCCTCTGGATCAGTGGGATGGAGAGAAAGCTTATAGGAGTTGGCCTCCACAGTTTATGAGGAGAGCATCCAAAAGCGATCCTATCTCCCTGCCCCTGAGCAAGCAAAAGTGACTGCACTTCCGGTTCACTTGCAATGTGCACAGGCCTATGTGGGGGGGCCAACTCCAAGACTCAAACAGATGGTTCACAACCCTGGGGTGAAGAGACCACACGTGTTGGGATAGGAATTTCCTGCTGAGTTTGTCTGCCTGGTCGTTGTTGGTCCCAGGCAGATGGTACACTATCTTGTCCAGGGAAACCCCACAAGCTAAGTGTATCGCCCTCAACTGTTTCACCTTATGACGGGGGGGGGGGGGGGGGCCTCATCCTCTTGTGTCCTTGTTCCCCCATGACATGGGCTCCCCAGCCTAAGTCTGATGGGTCTGTGATTATGGTGAGAGAGGGGAGTCTGGGCTTCGAAGGGGACCTGCTTACATGTGAAAACTGTGTTCTGCCAGATCCTCAGTGAGTCCAGGACCCTCCTCAGGATAGTAAGTGGTGTCACGGGTGATGCACTGTTGACAGCCATGACTTCCAGGGTCTCATGCAGAGGGAGGCCGTCCTTATTACATAGGTGGAGGCTGCCATGTGGCTCAGCAGCTGAAGGCAGTGCCTTGCCATTGTGATAGGGGCATGGTGTAGTTCTGAAATGATGATAGACGTGGACTGAAACCTGGATAGGGAAAGGGAGGGTCTTGCCCTTAGGAAGTCCAGATGGGCCTCTTTGATGGAGTGAGTGCCAATTTTTCCAGGTTTATGAGGAGGCCCAGCTTGCTGCACAAGTTTTGCACCATGTAAATGCTGCATCAGACCTGTTGCTTGGACCTTCCTCTGATCAACCAGTCATCAGAGTAAGGGAATATTTGTACCCCTTGCTTTCTCAGGTGGGCTGCTACAGCCGTGATCCATTTCGTGAAGACCCTTGGGGCTAACGAAGGGCCAAAGGCAAGTGCTGTGAACTGGAAGTGTCCTTTGCCTGCCATGAACCGGAGGAACTTCCTGGGTTTTCATCTTAGAGGAATGTGGACATAAGTGTCTTTTAAGTTGAGGGCCGTGAACCTATCCCCCGGATCTAGTGAGGGAATAATCTGAGATAGGGAAACCATCTGGAACTTTGCTCCTTTTATGAATCACTTCAGTGCCCTGCGATCAAGAATGGGCCGTAGATTCTCACCTGCCTTTTGGACTATGATGTAGCAGGACTAGGAGCCCCTCCGGTGGCCCTCAAGAGGAACACTAACTATTGCTCCCAAGGGTAAGAGTTTTTGGTATTCTAGCCCATGATGAAGTGGGGAAATCCCTTTTAGTCTAACATGGGCTGTCATGCGTGATGACTTCATTTCTTTTCTGGTCTGGTGATGGGACACAGGTGTGTGATAGGTAGAGGAGCCACTAAGGGGCAGGGGAGTGTTCAGGCAGACTTTACCTGGGACCCCCACTGGTCACACAGGTTGTGGCCGGTTGGACCAAGGGGCGTGGTTTTCCTAGCCTGGGAAGGAGAACAAAGGACCAGGATCAGAGGAGCATAGTAGGCAAACGGGGGTCCAAGAAGCAGGACCCAGGCCCTGAGGTGTGAACCTGATGCTGGGGTTTTGCTACTATACCACTTGGTGAATCTGATAACCAACTGTCCTTGCTGCTGTGTGAACTGGATTGCTAATGAACCCTCTGACTTCCACACTGGCTAAGAGTCACTTCTGATCGGGACTTCCAGGGACACTCCTGGAGGCAGGTCCCAAGGGAACCCAGGCAGAGCAGGAGATTGGACCCTCTGAGGCTGGGTTTAGGAGCTGGCTACTCAGTAGCATGGAGTCCTGAGTTGGATGGGACGAAAATCCATTGTAGCAGGGCCCTGACCAGCTAGGAACAGAGGGGGGCAGAGAAGGCTTTGTGTGGGACTCCATCACATCCCAATAGGGCTTCATAGGAGTTGTCCCCATTCAGGAGGCGAGGGGCTGTTTCTGGCTAGAGGGTCTGGCCCTGAATTAGATGGAGTAACTGTTGGAGATTGCGTGAAGGACCCAGTGATCCAACGTTATTTGGGTCCACCTGTGTCGAAAGGGGGTCAGGTGGTTCCTGAAGGGTGGGGGCTGGTTCTCGGTGTTGTGGAGGCCCTCAGGGGAAAGATTAAAACCTCTGCCTTGGCGCCGAAGGACAGGTGGGGTCTGTTTTTTCCCCTGGGCCTGTGACCCCTCTGTCCTCCCATTCCTGTCTTTGTCCCTGGCCCCAGTCCTATAGAGTCAATGGGACAACTGGAACAGCTGGTGGCGGGGTCCCTGCTGCTGGTGCTTTGGTTGCTGTTGCTGCTGCATATGGTGCGCATGAAAGGGCTGTCTGAGGTCTGTACATCCCCAGGGAATGAAGGCGTCCTGGGAGTCTTTCATGCCATGCAAGTTTGAGTCAGTTGCCTTGGCAAACAGCATAGGGCCTTCATTAACAGGAGGTCCTGAATGGACTCTTCCATTTGGGGGACAGTCCGGAGCCTGGCAGCCAGGCTGCTCGTTGCATGGCAATAGCCAAAGCCACCCACCTGCTGGCCATGTCCATGGCATCCTGTGACGTTAGCAGCGTCACACAGGCTGCTAGAAGGTCCTCCTCCACCAGTGTATTGTAGTCCAATGTGTGGTCAGAAGGGATGAGGTCTTTAAACCTCTCCATGGACCTCCACAGGTTGAAAACATGAGGGCTTGATGGTTAGCTATGTGTAACTGGAGCACAGTGGTACAGTACATCTTCCTCCCAAACAGGCCTATCTTTTTGGCCTCCTTAGTTTTTGAGGTGGCCGTTGGTTGTCCATACCATTTGCACTGGTTCACGGCATCCACGACCAGAGAGCCTGGTGTTGGGTGGTTGAAAAGGAAGCTAAATTTGTCCATGGTGTTTCTGTTCCCTTCAACAGCAGGGGGACCGATGACGGGGTCTGCGACCTCATGCGTGCAATAGTTAGGACCCTGTCGTGCATGGGGTTAAAATAGAAATGATAAGTAGAAACGCCTAGGTGTTGGCTCAATGCCTAACGAAGTAATCCAACAGTGGGCTTGAATGGAATGTACAGTGAGCCTGAACTGAAGGTACAGACATGAAACAAATTGTGAAGTTCAAGTTCACTGGAATTGGCAAGAAACAAGCTGAAATTGTAATAAGTATGAAAAATGGAAAAATACCTCAAAGGTATTGAGTTGGTCTAATGCCAAAAGAGACAGGGAGGTATTATATAAGTACAGTTTCAGTCACAGTATGGCACCTTAATGGGTAGAGATAAGTAAGGTTTTGAACCATGACACATTGATGGATAGAGATGTCCAGTCATGTGTGGACCTGTCAAATCAATGGGTGGCATCAAGAAAAGGATATGTGGACCAATCAAAGTAAATTTGGATCCCAACGCTGTTCCATTGCACTGAGCACACCAATGCTACCAAAAAATCTGTTGATATGGATTGTTTGCCATAATGCTACATTGAAATGAAGCCTAGCCTGGCACCTTCATTTCTACAAAGAGCCGTGGTTGTCTTGGTTTCCCCAGTTGTGAGTGCTGCCTCAGTTTACCTCTTGCACACAGGGTATGCCTAGTCTCCAAATCACTGAGCTAACTGAGTGCTTACTTAAGATTTAAGCCAAAGGCAAACCAAAGTGTTAACCAAGGGAACATCTCGGCTTAGGATCAGCAGGCTAACTGAGTTCCTGCTTAAGATCCAAGGCAGGCTCTTGATCAGTAGTTGTCAAACTTTTTTCCTTGGGACCCAGTTCCGGACCCCACTGCCATGCGGTGACCCTCCACCAGGGGTGTCGCTGGGGGCGTGAGGGACCCGGAGCACGGGCCCAATCCCCGCCCCGCCCCTGGCCCACAGGCCCCACCCCCTGGCCAGGGCGAGGGCCAGGTGGGGCCAAGCTGCCACGGGTGGCTAGGCCGCGGTGCGGCCGGGCAGAAGCAGCTGCAGGAGGCCGGTCCTGGTCCCGCGCCACTGTGGCCATGGCCACGGACGACCAGGCCCCCGATCCCCAGCCGGGGACGGGGCCGCTGCGGCCCCCGGATCCCCGGCTGGAGATCCGGGGCCTGGCCGCCCGCAGCTGCGGTGGCCCTGTCCCCGGCCGGGGGTCCGGAGGCCTGGCCTCTCGCAGCCTCGGCAGCGCGGGATCGGGCCCGGCCTTCTGGGGCCGCTTCTGCCTGGCCCCGCCTGGCCCTATCCCCAATTGGACCGGAGATCCGGGGCACTGGTGTTGGGCTCCGGGGCACGTGCCCCGGCGTGCCCAGTGCCAGCGATGCACCTGCCCTCCACTGAAATAAAGCGTCGGCTGCCAGAAAATTGAACAGTGACCATGGCTGTGGGGGTGTGGGGGGTGGCAAGGAATGGGCTGCTGGCATCCTGGGGGCAGCACAGAGCAGCTGGGGAGCAAGGGGCAGCCCCCTTCCCCCAGGTGCAGTGCCAATACTGCGACTCAGTACCTTTGTAACTTTGACAACCACTGATCATGGAACATGCAGAAGGTGATGCCATGCTTCTGTTTCAAATCAAGAAGTATGTCAAGTCTCTAAAATTGTGTGTAGTAGCCTGGAGTGTGTGTGTGTGTGTGTGTGTGTGTGTGTGTGTGTGTGTAGGGGGCTCCTTGCAAAAGGGGGTGCGGGTGACTGGGTGGAGAAATGAGATGGAAGTGCTGAGATGGAGAAGGAGAAGAGAGCCAGTGCCAGGCTGGAAAGAAAGGTCCTGGAAGATCCTGTCTGCTGCTGAGCCTGTCCAAGTCCCTCCAGGTCCTGCTTCCTTCTCCACTGCCCAATACCAGGAACCGAAGCAGCCCTTCTGGGTTCCACTGTCACCTCTGCTCTTCACCTGCTCTGTTCATGAGTTTCCATGAACACACAATTGTACACAATGTTGTGTTTTGGTTGTCTTATTACTTAGGCTTTCTAATTGTAGGAAAAAATACCATACTTTCTAACACAGGCTCCTGCTAGAACAGTTTGCTTTTCTCTTCTCTTTTTAATCATCAGTCAAAAAATCTCTGGGAAGAGTTTTTATTAAATTCTACAAGTTATAACTTTTGTTGCAAGCCAGGGAAATCTCAGCCCACTGAAAAAAGAGGCGAATCCTAATTTGCTAAAATAATAGCACCCCCCCCCCCCCGAAAGGTCCCAGAAATGGTGGAATAAGGGGGTGTTCAAAGTTTTTTTTCTTTTTTTCATTGGGTCTATTGTTAAAAAAAACACAAAGGTTGCTTGCCAGTGACCTCAGTTTTTTTCATATGAATGAGAGAAGCCCAAAGGCAGACAGTGAGTTGGAGAGGAGGAAGCAGAGATTGTTTGAACAACCATTAGCACGTCATTATTAATCCCAATGACTGTTGTCTCAGTGCTCTCCACTGAAGGCTGATAGTATTGTATGTTATGTCTCCCCCTGCCCCAGGCTCTCTGGACAGCTGCAGCAGCCAGCAGAGGAATGAGAGGCAGCTGCCTCCCTCCCCTTCTCCCCCCACAGCTCTGGTGCTACGACCCGGTAACAGCAAGTCTGTGACCCAGTACTGGGTCGTGACCCCAACGTTGACGACCACTGCTCTAGATCACTGAGCTAACTGTGTTCTCACTAAGGATATGAGCCCGGGTAATCCTGAGGGGACACACCTTCAGAGACTCACGCATGCATCCACAGACACAGCCAAACTGATATCAGCACCAGACACAAAACAATATTGATAAGAATGCATCTTGCCTGACGTGCCTGACCACACTCTGCCCAGCGTACCACAGCTGGGGGGGGCTATGTTGCCCACAGCAAAGAGTGGGTTGAAGTCCTCTCTAACTACCTCAAGTTGGAGGTTCAGCTTCGTGGCCATCTGCTTCAGCAGCTCCTAATGTGTACACAGGTCCTCCCTAAAGGATAGGGACGTCTTCTAGGCCGCTTGGTCAGGCAATGATGGTGACTTCACCTGTGAGCCACTTTGGCGGGAGCCTGAGGGACCTTACCCAGGGTCCGAGTCCTCATCAGATGCTTCCACACCCTGAGACACCTGGGGGTTCTCAGCCCTGGCCAGCCCCGGGGATACCGGGTCCCTGTGGGAGGAATCCCAAGTGGCTCAGTCCGACCACTGTGCCGCTCAGCCCTTAAAGGTGTGTGGCACCGTGTCCCCTGCAGGGGTTGATCAGCCCCACACAGGTGGACTTTTGGAAGCCCCATGTTGGAGGGTGCACGTGGAGCACCTCTCTTTCTGGATGGCACCGGTGATGTCTCACACGGGGAGAGCCGTGCTGGTGCAGTCGGTGCTGGTGCCCCACTCCTCAAGGGTTGGTGACATGAGGACGGGATGAGCATTTCCTCCTCCTGCATTTATCCGTGGGGCAGGCCAAGGTTGGGGTCGGTGCCGGCGTGGATGCTCAGCAGCACTGGTGCTGAGGACAGGAGTATCCTGAAGAGTGCAATTGCAACCTGGTGCGGCATGCTTTTTGCAAAACTGCCAGGGAGCGTCCTCGTGATGAAATCTTTGGGGAGAACTGTAGATAGGTCCCATTGTCCCTCAATTCCAGCCCCGAGGTCAGGGGTCTAAGTGCCTTCCTTGGCATGCAGTTGCATGCAGAGTCCCAGGCCCTGCGCATAGGGAGCTGCTGAGGTGAAGGGCTGTGCCAATCATCTCCGGATTGCAGTGCTGGGGACCAAGGTGCAGAGGCCTGAGGCCATGATGCACTGTCCAGGTGCTGGTCCCTGTCCCGCAACCTTCGCTCCTGTGCCAAAGGTCCAGACTCGCATTCGGAGCATGACCAGCCTTTTGATGATAGGGTCAGTTCCCACTCGACACCACCTGTCTGGGTGGAGTATGGGACAACAGCTGTGGGAGGGCCTTCACTGCTTTGAACACCATGTGCATGGAGGGGGTTGAGAGAGTCTTTGGTCTCTGCGTCGTGGATGGTGTGCGTGCTGGGGACTCTGACCAATGCTGATGGCGAGGCCTCTCCTTGGGCTGAGGACCCGTATAGATTGCTATACTGTATGGTGCATGTCCGGCTGCTCAGATGGGGAGTCATGCTGGGATGGAGCCAGTGCCAACTGGCATCTCTGTGCTTGTGCTGCTTTGCGCTGATGGTGATCACTCGGTATTGAGGCAGTATGCAAGGCTTCCTCCAAGGCCATGAATCGTAGGCAATTTTCATGCTCTTTCTGGTTCCTTGGCTTAATGGACCAACAGATTTGGCACTTGTTGGCTCTATGTAACTCACTGAGGCACATTATGCACTTTCGTGCAGGTCGCTGATACAAAAGGTTTTGCCACAGATGGCACAGGGCTTAAAACCTGGCATGGATGGTCCCATGCCGGTGCCAAAGTGAGGACAGTTTCTTTGATACGTTTGGAACCTGGAGGTGATAGAGGAAAGAAGAGAGATTGCAGGTTGGAATAAAGAAGGAGATAAGGGGTGTGTAGACAGGTGCTTGCAAGATTGCAGGAGCAGGCAGTTCCAGGACTGCTGCAAGCGGATGGAAAGAAGGAACAGAAGGGGGGACAGGGTCAGGGCCACCTATATACCGTGCAGATGTGCAGGTCAGAGGGGGCATTTGGCCACTGTCCTTGCAGAGACAGGCTAGGGCAAAAAGCTTCAAGGCACCTGTGCTCTTGGCACATACACCTAATCCAGAATGGGTGTGAGCAGCGCTAAAGAAGAAAAGAGTCTGTTAGGGCAGAGGGTGTCTCATCACTCAGCACAGCTCAGAGGTTCCCAGAAGACAAGCTCTTTAGCTTAGGGTCTGGAGTGCTTGAGACAGAGCACCCAGCATGATCAGTCAGGAAAAGGTGAAGTCCCCAGTGGAACTGAGGCAGGTTTTGGATCCAGGCAGCAGAACCGAGTTTTGAACTTAAGTCAGGGATTTTGCAGGAAAGAAACAATGGTTTGAGGCAGAGGTTTTCTGGTTATGTGGACAACAGGAACTGACCATTCCTGGCTATGGGTGGTCATCCTTTGAGGGAGCTCACAGTGTAATCGGGCAGATTCAGTATTTTGGATATCAATGAAGTGTCTATGACTAGAACTGGTCAGATAACTGCCAAGCTGTGTGTGCAGGTGCAGGTCCCTTAGCATCAGGGGCTGAGATTCCCCCATCATACAGTGCTTCCCTGCTTTGCCAGCAGGGCTGGCTCAAGGGGTTGTGGCGCCCCAAGCCAAATTTCGATTTGGCACCCCCACCATTTCATTCATGGAGGTTGAAAATGGTTTTCCAAAGTGCATGAACCTCCAGCGTCTGCCTGCAGAGGGATTTAAAGTGCACTCTGCCTACGTGACTTGAGCTGCAGGTTGACTAACAGTGCCTGAGCTGCTAGGAAAGAGTTGAAGAGGCGGGAGCCAGCCTCATCTTCATGGGGGCTAGGTGCCCCTAAGAGCTGTCACCTGAAGCCATGTCTGTCTCTTGCCTCACTGTAGAGCTGGCCCTGTTTGCCAGTCCCAGAGTTCAGAGCGGTTCCTGCCTTGGAGATTGGTTCGCCACTCAGCAGGCTAGTTCTGCTTCCATCCTTGATGCAAATGAGGCTTCCGCTGTCCATTCGGTGCGTTAATGGAGATGCCTTCTCACATCTTCAGTGTAGCTGAAGCTAAGGGAGTTGCCTTAATTCCATTCCCCTTGTACAGAGGGGTTTAGGTGTGTCTCCCATGGCCTTTCATTGCTTTTGGTGTCTCGTTCAAGCAGAGACTGGGAGTGGGGTGTGCCCTGTCAGAAAGATAAGACATGAGATAGCATTTCTGAGAACTAAGAAGAATTATTTCTGAGAATTCATTCACAGTAAGAATGAAAGAGAAATTAGAATCAGAAGTCAGAAGCAATAAACTGAACTGCGCAGCTGTAACTAGCTGAAACAGTCTTCCCTAGTAGACATAAGGGAAAGGGGTCTGGTTCTGACATGAGCAAAAGGGG
>ML682270.1:7160-35131 GCA_007922195.1 Podocnemis expansa
GGGCTACACTTCCCCCAGGTCACCCCTGGGATCACAGAGATGGGGGGCTGAGAGGCGAGGATGCCCTCGTTCATTCTAAGGGACCATAGAGATGTGCTCATAAGAGTCAAGATTCTCCATTCCTTTTCAGGGATCACAGAGATGGGAGGGGGTAAGGCCTTAGACCTTCAACACTGATTTTACACTTTCCACCTCTACGGTGCAATAAATAAAGAAATAAAAATAAAGCAGACAAATCTCCCAGGAGGAAGAATATGCAGGACCCCTACATAGCCCAACTCAGGTGGCCATACTTCACTCCCCTCAGTCCTGCTGCTGGATACCAGGCACCCTGCTGCCTACTGCATGGGTAGCACCCAGACAATTGATCCCTGCAGTATCCCAGCCTCTCTGCTACTGTCACTTCCTCCCACTCATCCATTAGTCCGTCCCTGCAGCTAGCGCTATCCCTGGAGCCCTGGCTGCTGACCTTGGCTTTCCCACTGATGAAGCACCATCTTTCTATGGTGCAGATGCAGCTCCATGTCTCAGAGCAGCCGGGGGAAAATGCATTTGACAAAAACCAGGACTTTTATTGTTCTGAACAAACTTGTAGATTTCCCAGGAGAGCTATCTCAAAAAAGGAATCCTCAGAAAATCTAAACAGGTGTCAATCCTACTCAGGGATCAAGAAATATGGGGATGTTGCATGGCTAAACCTCCCCCATTCCTCTCAGGGATCCCAGAGATGGGAAGCATTTTGAAGCTAGACTAGACCTCTCCCATCTCCCATTACTTTTAAGAAACATAATGATGGTTGGTGTTGGGGAGCCAGACCCCTTCATCTCAAAGATCATTGAGATGGGAGCTGTTAAAGGGTAGATTTCCCACATTTGATTTCAGTCATCACAGAAATGACAAGTGTTGAGGGGCTAGAGTGCCCCCCATTTTTCTCAAGACTCACAGAGAAAGGAGATGTTGTTGGACTAGTCTTCCCCATTCCTCCCAGATTTCCTGTCTTGTTTCTCTGGACTGTAAGAAGTTTATTAGTATTGCTGAGTACAGCATCAAGCACTGTGGAGTCCAGATACCTGACTGGGGTCTTTGGGAGCTACTAGAATAAAAATAATGCACAGCATTGAAAAGTAAAGTTGAGGAGCAGTGGGGCACTGAGTAGGAAGCTTCCAGCATGGGTTAGCTGGGCAGCCAGAGAGCGAAGAATTTTATTCTCAAGCATGTTGGTGTATTTTCAGGAACCGCTGCCAATCTCTCATGGGTAACATGTTTCTCAGTGGTAAAAGCTCAATTTGACATTGGAAACATGACTTTAAGAAACACACACACACACCCACACCCAACCCCACAACTTAGGGGCTGAAAGCCATGTTATCATGTGACCTAGATAGCCAATCAAACCACTCAAATATTAACCCTTGGCAAGCTTCTCCAGAAGGAGCCTCCTGGCCAGGGAACCATATGCAGGAGATTCTTGTATTTGAGAAAACTCCAGCGTTTTCTGGGAAATTCATAGGGATGACATTCTTCCATATGTTATTCACATACCTCTACTTTCCATGTCTCTTGATTTGTCTCTCTCTCTCTCTCTTTCCTTATTTTTCTTCCTGCTAACTGTTATCAGAAGTGGGGCACATTGCCAGCTCTGACAATTTTCTCGCAGGCCTCTCAACACTTGGTGTGTTTCTGAAATCTTCAGCTCTTGGAATCCTGTGACTAGCCAAGACTACCAACTTTGATTAAAAAAAAAAAAAAGTCCCTTCATGCTTCTGGAGAAAAACTAAATAGGAGATGTCCCAAGCGAAATAAGACCAAAACAGCTTCATTTCTTTCATAGGTCAGCTTTATCCATATGCCAGAAAGTTCCAACTTGCTTGTAAACTCTGGGCACTTCACACATGGCATTTATTTGATGTAGATTGGGTACTTATACAATAAGAGCAGGCTCTCTGAGTTTCACCAGAAGATACAGACATCAGTCAGACATACAGATAAAATTCTGGACATGAGGGGACTTATAATTCAGCTGCTCACAAACTATGTCAAGATCCAAAGAAAAACATCTTGTGGTTCTCTCTGAACTTTTGAAGGCCTCCACAAAGTATAACGTGCTAATGTGTCACTCCTGAGCCAAGCTTCCTATATATATATATATAGCAGCTTTTGTGTCTAGATATGGCCGGAGCCCTTATTGCACTCATGCTAACTTTCAGGGTGTTCTTACATTGTTGAGGTGTGTTCCCCATAAGCTCCAGAGGTGAGTCCACCCTGTCTGCAGAAAGCATGGTCCAGGCAGCCTGGCAGATTTCCCTCTTGCACAGGGGTAAATCTGAAGGAAGACCAAAATCAGGGCAATTACATTAGAGTCAAAGTAGCAAGGGCCCGTACTAAAAACACAGGATTCAGCCTCATACTGGATTCTGAGCCCAATCCAGATTGACTTTGGAGAGACCCTGATCTGATCCAGAGCCTTCCAACCAACTTGTCAGCCTTTGGATCAGGGCTGGGAGTGAACGCAAACTTGAGCCCGCTGCTTGTTTACAAGCAACAAACTTTAGGGACATTCCACAGAGAACTGCAACTAAGCCTGGGTCTGAAATTGGCAGGAAGATCTCATGTCCCGAGACATTCCCTTGGATCAAATCTGCTTGTGCCACGCTGTGTCTGCATTAGCTCTTGGGAAGCTGAACTGCTCTGAAGAAGTGGGGAATGAGATTAGAGGGAAGTGTGTTGAGGGTGCACAGAGGAGATTCCTGCTCTATACACAAGCCCGGGCCTTGAAAAGGCTCAGTCATGTGAGAGCAGGGCCTGGTTCTGATTCCCCATTCCACACTAGGGGATGGGAATTGGTCCCCTACACATAAAAGTTGTGGCTTCCTAATCTAACAGAAAAATGGAGCTCAACAGTTTGATTTCGAAATAAGTCCTTTCGAAATGACTTATTTCAAAATAAAACCCTTATTTCGAAAGGGCTCATTTCGAAATAAGGAAGACCCTGCAATCGAAATGGCCGTTATTTCAAAAGGGATATTCCGAAATAACGCCAATTGGCCCATTGTTTTGAAAAGTTGTTTCGAAACAACAGGTCTACACAGTGTTGTTTCAAAAGAACAGGTCTAAACGGCGTTATTTCGAAATATCCCTTCTGAAATAATGGCCGTTTTGAAAACATCGAGCTTCTACTGTTTCGGAACGACGATTCTTATTTCGAAAGGACGGGATCCGTCCTCCCGAAATAAGAAAACGTCGTGTAGACCTAATTTCTTTTATTTCAAAATAATGAGTGTTATTTCAAAATATAAGTGCTGTGTAGACATAGCCAAAGATAGGGCTTCACCCCCTCACCTTCAGTTACTGTCTTGTCCATCCCTCAAGCTTACCCCTTGGAGCTGGGAGATCAGGAGTGGCGTGGGAACAATTTTTATAGTGAGGTGCTGACAGCCATTGAAGAAAACTGTAACGCCTGTATACTATGTAAATCACTTTCAGCCAGGGGGTGCTATCACACCCCCAACCCCTATAGTTCTAGCACCTGGGACCCCAGTAGCTGCCCTCGTCTGTGGGGAAGGGCTATACTCAGCCCCCCCCAGGGGACTTAGGGTGCCTGGGGCAAATTTGATGTGAAGCCCCCCTCTCCCCCCCCGTTCCACACATACAACTCATACCACCTCTGCCCACCCCCAGGTCTCCTCCTATCTCAGCTCACGCCAGCCACCTTCCCAGTTATCAAGCCCCCCTTGGTTTACCCAGCCCCAGGGTTCCCCGGGAAGTATAGAGTCAGAAGCTGAAGCAGGGGCCAGGGCAGGGGACCCCTCCTTGGTGGGGGCCTGGGGAAGATGCCCCTGTGCCCCCCCGCCGGGGGTCCCTGGCTATACCCACTAAGGATGGGGCCAAGTCCCCCGTTACGAGCTGGCACTTTGCTGGAGCTGGACAATCCGCTCAGTGCCTCCACGGGCCCAGCTGCCCCCCACCCCTCTTCCCCCATGATTTACAAGAAATCACACCAGGAATCAATCATCCTTAATCTTTAACGGAACCAGTGCCGTAGCCAGCCAATGGGTGCATCCCCTCCACACTAAGCTCCCCCCACAGTCTCCCTCTGTGCCTGGAGTGCCTGCACTTGGGCTTGGACACTGATCGCTCAAGAACGCAGGAAGGAGGTGGGTTTCTGGGCTGAGTGTCTGCTAGGAGGCATACTGCAGCTGTTTTGGGTCACTGCAGGCTCTTCTGTCTCTCTTCTCCATCTGCTGTCCGTTCTTTCCACTTCCTCGCTTAGTTTTTCAGTCTCTGGCTCTCAGCACAGGGGTGGGAAGCTACTGGAAGTGAAGCTAGCATCCACACTGGCCATGTGATGAGAGATTGCGAAAGAGAGACAGGCAGACCCTGAGTCAGGCACAGACAGAAGGGGAGGGAGACAGAGAGAGGTGCGCAGACAGACACAGAGAAGAATGGGAAAGACAGACTGACAGAGGAACAGAACGGGAAGATAGGCAGGATGACTGGGGAAAGACAGACAGAGGCAAGGAGATGGGGGGGGCAAACTGACACAGAGAGTGGATGGACTGACAGGCAGAGAGATGGGGTGGGGAGACAGACAGTTATACCCTGAGTTGAAGGACCAGGGAGACACAAACTGGGTCGGTGGGTAGGTGGACAGACAAACAGGTGTACAGGGGAATGGATGGATAGACAGGGGAGTGGACGGACAGATGTGCAGATTATGGGGACAGCCTGAAAGGCACAGAGGGGATAGCCAGAAGGAAAGAAGCCAAGGGGGTGTGCTATGGGAAGGGTCGTGTACTTCGGTGGGGCACAACTGGGGTCCCACCCAGGCCTAGCGAGAGGTTGAAGGGGATGAGCTTTTCACTGGCTTCTGGGAATTGCTTTGGCAGGAGGTGGCACCATGAAGAACTGGCTGATCCTGGTGTGGCTGCTGACCTTCACAGGCGTGAGTCCATCCTCCCCACAGGGCGGGCCTCTCCTTCCTGGGGTGGGGTGCATTTAACCCATTGAGCGCTGGAGATGAATGCTCCAAAGAATCATAGGGCTGGAGATACAGATGTGCTGCACGTCCAAGACAAGCAGTAATGTGAATAGGAGTCATAGGTGACCGATTGCCCTGAAAGACACTTCCTGAGTGGGCAGAGCTGAGCTTCCAAACCATGCAGGTAGCCAGGACCAGGGACTCATCGGAGTCATGGATCCCCCTGACTTGCTGCCACGATATGCCACATACACCTGCTTTGCCGGGCCATGGGATAAGGTTCAGGTCCCGGACACCCATAAGAAAGCCAGGCAACAGCTCCATTGCCTGATGTCACACTCTGCTAGACTACAGGGCCAGAGCCAGTGGGCACAGCTTAGCATCCTGTTTCTCTGGCCAGCTGTGCCCCAGTCCTGGCACAGACTGGAGCAGCCTGACTGTTGCCCCAACCTACAAGAACTGGTAAGTGCCAATCTAGGGAGGGTCAGCACTCTAGATATGGAGGGTGTTTGGTTTATTAAACCAGCTAAATGATTAGCAAAAGCAACAGTATTGGGGGTGGTGGTGGAGGGGTTCCCAACATTTTTCTGCAAACCTTTTTGAATTTTTTATTCACAAACAAATGAGAAATAAATTCCATGTCTGGCCACCAAAGCCAGAACATTTCTCCCAAATCTGGTGGGTTAAGGCACTGGACACCCCAAAATTTTCACCTTCTTGGACAAAATTTGGGGGGAGTTACTGAAAATTTCCCATGTGAAATGTTATTTGTTTTCATTGCCAAAAACAGTTAACATTTTCCAGCACGACAAGTTTTTCAGCCTCAACCTTAAACTGGGGGGAAAAAACCAACCAACCAAACAAAAAAACCAAACCAAACCAAACAAACAAGCAAAAAAACCCATGGTGTCTTTGGCTGACAAAAGTTGCTTTGGCGTCCACCAAGTGGAAAGCAGAAAAAATTAAGCCCCCTGGGCAGAAATATTTGGTTTCACTGAACATTTTCATCTGGGCTCTGAAATGTTTCAGTTTTCGGTGACTGAAAACATGGGTCTTGGAACCCACCCATACTCCTAAATGTCATCCAAAAATAGTGATTTTCCCCCCTGCAAATGTCCATAGTATAGTGACTAGCCCTTCTGCTTAATCTGCAGAAAGTCCTGGGGTCAAGCCCCTGGGGGTTGGACTTGATGATCTCCTGAGGTCCCTTCCAACCCTATCATTTGATTTTGATTAAAAAGCCATTTTTTGTTGAAAAAACCTTTTGGAACAAAGAATATTGACCAAGATGTGCTCCAACCACACCCACTACCCTCAGGCTCCACCTCCCAGAAATTCCACCTCCCGGGAACTTCCCCAGAATTCTGCCTCCTGGAAACTCTGCCTCCTAAGAATTTCCCTATAGCTCCACCCCTTGGGGATTCCCCACTCAGTTGAGGAGATTGTTCAGGCAGTTCTTGAGTAGCATGAGGCAGTGAATCGTCCCTTAGTTGGCACCAGACCCAATTCCTTTTGATGCTGCCTTGCTTCTTGGTGCCCTGAGCCCATCACATCTCTGGGTCTGTGGGTCTTGCTTATCTGATGGCTCCTTCTCCTTTCCTCTATGGTGCTGGCACAGTGGGATTGGCTGGATGGGGCAGAAGTGGATAAAGTGCTCCCTGCTCCACAAGTTGCTGGCCGTGGTCCCACAGGAGTTGAGGAGGCCAAGGGCAAGACCCACGTGCTGCCCCATACCCACCAAGAGGACGTAACTGGGCAAGAAGCAGCACCACAGACCCAGGATGGCCCTAAGCAAGCCTCGGGGAAGGGAGCAGAGGAGGGGGCAGAGAGGAAGGAGGAGGAGATCCAGCCAGAAGTGGTCCAGGTGGAGCCCGGGAGAGAGGAGTGTGCAGGCTGCCAAGCCACTTCCAGTGTGACAGAGGGAGAAGGGGAGGTGAATGGCTTTGCTGACGCTCATGACTTGGGCCAGAGCCCTGAGGGACATAGAGTACAGAGTACTGAGGATGCAGCCAAGGAGCTAGACAAGAAGCCAGACAATGTAGTGGACATGGAGGTGGCCAAGGAACAAGACAAGGAGTCAGCCAAGGACTGCAAAAGGGATCCAGGCGAGGAGCTGGCCAAGGAACAAGACAAGGAGCCGACCAAGGAAAGTGACAAGGAGCCAACAAAGGAGCCCACTGCAGCACCCACCTCTGAGGCCACTACAACACCCACCTCAGCACCGCCACGGTGCCAGCCTAGCAACCCTTGGGGCACCTGTGGGGCTGACTTCAGAGAGGAAAGCCCCAGAGTGGCAACAGCGCTCACTGATTTTTCATTGAAGTTCTATTCAGCAGTGACCAAGAAGGTGATGGGCACCAACACCAATGTGGTCTTCTCGCCCCTCAGCGTGGCACTGGCGCTCTCACACCTCTTGCTGGGTAAGGGCTGTGCTCCCAGAGCAGTGGCACACAGTCATCACATGTGCCAGAACAGCTGTCAAACTTATGTACACACAGCTGCCATACTAGAGACGTCACACATACCCACAGTCATCACATATCCTCACCTGTCACACTGCACCCGTCACATCCACCCACAGCTGTCACACTACATCTGTCACACATACCCACAACTGCTACACACCTTCACCTGTCACACCACAACCATCACACATTCCCACAACTGTCACTCACCCTCACTTGTAATACCACACCCATCACACTTACTCACAGCAATCACACACCCTCACTTGTCATGCTAGATCCCCACACATACCCACCACTTCCCCACACCCTCACCTGTCACATTATACCCCATCACACATACCCACAGCCATCACACACCCTCATGTCACACCACACCTGTCATACATATCCACAACTTCCACACACCTTCACTTGTCACACCACACCCATCACACATACCCTCAGCCATCACACATGTACCTGTCACATAAACATACATCCTATACAACCATGATACACTCACCTAGAACAGACACATGCAACTGGGTCACATACACGCATTATGCACACACAGAGAGCTTTCACACAGAGAGCCATCACACACAGCCATTGTACTTGCACCCACAGCCAATTGCCACAAACACCCATCACACACACACACCTGTCACAGACACAGCATCAGACACGTGCTCATGAGACACACAGACATCCATCACATACACAGCACACCAGTGCGCACACACACCTGTTGTACACATATGCATTGCACACACCCACACACACCTATCTCACATGCTCCGAAAAGTCTTCACACAAACAGTCATCAGGTGCGCACAGCCATTACACACACTCACTCATCAAATACACATAACCATTACACACAAACCCACCATGTATGTGCACAAAACCGTCATCCATCCATCCACTGCACCTCCGTAACTGTCCCACACACATACACACATCATGCGCACACTGCCATTGCATACACACCTATTGCACAGTCACCCAGCTGTCATACAGGCACCCATCACACATACACAGAGAGCTATCGCTCACACAACAATTTCATTCACGAGTCATTGCACATACAGCCACTGGACGCTCGCACACAACCATGACCTGCACAACCATGCACACAGCCGCATGGCCATTGCATGCACACATCCACTACACACAACAGCCTTGTCATGCACCAATACAACCATTTCACACACAAGCTGCCATCTGACACACACATAAACCCACTGCATACACAGAGATGGTTACACAGCAGTCGCCTGAGCACATTGTGTCACAAATGCAGCCATCACCCACCTGCACCCACTTCTCATGCCCAAACACCCATCACACACACCTTCTCTCACCCCCTCAGTTACCCCCCAGCTCTGATTGCCCTAGCAGTGGTGCACCAACAACCCATGTCCATTGACTAAGTTAACCTAACTGGGTGGCTGGGATGTTATGATAGAACCAGTGCTACAGGGAGCCCTGACAACATGGAGAGGCCCAGCCAAGGAAGGAAACCCCAAAACAAGGCCATCCCATGGAGATGAGTATCCAGACCAGCTCCCAGTGTCCCCCATATGCCAATTATCCCACCCCAGCCCCTTTCAGGAGCAGGCTGCAGTTTCTGCCCTATCACCACCCTGCCAATCCTCACCCTCCCATCTGAGTCCTTGTCTGTCTCACGCAGGGGCCCAAGGTGAAACCAAAGAGCGGCTGGAGTCTATCCTGTCCTACCCCCCAGATCTTGCTTGCCCTCATGGTCCACTGGGGCATCTCATTAAATCCAAGGCCTTGAGCATTGCCTCGAACCTCTTCTTCCACCAAGGTGAGTGATCTTTTCACATAAAAAAAGAACCACTTAAAGTCTGTTTTTTGTTTGTTTGTTTGTTTGTTTTTACTGGACTCGACTAACACGGCTATCCCTTTGGAAATTGACAAGATGCTTTTCGCATCAGTCCTTGGGTCTGCAGAGAAACACCAGTGCTTTACTCTTCCCTCAGAGGATCTCAAATTCTCCCCTCCCTTCCTCACAGCATTCCTTCAGAGAGGAAGGTATTGTCATAGCAAGGCGTCCAAGATGGCACCATTGCACAGAGTCTTTCAAGCTCTTATTATTTTTAGCATGCAAGCAAGTGTTCAGACTTTGGAGACATGCTCTATTGCTGTTGGTTTTGTAATCCAATTTCTTGCTCAGATAGTTTGCTCTCTGCTGTGATGTCTCTAACTAAACTCAATTCTAGAGACTGACATTTCCTGGGAAGTGGGCCTTGGCGTCTGGGCCTGAATCTCTGAAATAGGGGGATTGGCTTGAGTGCTTTTTGTGACTACCCCATTCCAGGACAGGTTGAGAGGGTGTAAATAAACAAGGTACACTGAACAACAGATCCAGACTCACCATCACTATTTCTCCTGCAGGACATGACATCTAATGCTGCTCAGCAGATGGGCAGGTCTTACAGTTGGGGAAACGGCAGCACAATAAGGGGAGAGGGATTGTCTAACACCTTCCAGGATGCTGGAGGGGTTAATACAGTGAAGCTAGGGATGCCCAGTGGCCGAGGTGGGTTGGAGGGCTTCACAGGTGAGCAGTGGCACTGGGTTCATCATCCCTTAATTTCCTGGCCTGCAGACCTGCAAGTGAGTAAAGCCTTCCTCAACCAGTCGCTACGCTTCTATGACAGCCGGCCCCACATGCTCACTGGCAACAAAACCTACGACCTGTGGCAAATCAACAAGTGGGTGAGAGATGTGACCCATGGCAAGATCAAGAAACTGTTGAAGGAGCTGGAGCCTGACGTCCAGCTGGTGCTGCTCAATGCCGTCTATTTCCAATGTAAGGGAGAAGCCCATTGTGCCATGCCATGCTCAGGACCTGCTCCCCTGCCCCCTACATCTCCTTGCGACAGCCAGCTCCCTTGCCCCCCATATCTGACTCACCAGGGACATGCTCCATCTAGCCCCAAGTCACCACTCTCTTACCCCTGCTGACAGACTTACCCACCCCTGCAATACAGGCTCCCACAGAGATAACCAAGCCTGCCTTCAGCTCCCTGCTTTGAGGGGCTCCTCCAGGCTGCCCATCCCCTCATGGTCCCACCTTTGTGGGACCCTCTGGGATACACCCCCCCCCCAGCTGAATTTCCTTGATCTCTTGCCCTTCAGCCAAGTGGAAGACATCTTTTAAAACGAAGAACACAGTGATGGAGAACTTCTACCGCCTGGACCAGGCCCCCATCCAGGTTCCTATGATGACCAGCAAGAAGTACCCTCTAGCCTTCTTCACTGACCATAGCCTGCAGGCCAAGGTAACCCCTTGTGGGTGGTTTGTGCCACACCCCTTGCATCTTGGCCCCTGGTTTGCTAGCCTTCCAATTGTAGGTCCATTTTCTCCCTCCTCCTTCTCCCCACCATTTTCTCCTTGTTTCCCACCCTCTCACACCTCCTCCAAAGTGTCACTTAATGATGTCCCCTACACCTCCTCCCACATCCAATATTCCTCGCCCTCCCCACATTTCTCCAGTGCCCTTCTCCACCTCCCATCTCAACTGGGTGACACCAGCATTTCAGAATAACAGGTCCAAGGTGCCAGTGGGGATGAGGATCTCAAGCTGAGGACTTACAACTTGTGACATCCAAATTCCATGGCTCCATGCTGCAAGTGTCTAGTTATTGCTTCGGAAGTGTTTTTATTGTTCAGCAGAGCATTGGTTCTGCATGGGAAGTGTTCAGATATGTCCGTCCAGGGTTCTGGGGTAAGACCGTAAGAGAGGGTTGGCCAGAATGGCAACTGCAAGTCTCCGCTGATCCAAATTTCCAATGGACTCTAGCCAAGTGGATCAGAAACCACCAAGATTTTTTGTGGGAAATGTCCAGAAATGTTTGTTTCCTTCATGACTTCAGGCAAAATATTTTTCTGTTTTGGGTTTGTTTGTTTTTTTGGAGGGGGGCAATATTTTTTGCAGATGCCATTTGTTTGTTTTCATCTTCAGTTTTTTAAATGAGAAACAAACATTTTAATTTTTCAGAAAACCATTTCTTTTTGGTTAGAAAGAAAAACAGTTTTTCAGCATGAAAAAAGTTAGTACAGTGCTGTGGAACAATTGGGTTTTGTTTAGAAAAAATCAGTTTCTGACAAGAAACTAATTTTTAAAATTTAGTTTTCATTAAGAAAACTTGAGGGGAAGGGTTTAAATTGATTTTTGAGTAGAACATAAGAATGTTTTTGATAGGAAAATCCTGATTGCTTTTTGGTTAAAAAAATCAGTTTTCTGATAAAAAGAAAACCAGTTGTTTATTAGGGGAAAAGATTTGGTAAGAAATAAAATTGGTTTTCAGATTGAAATAAAACTGGATTTGTTAAAAAAATAAAAGCCATTTCATATAAAAAAAGAAAAACGTTGTTTGGTTTTAAATACTTTCGTATTAAAAAAAATTGTTTTTGGCAAAAAAAGTTTTTTTCACTTTTAAAAAAAATCCATGGGAACTGTTTTTGGCTTCTGAAACCCAAAATCATTTACTAGATAGTGTTCGTGTTCCACTTTTTTGTCCCACAGCATATTTGATGGGAGGTTTTAGAGGAAACATGGTTTCTCTTCGGAAAAGATGTTTTGATGAGAAATCGCGCCTTGGCCTTAATCGCCCAGATGGTGGGAGTAGGCGGAATGAAGAATGGGAGAACAGCGGGAAGCAAAAGCATGTGGGAGAAATGCATGGTGTGCCACGGATTGGCGTGGGATGGCAAAGGAATACCAGGTGCATTCCCTGGCTCCCTGGTGTTTAAGTTGGTGGAGCAGGGTGATGGCCCAGGACAGGGCCTTAGTGCACATAGGCCTTTGTGTTGTTTTCCCCAAGGTTGGCCGGCTGCAGCTGTCCCACAATATGAGCATGATAGTGTTTGTGCCCCAGCGTGTGTCCCAGACACTTGCCGAGGTGATGCAGAAGCTGACCAAAGAGACCTTCACAGCAGTGATGAAGAAGCTCATGGACTCCCCCTTCAAGCCCACCGTGGTGAGCCTGCCCAAGCTCAAGCTGGACTCTTCCCAAGACCTCATGTACATCCTGGGGGAGATGGGTAAGGATGGAGCTTGACTGCTGATGGACGGGAACAGAGAGGGTGGGCTGGGTGGGAGGGGCACAAAGCCCTTGGGCATTGTATGGCCTCCCTTGCAGCCCCCTGATTCTGGAAGACCTATTTCTTTGATTGATCTATCCCATGTCAGTTGGATACATGAAACCACTGGAGGAGTCATGGATGCTTGGTGCCAAGTGACCCATTTCCAAGGCTGATCCATCTCACCATTGTTTGTTGCCATCAGGCTTTTGAATACATCCCAGGCTCACTTGGTTCCAAGTAGGCCAATTTGCCATGGCTGATCAGTCCCACATCTGTTGGTCTCATGAGACCACTGAGTATTTCATGGGCTCCATTGGTTCCAAATGGCCCATCTCCATCGCTGATCTCTGGCAGTGATCTCACCTGGGGAGGTGTCCAGGGGTATGTCTACACTGGAGGCTTAAGTCGACTTAACCTCCCTTAAGTCGGCTTAAGGAAAGCTATGTCTACGCTGGGCTTTTATTAAGTGGACTTAAGCACTTGCTTAAGTCAGCTTAATAACTCCAGCCCTTAAAGTAGACTTAAGTGTTAAAGTCAACTTTATTAAGTCGACTTAATGCGTTGTGGATAGGGTCGTCTACGCTGTAGGCTTTGTTAAGTCGATTTAATAAAGTTGACTTAACAAAGCCCTTTAGTGTGGACGTAGTCTAGACTTTGTTAAGTCAACTTAACTTTCAAGTCAGCTTGTTTAAGTCGACTTAAAGTTGACCTTATTGGGTCGACTTACCTGAGCCCTGTAGCGTAGACATAGCCCAAGAGACTGGGGTGACCTCCTGGGCACAGAACAGTGATCTCTACCTCCTCTGTCTCTGTCCTTTTTCCAGACTATGGCATTTTCTATGACTCTAACCTGTGTGGCATATCAGAGTCGGAGGACCTGGCGGTGACGAGTGCCCAGCACAGGGCCAAGTTGGAGCTGAACGAGGAAGGGGTGGAGGCCGCAGCTGCCACATCCTTCTCAGTGGCCCGCACTGCCTGGATCTTTGACGTGCAGCAGCCCTTCCTCTTCGTGCTGTGGAATGATGACTTCAGCTTCCCTATCTTCATGGGCCACGTCAACGACCCCAGTGTGTGATGTATTCTCTCCATTCCCCAGTGCCAACCACTCAGCATCCCCTGGAGCCACAGGCACTGAACACGGTGACCCACAGAGCAATGCTTGGCTGTAAAGGTTTGGTGGAGGGAGTATCTCTCTATCTCTTTCTTTCTCTTTCCTTCCATATAAAACCATCCCCATGCACAGCGTCTACCCGGGGACCAGTCTGGGAGGCAGTGTGCACTAGTGGTTAGCACAGTGGACTAGGACTACCAGAAACCTAGATTCTGCTGCTAGGTGACCATAGCCAAGGCACAGCTAGCTCTGTGCCTTGGTTTCCACATCCATAAAATGGGGATAATGACCCTGCCCTGCTTTGTACAGCACTTTGAGCTCTACTGTTGGAAAGGGTTGTAGCAGGCTAGGGGTTGCTATTATCTACCCAGTATCTAGCCTGTACCTAGCTATCTTCCAATATGGAGACCCCAATTCATTACCACAGTCTTTTCTCTCGCCTTTTCCTCAAATTCTGTAGGAGTTGTGTTTTCCTTCCATTTCCCTTTCCCTCTTCCCCCCTTGTGACCTTTCTTCCTTCTCCCTACTTCTCTGTCTGTAGCCTGTGACCCTTCCAACCTCTTCCAGCCATCCTCCAAACAGTATGAAATTTGTAGGAAAGAGCTGATCTGTTAGGTTCCCTTCCTCCCCACCCTTTGCTTCTATCCCCTCCACCTTTTCCAAGAGTAAATACATTCTGAAAACTTTGACTACTTGGCCTCTCCTTCCCACCTCCCAGAGTGCCTGGGAGGGCAAAAGACTATGGCATGAAGTGGGTGGAGGTAATTCCACTGGACTGGCTACCTCCCTGGGTGGTAAATACAGGCACACTGGGGGTAAATAAGGCTGTGAAGGAGTAAGCATGCAGAGCTAGCTACCCGCTGAGTGGGAAACACCAGGGCAAATAATGCTGTTTGGGTGTTGTTATCCAGAAGGTTACCCCTTGCAAGTTCTTTTCACTCTGAATTCTGCTGAGAGGATCCGACTGCAAGGAATTCTTAGGCCAGGATCCCAGAGTGATCTTCTATATCAGGGGTCTCAAACTCAAATCACCACAAGGGCTGCATGAGGACTAGTACATTAGCCTGAGGGCCACACCACTGAAACTTTTTCATACAATAACATTGCAAATATTGGTAATTAGAGTGTCATTGTGGGCCACAGGAAATAGCTTTAGGGACTGCATGCAGCCCACAGGCTGAGTGTTTGAGACACCTGTTCTATATACAGTACGTGTAAATGAAAGACAATAACTCCAACAGATGCCTTCTCCTACACCTCATTGCCCCATGCTCCATCCTGCTCCTTGTCCTTCAGAATCCCCACTTTTACCACCATATCGAGTGGCACAGCCCATGCCACACGCCACCCTCCAAATGGTAGAGTCTACCCAGCAGTAGCTTGATGACTGGGGACATGAGCCAGTGGCCCAGCCTTCCAGTGTTACACTTCAGAGGCAGGGTAATTAATATACGACACTTGGATTGGCCAAGATGTAGGCTGAGCATATTCTGCTGTGGTATATCAAGCAATCCAGCAGCTCAGTGTGTTATATGCAAATGAGCCAATGGGGTGAGATATAAATATAAAATGGCCGGCCATAGAACTAGAAAAGATATGTTTTATTTAAAAATATACTGGCCACCAAAACCACCTAGTGGGGTCTTTGGAGGGGTCACACCCTGGTGGGAAGTTACGAGAGCAATAGATATTAAATATAATTATTAACGGCACAGATTTAGAGATGCACAGTCACACACCCAGGAGCAAAGGAAAAGGTATTTCTCGCTTCAAAAGTGTTTTTGGTATCCAGCCAGGCTTGGAGCACTGGGTACATTTTCCAAGCATCTGAGTGACCCAGGTTCTTAGATCCTGTTTTCAAAAGTGATACAGGCCCTTGGGAGCCAGAGTCTCGATAGGACTGAGCACCCATGGCTGTCTCTTTCAGAACTGGGAGGGACCAAGACCCAAAGGGAGAGCTTCAGCTGAAATCAGTAGCATTCAGGAACTGAAATACTGTTGTAGATCTGGACCTAGGCACCTACATCACATAAATGCAGGGCCAGATTAAGGCAGAGCTTTTAGGGGCTGCAGCCATGGGCCTCAGCCTAAAGTGAGACCCTGCCACCTCACTAAAATCTGGCCCCAGCCTGAGCACTATAGTTGGGGGTCCCAACATAGCAACCCAACAGTGCTCCCCGGTTGGTCTGCCCCAGCAGGCCCCAGACCTACTGAGCAAACTAGTCAGCCTGGGGGTGGGTCGGGGCAAGGTAGAAGTGCCACCAGCAAGCTGGTGCTCTACACTGGGTCCCAGGGCTGAGCACTGGCCTGCTCTGCCCTCCCCCCATGGCTATTTGGTCTGGGAACCCTGGTCCATCACAGATGGCCAGGCCATGGGCACTACTCTCCACCCCAGCACCAGCCAGGCCCTCCAGCACTGAGCATCAGCCTGCCCTTGACTGGTCTGCAGGCCCTGGACCCCCCATGCCAAGCACTGGCCTGCTACACCCCCAAGGCTGACTAGTCTGCAGGCCTTGGGTGCCCTCTGTGCTGAGTACCACCCCGCCCTTAGGCAGGGTGCTGGCACAGTTGAGGGGGCACGAAAGTGGGCAGCCCTGGGCTCTTAAAATCCTTAATCCAGCCCTGCATAGATGCTTTGGAAAATTGATCTCATAACTGTTCCTACATGTGTGCGTACACATATACACAGAGCTAGGCACAAACACAACTTCTGAGTCTACACATTCACCCCCCCACTGCATTCTGCACATGCACACGTGGTGCGCATGCGTGCGCGCGTGCACGCACGCACACACACACACACACACACACACACACACCAGCTGCACACTAGTCTGTCTTCAGCCACAGGGAAAGCGCAGCTGCTTCAGGTAGTCAAGGAGCTCCTTAAAGAATTGGAGGCCGATGCTGATTTCCTCCCAGTTGGTGCCAGCAAAAGGCCAGGCCACTTCACAAGGGGACTGCTTCGGTGCCACCCGTGGATGCTAAGCAAAGTAAAGAGAGAGGGAGAAAGAGAGCATGAAATGTCAGTGAGACCCCCCAAGCTACAGAATTCCTGGGTTCTACTGCACATCACAAATGACAGATCACACCAGTCCCCAACCGTCAAACTGCTTGGAAAGGGCAAGCTTGTGTTGCACAAATAAAATAAACTTAGTTTACAGAAAGGGAAAAGAGGTCAGCATAAAATCCCATGGACAAGGCTGTAAGTGCAGCAGGGTGCGGGGCTTTGTCCCGGGCACACTGGAGGGGCGCCATTGAACCAATCCATTAAAGGGGCACGTTCTGCGCTGCTTGCCCCAGGTGCCAACCATTGTAAGGGGAGCACTCCGATTGGAATGAGCTTCAGGCACCATAAATAGTAGTTACAGCTCTGCCCATGAAGACTTTTCACATGTTGGAGGGAGTTTTGAACCTTTGGTCCTCCTCCATGGCTCCCTTTCTCAGGCATGGCAGTAATGACATAAAATCAGTCACCCTAAGGGCATTACTGGAGCTAGGTGGCATTTTTCAGACAAAACTTTCCTCATCTGGAGAAAAAGGCAGATTCAGCAAGCTGGGAATATTTTGTAAATTTGTGTTGGTTTCACCAAATGTTTGTTTAAGGAGAAACAAAGCAAAAAATGTTAACTATCAAAACATTTTGATTTTCAAGTTTAAAAAGCTCTTTAATTACAAATAATGCCCTTTCATTTTGTGTAAATATTCAAACACATTTCTAAAGGGTCGAAATCAAAGCAAAACATTTCAGTGTTGTCCTAACAAAACACATTATTTGGCCTGAAACAAACTTATTTTTGCTTTTTCAGTCTACCTCAAATTTCAGACATGTTTGGTTTGGAGATAGCCCAACACAGATTTCTTTCCCACTGACTTTTTAGAGTGGCCAAAAAACCAAAAAATCTGTTATCTTCTCAGCTGACATCACAGCACAGCCTTGAGGGTGTGTCACATAGAGGGAGATCATTAGGCTATCTTGATTCCTACCTTCTAGTCTTAATTCTAAGAGGTGTGGATTGTCTAGTGATTAGTGAGCAGCATTTGCAGGAAGCTGACCTTTGTGCCTGTGAAAACCCACCTAAATTCAACTTATTTATACATTTTTTGTACCTGCTTAGTAGAGCCTGTTAGAGGCAGCTAAAATCTCCAGCTATTCTGTCAGTATTGAGCATGCTCCAGACTAGTGTGGCAGGGACTCAGGAGCACTTTCCCAGCAATTTTTGCCACTACAGTGCTGAAACTGAAAACATGGAGGCTCCCTCTCCTGTACTCTCAGTGCTCCCCTGCTGGCACTGTGGAAGAGGAGGTGGAAACAGCCTCCTGAGAATGGATAGGGAGAAGGAGTTGCAGGAATCAGAGGTTGGCAAGAGGGACAGAGCAATGGGCACTATATCACTAGGTCACACTGCCCTCCAGAACCTGAAAGGGAATCCAAGTGCCCTGAGTCTCACCATTCCTTTGCTGCCATCCTATAGTTGTGAAACCCAGTGGCCTACTATCCCAGCTCCCTTGTCAACCTGTCAAACTCATTGCCAGGGGATGTTGTGAAGGTCAGAAGTATAATGGGGTTTTAAATGAATAAGACACATTCATAGAGGATATGTCTGCCTGTGTCTATTAGCCAAGATCGTGAGGGACCCAGCCCAAGTTCTGGGTGTTCCTTACTCTGACTGCAAGAAGCTGGGAAAGGATAACAGGGGATGGATCATTCAATGTGTGCCTTGGTCTATTCACTCCCTCTGAAGCATCTGGCATCGGTGACTGCTGAAAGACAGGACACTGAGCTAGCTGGACTGTTGGTCGGACCCATGAAGACCATTTTTATGTTCTTAGTGCCTGGTCCTTATAGCAGATAACAGCCTACTTATTCTCCATCTCTCAAAAGAAGCCCTTATCAACACCGAATCACAGGTAGAGGGGTATTCTGGGCTGCATTTATTCAGCCCTGAGATCAAGGTCACACAGAGTCTGTGAAAGAGCCGAAAACTGAACAGCTATCCCCTGGATCCCAGCCTTCGGCCTTACTTACACGTCACTGACACTTTCCATACCAACCCTCAACTGATAACTACATGCAAAATAAACCATCTGCAAAGACTGGTTGGATTCACCTCCCCTGAGCTAATGGCAGCAGTTGTTTCTCCCATGGTTTATCTGCTCGCAACAGCACCATCCAAGGGAGGGGTTGGGGCTGGGCTCTTTTACCTTCATCTTGGAGATGGTGTTCCTAAGGTGGGAAAGCTTGTCCTGGCATTGTTTTATTTTGCAGGTGATGTTGGATGGCAGATTGTTGATCCAGGGACTGCCTGCCAGGCGTGTTAAGCAGGTGTTGTAGCGGCACAGCTGGGTGCTGATCATGTCCTGTGGCATTGGAGAGGTGATGAGTCAGTACCTCCACCCTTGTTCAAGGGGCTCCCAAAAGGTCCTGATCTGCACCCCTGCACTTTGCTCTGTTTCTGTACAGCCCCTGAGATGCAGAGCCCTGACTAGCCCTAGCCACCCAGGTAGTCTTGCTTCTTACAGTTAGAAAAAAAGATGCTGTCTAGTTATTGGGTCTGTGAGCCAGGACTCCAGGCTCACCACAGGCCCCAGGAAAGCATGTACCATGTTTGTGTCTCAGTTTCCCTTTCTGCTAATGGGGAGTGATGATCCAGCAACAAGGCTTTCGTAGTTGTGTCGAGTCTGGAGGCAGGGGTTGTGGCGCCCCAAGCCAAATTTTGATTTGGCACCCCCCAACCCCACCCCAATCTCATTCATGGAGGTTGAAAATGGTTTTCCAAAGTGCATAAATCTCCAGCATCTGCCTGCAGAGGGATTTAACGTGCACTCTGCTTACATGACTTAAGCAGCAGGTTGACTAACAGTGCCTGAGATGCTAGGAAAGAGTTGAAGAGGCAGGAGCCAGCCTGATCTTCAGGGGGGGCTAGGTACCCCTAAGAACTGTCACCTGAAGCCATGTCTGTCTCTTGCCTCACAGTAGAGCTGGCCCTGGTCTAGAGCCCACCAGCACCTCCTCAGTCCCCACCTCAGGCCTCCCAGATGGCCCAGTGACACAGCTGCTAAGGCAATCCACCTTCCAAAGCAGTCCCAGGGCACTAACCAATTCCCCTATGGTAGGATCTGATGTTAAGGCAGTGTGCACAGGAGAATCAGGCCCCAGGGTGTTTAGTCCTTCCTTCCTTTAAAGGGAGACATCGAAAGGAACGCAGCAGCCATCCTGACCCAGGGGAAGGGAAACATAACCCTCCCCCACAGGCAAAGCAGGGCTCTGGTGGTTGCCTACATAGGTTGCTGAGTCTGCCTTGGCTAATTTAGTGCAAGATCCCCAGCTGGCAGGTCCCAGGGGCTACTTATGAGGCCAGTGGCCAGGCATTACCAAAGCAAGAAAGCCCTCAGAAGTTTTGATCCTTCTGAGAACCCCACCTTGCCCCCCTGCCAATCTTTAGACACCTCCTGCCTGCCCTGGGAAGGTCCACACATCTCCTTACCAGCTGTGTGGGCCCATCACTGGCCTCACTGCCCCTGGGGAGGCAGGTGTGGATCCTCTTTCCTCCATCTTTGTACCCCTCTTCCTGCAAGCACAGAGATGCATGACAAAGGATAGGGGTGCCTGGCTGGGGGGGAATCCCTGAGCAGGATGGCCCCATGGGAACGAAGATGGGCAGGGTAGGCATTTCATAGGGGGCTGAGCTGAGTGGAGTCCCATGAGGGGAATGGCCAGGATGGGGGTCCCATAGGGAATCTTTGTCAGGGAAGAGGGGACCTATCAAGGGTGAGGGCTTCAGCAGGGTGATCCCTGAGATGAAGATGGTCAAGGCAGGGTTCCCGGTCTGAGCAGGGTGGGTGGCACATGGGAGGGAAGATGGCTAGGGTGGGAGAAGCCCATGGCAGCAGGGGGTAGCCAGCCCTTCTCCTACCAGGAACAGCTTATGGAGGTGCTGCACACAGTTCTTCAGGTACCCTGCGTTGTACTGGGCATTGGGCCACTCGGAGTTGCATGCGGGGCCTGGGAGCCCCTTATCCAGGAAGCAGAGCACACTCACTGCCATGATCAGGGACAAGCCATCTAGGAGGAGAAAAGCATGTCCTGAAGGAAGCGCTGAGTCCAATGTCTCCATAGGCGCTTATCACATTCAACCCTCCCACCCTGAATGGAAGGCTTGGAGTGACAGCCCCTACCCTTAGCCCCGCTCCCCTGAGCTGCCCAGCTTCTTTGTAACAGTGGGGTGAATTTCCCCTCCAGCAGAGAACAGAAAAACTCCTCACACCAACAGCCTGTATTTCTGGTGCTGGGGAGCAGCATGGCCACCAGCCCAGTGGAACACAGCCCTCCTTCCCCTGCGGCAGCCCCTACTCACGCATCCTCATCCTGTGTCCTTAAGGGCAACCCTAGAAAGCGCCGTGACTGTCTACCTGCAGCTTGGCTGGGGCCCTTATATCCCATTTTTTGGCTCAGATCACACCCCAAGGTCTGATGACTCACCAGCATCCCAGAAAGTTTGATTAGCACTGCACTACAAGGAAAACCCTGGGGCATCAGCATGGAAAGAAGTGGGCATGGCTAGGACAAGCAAGGGGCAGCCAGTGGGATCAGCCTGCGCATTGGGTCAGAGAGGCACCTACCAGCAGACATGCTGCTGCAATGTTTGAGTCATCATGCAACACGACAGAACAAGTCATCAGCTGCATTACAGGCTGGGGTAGCAGATGGGGTACCCTGAGCTTCAGGGGGTGCAGAAGGGGGCTTCTTGTGTGCTGGAAGGAGTGCAGCTGGGTCATCCTGAGATGGGGAGACTGGGGAGACCAGACAGGCTTGAGGAAAACAGATGGGGGGCATCCCAAGGACCAGCAAGGGAGAAGACGCGGCATCCTGAATTGCTGGAGAGAGCAGATAGGGGCCTTCCAAGGACCAGCGGAGAGAGCAGATCAGGGTGTCCTGAGGATCATGGGGGAGCAGACAGGGTTGCCTCAGGCACTGGAGGAAGGCAGATAGGAGCTGACGAGGGAACAGATAAGCAAAATAAAGGAGATGCTGCAACCTGTGCAGAGCTGGTGGCAGGACACAGTTGTACTCAGATTTCTGATTGGGTCTGCCACAGTCCTCACTGGCTACATGATTTGGGAAGGCTCCACCCTACAGTTCATCTTCTGGGGTGCCCAGAAAATCAGAGTCAGATTCCCAACCAGTCCTCTGCTGGTGGGCAAGGGAATGGCTGAATAGTGTCCACTTTAGATGCCAGGGAGCCTAGCTGATGGGGTATAATAGGAGCTTTTCCCCACAGGGGGTGGGGGGCACAGAACGGTGCAGCTCCAATCCAGCCCTAGGACCAGGCACCAGCTGGCTCATGGAGATGGAGAATGGGACACGGGTGTCTTTCCACTCCAGGGAGTGCCAGCTCCAACATGGCCCCAGGTTGAGGCTCCTGCTGGCTAAGGAGGGGCAGGGTAGAGGATTGGATCCCAGCTGGCCCAAGGGTGTCGGTCAGAGTAGAGAGACCAGGGGCCAGCTGGAGCAGCATGGGGGGAGCCTCAGGGTGATGTGTGATGGACCTGAAGTCAGCTGGGGTCTCTAGGAGGATCCAGCCCCTGGGGCCCGATTATCCCCTGAAACTCATTGAGCAATCCTCCCTAACCATGGCCCTGGGGGCAGGCCCCCAACCAGCTGCCAACATACCCCCAAAGAGTCAATGCTGAGAGCTCAGGGTCAGCCCAGCCCATCTACCCATCTGGGAGCTGCCAGGGCCTGTAACTTTTATCACAGTCAGAGGGGATCGGGAGGGCTGACAGGATTTGCCCTTCCTCTCACAGAGACGAGGCTTCAGGGGAACTGAACTGAAAGGGTTGGCCTCCCCCAGCTCTCCTAGTGTCCCTTAATGATGACCCACAGCCCCTGGCTAGCCCCACTCTGGGATCCTCATCACTATTTCTGCTGGTGCCCCTCAGCTCTGACCCACAGCCCCTGCTGTTCCCACCCTGAGTGAGGGTGCCCTATCCTCAGCCAGGGCTCTGAATGGCTGGCGTGACTTCTCCCCTCCTTGTGAAGGGAAGTGGAAGAAGAACTGTACCCTGGGGCTCTCATTGACGGGTGACGGGAAGCGTGGGGCAAGATGCAGAGCTGCCCTTCCCCTTTGGCCCACGGCCCTGGCAGGCCTGGGGAAGATAAACTGTTCTGCCGCCTCTTCTTCCCAACTGATGTAATCAGGAAACTGGCTCCTGCCCCCCAGCCCGTACAAACCCATCAGGTGGGGGAAGGGAGAAAGGGCCCCTCTTCCCGACAGCCTCCCTCCCTTCCCCCCATCAGTCTATCTCCATCTGCCCTGCCTGCTCACTGCTCACCCATGGCTCATGTTCTTGCTTACTTTGGGATCATGGCAGTGCTGGAGAACAAGGCCACAGTGAACTGAGAGAGCAGTGGGCCTGGGAGCCAGGCAGCAGTGGCTCCAGAAATGTTGCGGGGGGGGGGGCCTAGAAGGGTCACAATGAATTTCAGGGTGGGCAAGCACTCATCCTAAACTTATTTTCTCTGAAATAAATCCTAGTGATTCAGATAAACTTAGGTGACATAGTTTGTTTGCTCTTTATACTGCAAGCAAGCATTCTTCTTCCAGTGCTGCTCACCATTGCTGCCACAGCGCACAATTGGTCGGAAACCTTTTCGCCCTAGCCTGTCAGGAGAGAGCTGGTGGCCACCGACCCCTTGCCACCCTGTGGCTATATATGTGGCTGCCACCCGGCCCTTCCTCAGTTCCATTTTTTCTGCCCTCAGCGATGGGTTTTGTAACAGCGCACTCCTTGCGATCATGCAAGCAGCTTGTCGTCTGCCTTGTATGTGTCACCCACTCGACTGGGAACACCTTTTTGTGGATGTCGTTCCACAGAAGACCGCTTCTCCTATCGAGCATGCAGCCCCGGTGTAGGAACACCACTCCCTTCTGCTGCCCGCAATGCCGGGGTTTAAACCTTGTGCTGCCTGAGTCAAGGCTTTCCTGCAGAACAACCCCCACAAGAAGTGCCTCTGGTGCCTGGGCGAAGCCCACTTGGTCACCACTTGCTCTATTTGTCAGTCCTTTAAACCTCAGACAATTAAAGACAGAGAGCAAAGGCACCGTGCCTTTGCCTCAGGGCAAGTGTGGCAGCCTACCCCTGAAGCTTCAGAGCGTCCTTCAACACCACATGCCAGTTCTGCACCAGAGCCTTCTTGGCACCACTCTCCCAGAGAGCGCACGAAGTGTCGGTACCGAAGCATCGGTGCCGATCTCAGAACCCCACACAGGGGTCGCCGCAGGACCGGCAGGAGTCGGTGCCAGTCCCTGCCACTCCAGAGGCCTTTGAGGCAGCGAAGACACTCCTCTTCTTGCCAGTGCCTCCTACCCCCGTACCCGCCCCCCCAAGAAAAGAGGTAAACCTGCTCTCCCTTCAGGAGCCTAGTTGCCCCGAAAGCGGCACCGGACACCATCTCCAATCTTGGTGCCGAGTTCCCCGACACCAGAACCTACTATGCATGAGGGCCCTGGTACCACAGAGTCCTCTCCCTGGCCCTGTATTGCTCTGCCTACACCAGCACCACGGTCGCAGTCCTGGGAGGCCTCTCAATCTCCAAGCCCAGAGGAGGGTGTATCAAAGGGGAGTAAATGCCCCCCCCCCACGGCCTTCAGTGAGGTCCCCTTATAGGCACTGGCCTCACAAATGGTTCCCCCAAGAGACCCCGATGGGTCCCTGCGGTACTGCTTTGCCCACTTTGGCACCGGTTCCTCTGGCACCTATCAGAGCCATAAACCCCAAGCCCTGTTCCTATACTGGGGATCTCACATGCACTTCTACCTCCTTTGCCATCTTTCCACTCATGTGGTGTTGGAGGTCCAGTCCCCTACGGGGCCCACTGACATTTTATTCGGACCAATGTTTACTTCCGCTGAACCTATCACAATTCCCCTTCACCCTAGTGTATGGGACCTTGCTACATCATGCTGGCAAGCCCCGGGCTCCATCGCCCGAGTATCAGACATGGCGGACCTTAAATACCAGGTCCCAGAGATGGTGTTTCCTTTCCTCATCCACCATCCAGCACTGTCTCAAGGAATGGTGGAAGCAGCACTAGGCCCAGGCTAGGTTTCCCGTGACCTCCTCCTGGCATCAAAGGATGTGAGGGAGTTAGATCTCCTTGGGGGGAAGGTTTATTCTTCCTCCACCTTCCAACAGGAGGCCAATAACCAGGCCCTGGTACTTAGATATATAATGGATGTGTGGGAGTCCATGAACAAATTTAGACACCTACTCCCACAGAAGAATAGGAAGAACTCTGATGCCTTCCAGGAGGAGGGCAAGAAAGCATCTCAAGACCTTCTGTTATTGGCTTGGGATGCTGTAGACACAGCTTCCCGTAGCATGGCCTCAGCCATGACCCTTTGCTGGGTGGCCTGGCTCAGAGAGGAGAGAGTGCCCCCTGCCTCCCAGCAGGTTATACTCGACCTGCCTTTTGAAGGTGAGTCTCTCTTTGTGGCTGAGACGGATGCCATGCCCTGTAGGGCCCAGGACCCCCAGGGGGAGGTAAAGTACTTGGTCCTGCTGCCTTCAGGGCCCCTTGCCCAATCCCAAGTCCGTAAAGGCCGACCAACGCCCTTTCTTATGCCTTCCAAAAACTGCTCCACTGGGTGTATTGAAATTCTAAATTCATTCTCCTCTTAGTTGATGGGCCACTTGGCCCTACCACTGAGCAGAGTTTACCAACTATTCCCTGCTTCGGGACAACATTATCTGGTCCATTGGGAGTACCAGGAAGAAAACACCCGCCCTGTGTGGGTGGGGGGGTGACCCTGACATAAGATCCCAATGCAGGGTACTATCTTCCTCCCTTAAGAGTCACCCAGTGTTTCCATTGGGATCCCTAAGGATTCCTATTGGTGGGGAATGCCCCACTCCCGCTTCTCCACAGTCGGTGCCACCTCTTGTTCTTCTTTTGAGAATAAATAGGGCAAACACCTGGGTAGCCTTCCTATTATTGGAAGGAGCTGCTCTCCATTTTAAAGTTCTCTGGGGTCCGGGCTGGAGTATCCCTTCCCTCACCTTCTCTCTCCTGCCCCATAAAAGAACGCACTGTAAGGCTATATGTGTGAGGGCCATAGGTCCAAATTCCCTGCACCCCCACACACTCCTGAACGACCAGAAGGAATTCATCTCCCAATGGTTTCTAAAACTCCTTCCCCTTTCCTTGGAGGGTGCTTCTCCTCCTTATGATTATGTGGCATTTTCAGGGTGGTTTCCTCTGCACTACTTCCTTGAAGGTTGCTTTCTCTCCCTCCTAGCATTACTATTTTCCCCATGGGGTTCGCGATTCCTACACACAAGGCACTGATTTTGCTCATGCCTCGGGTGATTCCTGCTTCTTTCAAAGTAATAAGAATAGGCAGTAAGGGAAAGGAAACTATCCCTGCTGATCAGCCTATTGTTGGGGCAGGTCCAGTGCCCTTCCTTCCCCTCTCCTTTCAAGACCAGCCTAAGCCGTCCTTTGGGTTCACAAGGCTCATCAACTTGGCTACATCTGGTCTTGCAATTCAAATCGAGGGACTGACAAGCCAGTAGTTTGTGCCCATCTTAATGGGTAATCCCCTTGGTGCACATGCCTTTTATCCTTTGACTAGAGGCCACATGGGTTGTCAACCCTCTGTCACAGTCATGCCTCTGCTTCTCTCGCAAGACTGTCCCCAATCCTCGGGGCTAGCACACTCTGAGGACTTCTCACCACCATAGAACTGCTGGCTTGGCTTTTCCTCTTCCCTCTTTCTCTCCCCTTAGAAGAGAAAATCTCAATTTCTTAGTGGGAATGAAACTTTCCTTGCTTCGCCAGCTACACAGACCCAAACCACTGGGTGGGGCACAGGTTGTGTATTACTAGAGCGGACTGGGATAATCTGGAGGTCCCATGGCCACTGACTCCATTCTCCTAGTCCCCAGAAGGACATTTGGGGAATTGACAGAAGTAACCCTATGATTCGATTTGGTTTCTGATTCAGCAAAGCTACCAAAGGGCCTTCAGAGGGCCCTTTTAGTGGTGCGGGAATGCACCTACAAGCTAGCTCTGTTCCATCCACTGACAGAACAGGTTCAGCAACGTCTGGGAGTGTGCCCAGCCCCTCATAATTGGGGCCTGGTTAGTCCCCTAAATGACCCTCTTTTCCTGATGTGGGAAGAATTCCCATCTAATTCCAGATTTGACCTGTCCCTACCTCACTCCAAAACCACCTCATGGTCCAAGGGGCCCCCTGGTCTAACACCGGCACTACCCTGTTCACTCATTATTCTCACGGGGATCATTCATAAGTCATTTGTGAGTCATTGATTCTTATCCTGACTCATACGGTGCTTTCGCCTTTTCTCCTGGAGTTTGGTCATCCTTTAGGGGGTCAATCAACAGACCCCCTTGTCCTTAAGGTCCTTGCAGTGCTGTGGTCACCCTGGCTGCTTCCTTTTCACTCGGGGTACCTAATGGAGGGATTAACTGTATTCCACTAGATTTTCCCACCCTTAAGAGTCTTTCTCCAGGGCCAGAGATTCATTATCACCATCAGCCCACCCCCAGTCACATGCTATGTCGGCACAAATTTGCCATCCATGTCAAGGGGTTATGACCTTTGCTAATGGTCATCTTTCCTACTTCCTTCCCTAGTGACTGTGCCCATGGTAAAAAAAAAAAGGGGCAGGAGAAAAAGAAGAAGGGGGGTGGCAAGGGTGCACTCTACCATGGTGACATACCCTTACTCCATCTTCGTCTAATGAAGCTAACCTCCCCTTTTCTCCCTTGTACCTAGACCCTTTAGGTCTTCTTTCTGCTCTCACACTAGGATGAAGATTCAACCTCTAACTCCAGGGGTCTCGGACTCAGGTCACTACGGATATGTCCACACGAGGCTTTTATTTCGAAACAACACTGGTTGTTTCGAAATAAAAACTTGAATGTCCACACGACGTTTTCCTGTTTCGAAACGATGGGCTCCATCATTTCAAAACAAGAGCCGTCATTTCGAAACGGCTTAAACCCCTTCCATTTCGAAACGACAGTTATTTCGCAATGAGTCATTTCAAAATAACGCCATTGGGACATGTTGTTTCGGAACAAACTGTTCCGAAACAACCTTTGACTTCCCTGGCCAGGGTGCTGAGGTGAGACCCACCGCAGGCAAGGGGGTGCCCCCAAGCCGGGCGGTGAGCCCGGCAGCAGGGTGCCGGGTGCCAGACTCTCCCAGCCACTGGGGCTGCTCCCAAGCCCCGCGGCAGGGTGTCGGCTCACCCCACCACCAGCTAAGGGGGGCTGCAGCCCCC
>ML682270.1:35531-301919 GCA_007922195.1 Podocnemis expansa
CCCCCCCCCACCAGGGCAGCAGAGCCTGAGGGTGCTGTGGCTCCTAAAGCTGCTTGTCCAGAGGGCAAGCAGCTTGGAGCACTCCCAGACTCCTGACAAGCCCTCTCCCCATCTCCACCCTGGTTGGTGGGAACATGGCCCGCAAGGGGCCATGTTGCCACACCTCCCAGGGTGCCTCTGTCCTGAAGTGAAATAGCAAGTCCACTGTTTGGACATGCTATTTTGATTCCCACTTTTCTCTTATTTCGGTTTGGTTTTTCCTTATTTCGAATTAAGTCATTTCAAAATAAGGGCTTTATTTCAAAACAACTTGTTTTGAAATAACTTATTTCGAAACAACGCCCTACGTGTGGACATAGCCTATGAGGCTGGGTGCATTGACCCGAGGGCCGCACCGCTGATGCTTTTGCATGCAGTGATGTTGCAGATGTTGGTGGCACTCGTGTTGTTGCGGCCCATGGGAGATGGCTTTGGGGGCCGCTTGAGGCCCTCGGACCGTGTGTTTGAGATCTCTGTCTTACACTGTGGTGCGTTTGATTTCGTGGCCCTGAGTTTCCTTGCCTCTGCACCTGTGGCGTACTATGCCCTCATGCGGGCCTCTGAAAGGGTACTCTTGGCTTCACATGCCGATCTAGGTCAACTGCCGAGGTATTGTGTTTTACTAGGGGGTTGTCTATCATCTTATGCCTCCCTGTAACTTGCCTCCTTGGTGGACCAGCAAAGGGTTCTATCCCCTTGTCTCCCTTCTTTCCCCTTGCATCTTCCAGCTTCATGTACACACCACTAGTAGACTGAGTTCTCTCCGGGGTCACGTTATTTCCCCATCACCACCTGACGAACTTTTTATAGACTTAAGACCAGAGGATGTCTCTGGTTCATTCGCCTCGGCAGATGTATACCACCAACCGCTCATGTCGACACTTGAAGACGCCTCTCCGATGATGATTCAGAAAATGTGTCTTCATTTTTACTTCTTATAATAAGGTGGCTTTAGGCCGCCACTGCTCCTGTCATTTGCAGGTCAGGGAGCACTCATGTGACATCGGCCTTTTATCTTCCCCTCTTGGGTCAGACCATTCTTCCTCATGATTTCCCCTTACCTGGCTTTAGGCACTTCCTACAAACCTTCGTCGCCTGGGCCATTGATCCTTGTGGGGAGCGATGGTGCTGAAGGTGGGAAAGAACCAACTCTGCTCACCATCCACCAGCATGGATAGCAGTCACCTATTGAATGTATCCAAGCAGTGCTTGAAGAAGAAGGACTGTTACTGGTAAGTAACCCACCGTTAACCAACCAAATTCAAATTACTACAGCAAAGAAAACACCTTCCAAAAAAGTCCCTATGTAAACATTTTATGTATAAATTAGGCAGAACAGAACACTGGTAATGCATTTCTTTCAAATACAGTTGCTTACTTTTGAGGTAGTACTAGTACAGACACATCCAGGAATACAGTAGGTGTCAGTGAGAGGAAGCAGAGCAAACAGACGAGACAACCCCCGGCCAGATAAGAAAGCCAAGACATGCTGTTGTTTATCCAAGATCTGGTTGATGACGCTGGCAGTACACAAATGGGCTTTTTCCTTCATTTCAGACTCAGCAAGATCACCAGAGTGACATTAACCTATGGGGCTTTTGTAAACTTGTGTGTGGAGCAGTCTTCTTGATGGCCTCTGTGACCAGTGGGCCGGTGTGACCTGGGGTAAATTACTTTAGTTTGATCAACTTAAGCTTCTCTGGGGACTTTCAGATTGTCAGTATGAGAACTACTTTGGATGTGCTATGTAAAGAGTATATGGGGGTGATCCTTCACAGGAAGGACTGTCTGGAATTTGAAATTGCAGAAGAATTGAAATAAGATTTGTGAATAAAGAAGAGCTGATAGCCTCTGGTCCTGGTGATCTTTCAGAAATGAAAAGGTGATAGTATACTGTGAGTCATTAGGGAGCTGGCCCAGCCTGACGGTATTCCTCATCAATTGTGCAATGAATTTTTTTCCAATTTGATCAAGTGGGAAGTCAGTGAGAGGGAGGAGAACAGAGGCAAAATACACAGGTAAATATCTACAGAAGTGGAATCCACCAATCCTCATGCGATTCTGCAAAGAGGTTAACCACTGCTTCAAGGCCAAGGGCTTTGGAAAGTCTCTTCTCTCTTGCCAGTATGGCAATATTACACAGGTGTTAGGCACCCAAGCTGTTCCTCAAATAGGTCTTAATTCGACACGAACATGAAAACTTCCATTCATAGCCTGCATTTGATGGAGGTCTGGTGATGGCAATAGCACACAGTTGATAGTTCACTGAAAGACATTTTCAGTTCTTCAAGTAAATTAAGCGCGTGGTTCATATGGGCAATTTTTATTTCTCTCACGTTCACACCACTCTAGAACTTTTGGAAATAGTGTCAATTCTGCTTCAAATCCATCCATATCACTATTGTAATGTCTTGCAAATGGTCTGAGTTTCTCTGAATCAAGAAGGTAATGGCACTTTGGACTGAATGTACTGATGCCATTTAAAACATGGGATTTGTCTGTAAATTAAAGTTCACTGATGGTGCGATCACAAACAGGAAGGAATATCTTTACTTTAAAATCATGGCAGTTTTTGGAAGCATACATTCTGCTGTGTTAAGTTCAGTAACATAGCTTTAAAATTTAGGGGGTATACCACTGATTCTCTTTTCTTTAGTTTGTATTTTGATGGAATTTTTTCTGCAATAATCTTTACATCAGCCATAATTTTGTTGAAATTCTCCTCATGATCCCTCAGATCTTGCAGTTTACCAGTCAAAGAGTTAAGAGGGAAGCAAGCTTGAACCACTTCACAATCTGATTTCTGCAAGGCTATATCTACACTTAGAGTGTTAATTCAAATTGACTGAATTCAGACTAATGGATTCAAACTAATAATTATTGGTTCGAATTCAGTCAATTTGAATTAACATGGCCACCCTAGAAACTCCAATTCGAAGTAGCATGTCCATGGACTGGACTTGCTAATTTGAATTGGAGGAGGGACACTATGGGGGGTATGGCAACATAGCCCCCAAGAAGGGCCATGCACCACCCAATTCCCTGCCAGGCTCTAGCCTTCTCAGCCCAGCACAGGAAAAAGCACCACCTGCCTAGCTCTAGCCACGGTGTGGCTAGAGCTGGGCAGGGGATGCTTTTCCTTGTGCCTGGCTCAGAAGGCTAGAGCCTGGCAGGGGACGTGTTCCCCTGGCCAGGCAAGGGATCCCCATGCCGGGCTGGAGCCCGGCTTGCCATTGTGGGGAAGGGAACCCCACGCTGGGCTGGAGCCACCATCCAAAGGCTGGGGATAGGCACCTCCCAAGCATGGCTCCAGCTCTGCCTGCTGTGCATGGAAGGGATCCCCATGCACAGTCAGTGGGGCTCCAGCTGTGCATGGGGATGCTTTCCCTGCACTGGCTAGCGGCGCTGCAGCCCCGCTCAGGGATCTGTTCTCCCTGCTGGGGAAGCAGGGCTGCAGCCCTGCACAGGGATCCCTTCTCCCTGTACCTGGGGATCCTGTATCTATGTCCAGGGATCCCGTCCCAAGCGCAGGGAGTGAGGCTCCCGCTCCGCATGGGGATCCCTTCCTGGCGCTGGCAAGCAGGGCTAAAGTGGCGCCCGGGGGTTCCTTCCCCAGCCCCATTGCTCCATAGCTCAATCTGGCTGGGTGGTGCTGGAGGCACCTTTGGGGCTGTTTGCCACAGGTGCTGGAGGGCTGGTCTTCCTTCCAGGGTGCCATGCACCCTGGGAGGAAGGTCAACCCATGTCAATTCAAACTAACAGTGAGTTTGAATTGACATGGCCACACTGCCTCAATTTGAACTACTGGGTTCAAATTGACCATGACTTTGAAGTCAAACCAGGTTTGCCACTTCAAAGTCAGCTTTCATCAATTGGAATTAAGGAGTTCCCCAGTTCAAATTGATGAAAGCGAAAGTGGCCATGGACTTAATTGAATTCAAATTAATTGTCATCAGTTCAAATTCAGTTCTAAGTGTAGACATACCCCAAGTAATCTGATGCCACTTTAAGTTCAAGAAGCACTTCACTAAAAAGATTCAGATAAAACACAAAGCAAAAGTATATCTGGTTTAGAATGCCATGTGCTTCTACACTTCTTTCAGAATTCAATTCATTGCTGATTATATTCACAAGCAATAAATTACTGAAAGTGTTGCTTTAATAGTTAAGCACAATGCAATCTGACATACCCAGCAAGTGGCTGACAATTTCTTGTTTGATAATTCTGCTCCCTGTTTCTTTTTGTAATTCAGTAAAATGTGAAAGCACAGAACATGATAGAAACATATATAATTGTTGAAGAAGAGTAAAGAAATTTGCAACAACATATATGTTTTTACAGACATCAACAATCATTAAGTTCAACCTGTGGTTCTAACAATGAACATGGATAGTTTGTGGTACCTCTTCCAGAAGCTGTGCTTGCACACCATTTAGTGCTCCACTTATTACACTGGCACCATCATAGGTTTGCGCTATGCAGGCTTTTATATCTATGCTACAACATGTCAAGGTGTTCTTTATTGCAACTCATTAATGAAGTAACATCCAGTGAATGATATGGACAAAAGCCAATAAATTGTTGAAATATATTGCCTCTATAGTAATAACAGGATCATTGAAATTTTTTCCTGCTTACACATATCCTTTGTTTCATCAGCAATTTAAAGCAAAAAACAAGCTGCTTTGATTTCTTGGGAAATATGACTGTAGAACCATTCTGCTCATAATACTTAATAATTCATCTTGAATTGAATGATGTGTATACTTTGCATTGCAAGGTAAACTATCTATTTTAGACTGAATTCTGGGATCATGGTTTGCAACTAACTGCAAGAGTTCAAAAAAATTTCCTGTGTTGTCACTCATCTCATCACTTTCCCAGTGTCCATGCTGAGCAATTTTTTGTTTAGAGGTGAACAAAAGAATTTCTGAAAGAGTAGCCACATAATGTCTATCTTCTTTTAGAAGTTGTTTATGAGCATCAGTTAATTGGGCCAAAACTGAGCCTCTTTCACCTGTTTGTGTTTGTCTGTAACTCTCCCAAGCCCCCATGCAGTCTTTGTGGACTGCACTTCTGGTGTGCAGCCTCAGACCTGAATAATTCTCAATAGCCTTTCTCTAGTTGCTGTACCCCTTATGAGCAAACACGTTTTCATCACTACTTGGATCCTTTCCAGTGAAATGGTGACAAGCAAAGCAAAACACAGCATTTTCTAGTGTGCTGTATTCCAACCAGGAGCACAGTTTGTAGCAGACTGAACTGAAATGTTGCCATGATGTGTCAAATTTTGTTGGTGGGAAATATTTTAGCACTGGCTGCATAGGACTTTCTTGCTTAGACTGTGCAATGTCACTTGGACCAGGTACCTTATTTACTTAAGTAGGTACACACACCTTGGGCAATAGACCAGCACATGGCATCCCCGGATCATTTTTCTCATCATATTCATCCTCACAAACATCAGACTCGCTAGTGCTGCATATTTCCTCCTCCCAGCAAATGCTTGCTTCATTGGACCTTTCTGAGGAACCTCCCTGTACTTTGAGGTGATTTGTTGACTGGCTTTATGAAATCCTGGTCTAAAGCTCCTGAAAATGGGCATTTTTGCTTGGACAGCATGATAGGTCAGAAATGGGATTGAATACTTAGGCCTTCACAAAGAAGAACCAAGACTTTTTATTGCCTGGTACTGAAAACCTCCTATCCGTTACTAGCTTTCTGGGCTGCAGCTCTGCTTTCCCTCAGCAATTTGTCTGCTCTCTCCACTTGTCCCCTCTTTGAACCCTCTCAGGACAGCTACCTTTCCTTTGTTAGCAAAAGCAGCTGAATAAGCAGGCAGCAGTCAGGACTGGTCTAACAGAACTTTACTAATTTGAAAGAGGATTAAAATAAGAGTTGAATACGCAAGCAACAGTACAGCTCAGCAAAACCAGGCCTTCCACTTTCTCAGAATAGGAGAAACCAAGCTGAAACAAACTCCGCAGAACAAAACTCCACTCCCTCACTTAGACAATTTAACCTTTTAATAGCAGTCTTTTGGTATGAGCCTTTCCATCACTATTCCAACATCCTTAAAGAGCACAATGAAGATGTGAAAAATGCCCAGTCTGAAAGTCTAACAAAATGAATATGTAAAAAGCATCTTTCCCTCCAACTAATCAAAGTGATACAGCCAGAGCCACCAATGGAGGCAGGTGTGATGGGCACCAGCAGATCTGGGGGGACTGGGAAGGGAACGCAAGGCCAGCATATCAGGGGAGCTGATGGTTCAGGGCTTGGCTTGTTTTTAATGGGACAGTCCTATGTGCAGGGGTTAAAGTACAATTTGCCGGGCCCCGGACCCCTACTAAACTTCTGGGCCCCCATCATGCAGGTTTGAGCCCCATTCACCCATGCCAGGTACTGCCAACAAATGCTTACCTCCCACTCCAGCTACTGCCCCCCAGCTGCCTACCCCCACCCCAGCTACTGACCACAAAACACCTACCCCCATCAGACCCCTCTTTCCTCATGTCTTCCTTAGCCCCTATCCCCATTCCCTGTTTCCTGCACCCGTGTCCCCACTCCAGCCCTCCCCACCCCCCAGCTCCCCCATTTTCACTCCACCCCCTAACCCCCTCCACACCTCCCCAGCCCACCATCCTGACCCCTTCTCCCCCCCCCAACCACTGAGCTGCCAGCTGCCTGCTTGTCCCCAACCCCTGTCTCGTCCCCTTACCCGCATTGCTGACATGGCTGAGGAGCCGGGCCAGGGGGAGGGACACTGTGGCACCAGCTGGCCAGTGAGAGGGGACACAGGGCTGAGACTGGGTCCAGGCCACACAAACCACCCAGGCCCAGTAGGAAGGGGCAGGGCTGGCACAGGAACTGGGAAAGGGGACGACAGGTGGCTGGACTTCCTCCAGCCCACAGCCCCTTGAGCCGGCCCTGGGGGAACGTGCTGGAACGCTCCATTCTGGTGCATTCCTGTATTTTTAGGGGGCCCTGGAACGCTGCCACCTAGAAATAGCGGGGCCCCACAATATTGTTTCAGGGCGTTCCGGCTTACTTTAACCCCTGCCTATGTGGCTCTGTCTGCTTGCCTTCAGCCCTCCTGGTGGGCTCTGACTGTGATCTCTCACCAGAGGAGCTGGCCTCTGGCAAACCAGTGTAGGGCGCAGCGGATGCAGGTTGCTGCCCCACACACCCTTGGTGCTGGCTGCCCCATCAGCCTCCCCTTCCTCCCAGCAGGTGAATGACCCCAGAGCAGGAGATATTCCGGGGTGGGCTGGAGTTATGCTGCACCTGAAGATCTCTTTGCCCTGCTATTACTGTGCCCAGAGGGGTGATGGCACCAAGGGGCACAAGCCAGAGCTGGTCTGAGGCCAGTGGGCCATGCTGCATATGTCTACACTCCAGTAGACCCCCTTGAAGTTGATCCGAGCTCTGGCTGCTGGGCTATAAAACTGGGGTGGAGACATTCAGTGTCTGGGGCTCCACAAAGAGGGAAGGTCACAGAACATGGAATTCAGCCTCCACATTTATGCTGCAGCCCCAGACCTACTGAGCTGCCCAGAGCCAGCCAGGGATGCTCTAATGCAGAATAGACATGCCCTTAGAGGCATGTTGTGGCGCCCTAGAGCCCAGATCCCATGGGATAGCTCCCCACCCCTGCTTGCTCATGGAGCTACCTCTGCTTCACAAAGCCTCTTCTGGTAATCCCATTTCCAGGCTGGAGCTGAGACACTCTGAGGAGCTCCCCTGGCCGTGTCAGCACAAGAGGGGGAAGCAAACTTGGGACACAAGTTAGTCATGGTATGTTGAAGCCCTGCTGTGCCTGTGCAAGTGCAGTTTGAACAGGTGTTGGCAGGTCAGGGTAAACACTTGTTCAGAGCCAGGGTTTACCTCCACCAATGACCACCCCTTAAAACTCTTGTCCACACTATGGTTTGATGTAGTGGCTAGCACCTCTGCTTAATATGCAGAAGGGCCTGGGTTCAATCCCCCGAGGATTGAACTCAATGATCTCACAAGGTTCCTTCCAGCCCTATGATTTGATTGATTGATCATGAGTTGGATTTGGACAGGGCTTCTCTTTGTGCTATTTTCCTGGATAGAGCCTAACATGTGGGGTCCTGGGCCATCACTAGGTCTCTTTACCATCATACCCCTAATAAATAATGTACACCAGTGTTCTGAGACATGCCAGGGGGGCTCTTAGGTGCTTCCATGATATACATAATAGTGTACAGTGCCAAGCACAATGGGGTCGTGGCTCATGCCTGAGGCTCTTTAATACAACCACAATACAAACTGCCAATGCTAATAATGTGGACACATGTTGCAAGCACACGTTTTTCTCCTGGCATAAAGGTGACTAGTGCACATTTGCCTAGGGTTGAATTTGTGGTTGTGTTTTAAGTTCGTTGGCAGTCTCTCCATTCCCATTAACTACAGCCTGGGGTGAACCCAGCTTTTGGATCAATTTAATCATGGTGGCTGGGGGGCAGTGATCTTTGCCTGAAATAATTAAACCACTAGAACCCTGTAACAGGATGGTCTGCTTCTCTAAGAGCCAGGAGGCTTGGAGCTAGCCAGCCCTCTTCAATTAGCCTGTGCCATAATTAACTACTTCCCCACCTCAGGGGGCAGGACTACCAGGGATGAGGTGATGCTGTGATAAAGTCTGTTGCTTAGCTCCACTGCAGAAATGTAATGGAGGAGTGTCCTCTGGCGACCAAAAGTAAAATTGCTGGTGCTTAGCTGTGAGCCAATTTTGCCCACCCCTGACTTAAAGATTTTTCAGAAGGGGCTGGCAAATGAACCCAAAGGGTGGGCTGAAAAGGAGCCCAGGTGAATAGATGAACCTTTTGTCAGTTTGGACTTTCATTACCCCAGAAGAGGATTGAGCGCTTGAGAGAGATCCAGCTCGATGGCCTGGCCATTTGAATCCTTGGGAGAGATGGGGAAACTGAGGCAGGCAGTGCTGGCAGCACCACACTTGGCTTCCAGGGGGTGCTAAGGTACAGCCCTGCCAATGAGTCACACTTTGTGTGGGTGCAGTTATGTTGGAGTCAATGTGTGTTATATTGGTATTATTTCCCCTTCCTACATAGCTGTCCCAGAATCAAGCAACTGTGTCCACACCAGGCAGCACGTACTGCTATAGCTGCACGGGGCTAGCTAAAGAGGCACAGCTTTTGCGTGTAGATGAACCAGGCTGCACAAGTCTTACTGCAGTACAAACATTTATTATTATTTTTAGGACACAAACATTTGCATATTGCCCAAGGCTTACCTCAAACATTCCTGCAACTGCAGTGACTAAATGATATCTATAAGCTCATTTGCAAATGATATGCCCATGATCTCACCAGGTGTGTAACTATGGCTGCAGGGCTTCAGAGTGAGGATCAGGAAATGCAGGGTTTAATTCCCAGCTTGCCCTCTGCAATCTGGGAGCAAACACCTTGGCTTTTCTGGGCCTCAGTACCCACACCTACAAAGTGGGAGCCATGACACTTCCATTGTCTCACCTCTGAGCAGAGGGAGGGTGAGAACCCAAGGCAGGGGTCAGCAACCTTTGACCCCTGTGCCGGCCCCTCATCCTCAACCGTCAACCAGTGCCGGTGGCTCCCTCCACAGAAATAAAAGCGGCGGCTGCCTGAAATTTTGGTGGCAGCCATGGCTGGATGCTGGGAGGCAGGAAGGGGGTGCTTCTCTGGCATGCCAGTGAAAGGAGCCGCTTGTGGAAAGAAGCTGTCTGCCGTGGCTCCTCTTGGCAGCATGCCTGAGGACAGTGGTCCCCAGAATGCCATGGAAAGCAGCTGCCTGGAGCAGCTCCTCTTGGGGGGTGGGGGTGGAGGTCCCCAGTCAGGGCTGGCCCCAGGTTAGGACGACCAGGTCGGCTGCCCAGGGCCCTGTGCTTTGGGGGCCCCCCCCCACAGCCGCACTGCTGCCCCCCCATGCCAGGGACTGGGCAAGCGGCCAAAAGGGCAGCCCGGTGCAGCACTGCCAGTCTGGCCAGCCCCCCCGTCCCCGCCACGCACGCTGCTCTGGGCTCCATGCTATCACCCCCCCCCCCCGGCCCCAGCTGGCTGCCTCTTTCCCCTTCCTTGCTGCTCCAGCACGGAGCCTGTGGGGGGCGGACCAGCAGCGCTGCACCAGGCTGCCCTTTTGGCCGCTAGCCCAGTCCCTGGCATGGGGAAGGGGGCAGCACAGGGGTCTGCCCCTCCGCTGTGCTGGGCAGCCCTGGGGACTGGGGGGCCCTGCAGAGGGCCCATTTGCCTGGGGCCCTGCACCCCCCTGGGGACGGCCCTGTTCTCAGGCATGCTGAGGAAAGAAGCTACCCAGAGTGGCTCTTGGACAGCTGCACACCCTGGAGAGAAGCGGTTCCAGGTATCTTCTTTCCACACCAAGCCTGGAACATGGGCATGGTGGGGACCTTCTGTGCCCCAGTTGCTCCTGAAAGAAGCTGCCTGGATTGGCTTTCAGTGGCAGGAGCCACAATTTCTATGGCATTGCAGAGGGTACTGCGTGCCACTCCAAATGGGCGCTCGTGCCACTGTCGGCACAGGTGCCAGGGGTTGTCTACCCCGGGCCGAAGGGGTTTCCATCAGCATCCTCCTCCATTTGCACAGCTCAGATCCAAACTCTGAAGAGGGACCCACTTCACTCCCCAGCAGCAGCCGCAAGACTGCTCCTCAGGAGAAACTGGCATTGCCCAGGAAGCTGGTACCCACCGTGTCTCCACTAACTCCTGAACCACTTCCAGGAAGACTGACTTGTGGGTGATGAGTATCATCCATACCTGAGCTGTGGAGGCATTGCAGTTCAGAGCCAGCCTGGTGCCCTTCTCCACTGGATTCCCACTGACTTTGATTCTTCACTGTGCCCGAGTACTGCCAACTCATTTATGAGTCCCATCCTGCTATGCTCAGCACAGGGATGGATGGAAGCTCTAATCCAGCTTGCTTCTTTCCTGATCCTCTGCCCAGCCTCCAGAGTACCTTAGGGCAGTGCACCCATCTCGCCAGCGCATCGATGGGCATCTGACACTGGGGCTTCTGTGGGTGTTTCCCAGGGTTCTGTGTGGTGTAGCTAACGGGACCCACTTGAGGACTTGAAGGGGGACTGTAGGGTGGATGCAGGACAGCTGGATTTGATGCCTGGCTTTGCCACATACTTCCTGGGGGAGGCTTGGACAAATCACTTAATTGCTCTGTGCCTCAGTTTCCCTGTCTTCTTTTCTGCCTTATCTATTTAGTAGGAAGCTCTTCAGCCCAGTGGGCCCCTGCTCCTGCTGCAGTATACACATTTAACTGTAAGCATGGACCGCAATTGCAGTTTTGCATCTGCTCTTTTTACAACTTCCTTCATGTGAAAGACAGGAAACAAACAAACAAACTACCCAAGTGAAAAACAAAGACACTGAAACTGATTCCAGGGAAGTGATGTGGCAGCCTATATTGGTGTATGTACTTGAGCAGGCTGCCGTAAACTACCACAGACACAAAGAAGGGTGGAACACAATCATATGTGTCAGACCCACCGTTCCAATGAGTAAACATTTTCCCCTTCGGTGGAGTACCTACCCCTCCTGCAGGGCACCAATTGACTGTGGCTTTCCCTGGACTGTCAGCCAGCTGGGGTGGGGGCAGCTGGTACTTTGGACTTCAGAAGACCTGTTTAAAACAAGCGATTGAACCAAACTTGCACAAGGCCCCTCAGTCTGCTTCTCCAGTCTCCTCCGCACTCTCTGAGTCTCTTGCTGCAAAGTAAATCATAGAGGCTGGGATGACAAATGCCCCCAGATCCCTTGGGCTCCTTCTCTCCGGAGCCAATGTCTCTTTCCTCAGATGCACGCAGCAAACTCTATCTTCCCCATGAGCAGAGGTAGTGGGTGGAATGGGCCCTGGAGCAGGACCTAGGAAAATGAAGCCAAGATCTAGCTTTGAGGAGAAAGCCAACCCTAAAAAAATTGAACTGGAACCTGATTAATTATTCAGCTGAATCCTCCCTGAAACCTTCACTCCAACCTCTGAAACCCCACATCTTCACCCCCTTAAATAAGGGATCCCCTGAATGTCAGCAGAAGGGGGTCAGGGAGCAGTTTTCCATGTGTGAAATTCACTGCCAAGCATCTTTCCCGCTTCTGTGCTGTGCCCTCAGGCTGCCAGTGGAGATTTATTATTCATTGCTGATATTCGAACAGCTCTTTGTGCCAATAAAGTCTGATTGAATCAAACTGGGTGACTGCGGATGACAGGGAGGCTTCTCTATCCAGGAACATCATTCTGGATCTAGAATAAGGTTAGATATGAACCATAATTCTACAGAGCCAGAGAGAGGCCAAGGGCAGAAGGCACTCACCACGAATCTAATCTGATGTGTCACACAGGGCAGAGAACTGCCCCCAAAATAATTTCCAGAGCAGAGCTTTTAGAAAAACATCCCATCACAATTTAAAATTGTCACTAATGGAGAAGTTCCAAAGGGGCAGCTGTGTTAGTCTAGTCCAGCAAAAAAAAAAAAAAAAAGAGTCCTGTGGCACTTAAAGACTAACATATTTATTTTCTGCATGAGCTTTCATGGGAGAAAATCCTGCTTCGTCAGATGCTTTGGAGATGGGGGAACCTACAGAATGGAATGAAAATAAATGTAAGTGAGTGTAAAACATGTGATCAGGTCCACAAAGTTTGGGGAATTGTTCCAGTTGTTAATTACCCTCCCTGCAAAAACTCACACTCCACATGTGAAAGAATCTTTTCTAGAGCTGAGGGAAATTTATGCAGATGAAGTGTTTATTCTGGCTAAAAATGGGGTCAGTGACCTTGGAATGCTTCACAGACGCTTGGTTTTGCTGAATTGTTCATCTGGAGTGGAGGGAAAAACTGAAAGTATTAGGACATTTCAGTCGGACAGTTTTCAAAATCGACTGGATTCGGCTCTCGATTTGAAACAAGGTTTGGGTCCCATGCATCCTTTCCATTTAATTTATTTCCACAACTCCATTCTTCTTCCAAATCAAAAATGTTTCTGGGCTGCTGAATCCAAACCAGAACTTTTTGATTTGTTCAAAACAAAACCTCTCATTTGGTGCCAAACGCCCCCTCCACTTCCACCGCTTTTCTAAATGGCCAGTGAACCCCAAAAGCCATCCAGATCCCACCTTGGCCTGGGCAGTGTTGTAAGTCTCAGGTAGTGATGCTACAGACCATCCGCGACCAGGGCACAGGAAGATTCCCTTTGGTGCAAGACAGGGAGGCTATGTCCACACTTACACAGTTAAATTGATTTAACTTACATAGATTTAATAAAACTGATATAAAATCATTAAATAAATTTAAGTTAAATCGATTTAACAGGTCCCAACTAAAAACTCAAATCGAAATAGCATGTCCACTATGGACAGGACTTGCTATTTCAATTTAGGAGAGAGGCACCATGGGAGGTGTGGCAACATAGCCCCCTAAAAGGGCCATGCCCCTACCCAATATATAGAAGAAGGAAAGCCCCTGGGAAGGAGAAGGGCAAAAAGTGTTAAATTGATTTAACAGTTAAATTGAAATAACATGGCCACACTGTGTTATTTTGAAATAACAATTTCCATTTAACTGTCATATCCATACAATACTAGGTTTTGTTATATCAATATGACCTTCCTTATATCGAAATGAGCTTTATTTTAATTTAAACAGCATGTGTGTGGACATACTTGGAGAGATGGAACCAGGTCGTGGGTCAGGGTGAGGCAGGGTTACCCAGAGCCGTAACATGGCGATCCGCCGCCTGGGGCATGTTCCAATTGGAACGCGCCCCTTGCCATTAGCGGCATTTGGGTCCAGTGCCGCAAAATGCACCTTTTAAACGAGCGGCTCTATTGAGCCACTGAGGTACGCCGGGGGCAAGGCCCCATTGGCCCCGCTGTCGTTACGGCCCTGGGGTTACCAGACACCAACGCCTGGAAAGGAGGACAGAGAAGTATGAAAAGGAGGACATCGGAGGACAAAGAGCCATAACGTGGTGTTTTGCCACCCGGGCTGCGTTCCAATCAAAACACACCCCTTCGCATTAGGGGCATGCAAAGCCTCCTCCTTGATAGCATGGCTCCATTGAGCGTGCGATGTTGGCCCTGCTGTGGTTATGGCCTTGGGAAGACACCTGGAGAAAATATAGCATTAATGTAATATTCTTCTGTTTTTAGGGGGCCCTGGTAGGCTTCCTCCTAAAAATAAGGGGGTGTGCCAGCATCCTTCAGCCCCTGTAAGTAAAAAGCCAGACAAAATACTGTATAGTGGCTAGCACCTCTGCTTAACATGCAGAAGGGCCTGGGTTCAATTCCCAGGGGGTTGGACTTGATGATCTCATGAGGTCCCTTCCAGCCCTATGATTTGATTTGATTTTTAAAATGCCTGCCGGACAGAGGAGGTGAAGGTAAAAAGGAGGCGATGTCCTCCTCTTGCCAGACAGCTGGTAACCCTAGGGAGAGGGGATGGCTTGGAGCCCTGGGGGAGCAGCCTTTGGGAGGGGAGAGGCTGGGCTGGGGCAGGGGGTGGCCAATGGGGAGGTGTCTGCTGGTCCCGGAGGGGCCGGGGGCGGCCAATGGCAGCGGATCCCGCAGGCTCGGTTCAGGAATCCCAAATATTTAAGATGGAGAGGGAAGGTGGGGGCGGGGAAGTGGTGCGGGGGGGAGTTTCGCGTCGGCCGCTGGGGCAGGATCGCGGAGCGGGGGCTGGAGACAGCGAGGTAGGGGCCAGCAAGGGCATCCCCCGCCCCCTGCCTTGCCCCTTCTTTCTCCCTTTTCCCAGCGCCCCATCCTTTACTCCGCTCCCCCTCCACTCTGTGCATTTGGGGGGGATCGTGCAGGGAAGGAGGGGTCTGCTTTGCAGAGGGACAAGTGGGGGGCTACATAGGCGGAGGGTGCGTGGTGGGGGGCGGAGAAGGGCCCCGGGGCTCCATCCTGTCCCTTGCAGTGGGGAGCACCGGCTGGGGGGTGTTGGGATCCCTCTGCCCTCCCTTGGGCCCCCCAGTGTCTCCTGCCACTCCTGCAGGGATTTCCCTAACACCCCCCAGTGGTCAGCTAGTAACAGTGTCATACCAACTTAGTGAGCACCCCAACACCCCCCTTAATTTCAAGTCCTGGGGAAGCTGCTGCACACCTGCCCCTTCCCACACCGCCCCCCATCACTACAGTTCCCCAGCCTGTATTCCTGCCTCTACACCTGCCCTCTCCTTCCTGCTCACCCACAAAGCCCCCAGCCACTTTGGTTCAGAAGGGCTAGTTTCAAACCCTAGCGGGTTGAACTAGATGATCTCATGAGGTCCCTTCTAACCCTATAATTCTATTCTAATAGTTTAGATCTTACCCAAATACATGCTTAAAGTTAGTAACACTGTATCCATCCCACAGAGAGAGAGTGTGTGTGTGTAGGTGTGAGAGAGAGAGAGAGCGGATGGGCTGGCTGGATGTGGGGGGACTGGCTAGCACCTCTGCTTAACATGCAGACGGTCCTGGGTTTAATTCCCAGGGGGTTGGATGCGATGATCTCACAAGGTCCCTTCTAGCCCTATGATTTGATTTGACTGTCTCCCTCCCCATTTCCAAAGGGGTGGCCGTGTTAGTCTAGTCCGGCAAAAAAACCAAGGAGTTGTGTGGCACTTAAAGACTAACAGATTTATTTGTCGCATGAGCTTTCATGGGAGAAAATCCCACTTTGTCAGATGCTTCGAAGATGGGTGAACTTCATTCCATTCTGTAAGTTCACCCGTCTTCGAAGCATCTGACGAAGTGGGATTTTCTCCCACGAAAGCTCATGTGAAAAATAAATCTGTTAGTCTTTAAGTGCCACACAACTCTGGTTTTTTGCCGTCCCTGTTTCCACTCCGCTCAGACTCTGGTTCTAGCCCTGTGCAGAAAGCTTTTCCCTTTCGTTTCTCCTTTCCTTCTGTTTAGGGTTACCAGATGTCAGGCAAAAGGAGGACATGTCCAGCAGGCATTTTAAAACTACATGATTGTGTCTGGCTTTTTACTTACAGGGGTTAAAGAATGCTGGAATGCCCCAGAACACCCTATTTTTAGGGGGAAGCATTCCAGGGCCCCCTAAAAAGAGAATATTACATTAATACTACATTTTCTTTATGTGTCTTCCAATGTCCTCCTTTTCATAATTTCCTGTCCTCCTTTCCATGCTTTGGTATCTAGTAACCCTATTTCTGTTTCATTCTCCCTTCCTAGTCCCCTCCCCACTAAGCAAGGAAGCTGCCTGGGTAAGCCCCATGAAGTAAGCCCACCATAATTTCCCCACAGGCCCAGGACCATCATTGCCCCGGGAAAAGACCTGGGGCCCAGGGCTGGGGCCAGGCCCTGGCCCCGATCCAGAGTCCAGGCCTCAGGCTCCTGCCACTGCCTGGCCCCTGATCCCCAGCCAGGAATGGGGCTGGACAAGGCAGTGGCTGCCGCATGGAGCCCAGCCCCAGATACCCAGCTGGGAGAGGCAAGTGCTGGCCTGTCCACAGATACCCAGCCGGGGATGGGGCTGGGAGAGGCAGGGGGCATGCCAACCATTTGGGCCACTGGCACTGGGACTCGAGGCATGTGCCCCCGGTGCTAGGTACCACTGATGCCCCTGCACAGACCACTCAACTGGTTGCCAAAGGGGTGTGTGGGAAAGGGCATCTGTGGGAAGACCAGGAGAACAGGAAAATCAGCTTCAAGAGATTTACATTTTATGTTTGTGAGGGCTTGGCGGTGACCCCCCCCACTGACATTCAAGCCCCATTGTTGAGCTCGAGCAGCATAAAGGGTCTTCGGCGAGTAGAAATAGTCCCCTGAGAATCTTCCCCTCTCTGGGGTGGGGTATCTGACTGATGTGGAGCTGACCTAAGGGCCTTATTCTCTGCTCTAGCTGACACCAGGGACTGAGCTGACTTCTGTGTTCCCTCACTTATGCCTAAGTAACTGGCTGGCTAGCTCTGTGAACCTTCCCTGGATGCCCCAGCTCCATCAGCAGGAGTCTGTATATTTCCAGGAGCAGAGAGAGCCCTGTTGTTCTGGGTAGCCTGTGAAGCCCCCATGGAGATGATGAACTCCCTTCATCCCACCAGCTCTTTCTGAACCTGGCAGATTTATAAACTTTCTGGGCAGAGATTCCAAACTGCACAGGATCAGGGCCGGCAGCCCCCTGGGATCATCGCTTCTGAGCTCTCCAGGTGGTCATCCTTTGACCCATGTGCCCCCAGCCTGAGTGGGTCATAGCTGCCTGCAGTCGCTGGAAGGGGACTGGCAGGCCATGAGCATGATCAGAGCCTCCCATAGTTCTAGGCAAGGGGTGATGTCCATTGCTGTCTCCCCTTTTGTGAAAGAGCCCTCTAGGATGGCGGTCAGAGCACAGACCCCCTGTCAGGAGCTTCAGTACAAGGGAACTCTATGGCTGTATATATGTACAGAAGGAATGGGCCAATTGCCAGGAGGTGGCACTCAAACACATGCAGTGGATGCTTTGTGCTGCAAATGGCTTCCTCTGTGCATCTCCAGGCGAATCTCCCTGGCATCTGGGTCACTGGTTTTTTCCTCTACCACTCAGCTGGATCTGGTGGCACTTAGAGCCTCTGCTCATGCTGGTTCACATCACCGGTGTCTGTGCGTCGGTAGTGTTCTGAGTGTCTGCCAGGGTGTCGTCCTCGGTTCTGACTAGGGGTCTTGGCTCCCCATGGAGGTGTCATTAAGGGGCCATGACGTGTGACCTGATGGCCCCTTTCTCTCTGGGAGTTCGTAGCTTCACTATAGCTGTGCACTAAGACGACAACAATAATACCCTTTCCTGCTTCAGCTATTGAGATGATTGCTTGTAAGGCAGGGGTCTCAAATGCATGGCCCATGGGCCGCATGCGGCCCCTAAAGCTATTTCTTGCGGCCTGCAATGACACGATTGATACTGATATTTGCAATATGGAAAGGTTTCAGTGGTGCAGCCCTCAGGCTAACGTACTAGTGCTCATGTGGGCCTTGCAGTGATTAGAGTTTGAGACCCCTACCATAAGGGGTCAGGGTGATTTTCTCCCTGCTGCACAATTGGGCTCATATGCAATAATATCATGACACAGAGTTCTCTGCAGGGAGCCCCACACCTATGGCACCGTTTCATCTCTGGGATCCCATTGAGGTTTGATGCATGGAGATGTCTGGGAGGCTTTGTTTTGCTGCCCTGCCCATCTGGAAGTGCTTGTGCCACCTGCTGTAAGGCCGGGTCCTTTTCCTCTATTTGAGCTTGATAGATTTGGTTTGGTTTGAGAAGCAGGTGGCATCTGGAGCACACTGGCCTCTTCAGCACTCTCATTTTGCAGTCTTACAAACCTCTTTGCTAGAGGAAGCTCCCCTTACCATGCCTGACAGGTGCTCTTTGCAGTTTTCCAGTCGCTTTCTGAAGCTGAGGTGTTGCCTTGCACACCCTGTTGGTCTCTCTGTTTTATCCTGCCTCCCAGATCTGTTATCATGGGAAGCCTTAAAATAAAATCAATAAAAGCAGTTCAGCCCCTAACGGTTTTTATGGACTTTCTAGTACTTTACGGTATCAAAGCTCTGTTTTGGGCAAAAGAGTGGTTTTGGTGTTTGGATTTTTTAAAAGATTTTATTAATTTCCACCTTGATTGGGAGGGATAGATGGGGATATTAGTTACATGAATCAAACAAGGAGTCCTGTGGCACTTTTAAAGACTAACAAATTTATGTATTGAATGAGCTTTAGTGGGAGAAAATCCTACTTCATCAGACGGTCCCATGAAAGCTAACATGATAAATAAAGTTGTTAGTCTTTAAAAGTGCCACAGGACTCCTTGGCTATGTTCACACACAGGGATTATTTTGATACAAGTTGTGTTGAAACAAACTTGTATTAAAATAATGCCTTATTTCGACATAACTTAGTCCAAATTAACAAAAAGTTATGTCGAAATAAGGGAAAAGGCGGGAAACGAAATAGCATGTTCACACCTTGTTCCGAAACAACATGTCCACACGCATTGTTTCGCCCCCAAATGGGTTTAACAACATTTTGAAACAACACAGAAAGAACTGTGCATCATGTGAACAGCAGAATTCTTATTTCGAAACAACCTCTGTTGTTTCGAGATAAGAGTGCTGTGTGAACACAGGCCTTGTTTGTTTTGCTGAACTAGACTAAGACGGCTGCCCCTTTTGGTTCTGTGAATGTTATTCATGCAGTTCATCAATTACACCACCAGATGGGATTGGTGTGATCATTAGTCTGGTCTAATATAACTCTGGCCAGTGACAACTTCCGAAGGGGCAGCTGTGGCAGTCTAGTTCAGCAAAACAAACAAGGAGTCCTGTTGCATTTTTATAAATAAATTTGTTAGTCCACAAAAGTGCCACTAGACTCTTTGTTTGGCCAATGAGCTTCTCTGAATGAATTCCTTTTTGAATCAGACCAGATCTTTAGGAAAACTTCCCATTTTGATTTAATAATGGCCAGTGGTGGAGAATCCATCATGACCCTTGGTAATTATGGTAGTTCCAATGGTTAATTTCGCTCTTTGCTAAAAATGTATGCATTATTTTCTGTCGGAATTTGGCTGGCTTCAATGTCTAGCACTGGATCTTGGCTGAAAGGCTTTGTTGAAGAGGAAGGTGTCGCAGTGTTTCCTAAAGATAGAGTCTCTGGATTTGCCTGATCTCTCGAAATTCTGGCTGTGGGCCCAGAGAATGCTTTATCCCTGGTTCTTAAGTGTTTTGTCCTGGGTTATATGATCTGCCATGTCCCAGAGGAGTGCGGCTGTGGCGGTGGGTCATAGATCAAAACTTAGCTGGAGTTTGATCCATTATTGCTTTCAGAATGAGGACTGACGGACACTGGAAGCCAGCCTGGACCCTGGAGGAACTTGACACTGTAGCACATTTTCTAGTGATTTGAAGTTTGTTCCTACCACCACTGACTTCTGTCCTGTGTTGATGAAATGACTCCTGACCTAACTCAACTGCTACCTTTTCTTCACGCTCTGGGTCTAGCATGGTTCTGTACTAGTCAGTTCTGTGAAAGCATGTACCCTGGAGTGAGCGTCTTAGTAGAAGGACACTGCCAAAACCAGGGGAGCTTCTGGGATGGGAGGCTCAGCATTAACCTCCAAATATTCTAGATTAGGACAAATGGGTTTTTGTTTTTTGGGGGTTTTTTTTTTTTTCTGTTTTATTCCAAAAGCTTTTCCCATGGAGCCGTTGTGTTCTGGCCTCAGACTGCTTTCCAGGTGGAGATTGTATTTCTGAAACTAGGGGTGAATTTGGAGGGTTATGAAACAAGCCTGTGAAGTGCCATGAGGCCTTCTTGACTTAGTCTGCCCCCTTCTGTGACTATAGGGACTTGTAAACCTCTGCACTTGCTCCAGCTGCTGCCAGCAACAAAGAGCCACACTCCACCAGTGGGGGCGGGGGGCGGGGTTATTGATGATCATTAGTCCTAAAAAAGCAAAGGCCAGCTCCTCAGCAGGACTGCATTAAAGCTGATGCTGATTCACACTAGCTCAGGTCCATGCCCCAGAAATAGAGAGGTGGAAAGAAAACCACTATGATGAGTTGCTAAGGGGGGGGCACATGGAGCTAAAATGTGCCTCTGTCTCTCACGTCACGGGGAGACAGCGGGAGAGTGTGTGTGTGTTGTGGAGTGACAGGGAAGGGGGTAGACTGAACAGCTGATGATCTAGTAGATCCTGCTCACCTCTGGCCCTGTTTTGTGACCCTGGCTAAATCAGATTGTTAAACAAATGCGGCTGTGCTTTCCTCTTCCTGAACAACATATTGCTTTTTTGCTTCCCCCAGCGCCCGCTTGCTCCATATCTAAGCGCAAAGTCCAGACTTACCAGCAGGTCACTGACCTTGGGGGCTGGAGGGCATCCCAACCACGGTGGAGTCTGGAAGCCCATAGCCTCGCTCCCAGGACGCAACTGGCGCCTGATACCGACATACCCTGCCTTCAGGTTTGCAGTGGCACCTGTGAGCCGGAAGACTTCAGACAAATGCAGCTGGGAGGTTGAGGGCTGGAGTGCACTCAAGGGAAACTCGACGGCTTGATCCTATCCTAGAGAGGTGGAAGGGGTGATGCTAGCCCCTGTCTGGTTTCTCCAATGCTCCCTCTCTGTTTTCAGGCTTTGTGTCATTGCCTCTCTTGAGGTGGAATCCAGCTAGCCTCCCAATCATAGACCAGACACTGAGCCACAATCCCCCATGGATCAACCTCCTTACCATGCAGGGTTCAGTTGTCGTGCTTCTGCCCTTCAGGAGGCTCTGACAATAGTGTATAGGGACCAGACAGCCTTCTCAGACCAACATTGTTTATTTCAGCTCTAGGAGCCAAGCATTTAGCAAAAGAGACAGAGATAATGCTTTAAAATCCTGTCCCACCTATGATTTCCCATCCTTGGAGGATGGCCTGGGGAGCCTATCTTTTTTAGGCACCTCAGTCAGTGCCTGTTACCATCTGCCTTCCTCTCATCTTTATCCTTTAACAGCCCTCAAGTGTTAGCCTTGGGACAATTCATCTTGAGTCATTCTTCCCTTCCTGCTTGTTTTCCCCAACAGGCCCCTAATAAATGATCCCAATACAGTCATATGGGAAACAGCCCTATTTGGTATCAGTAAATTGTTACATAGCAGCTCTAAGCCCTTCCCAGACTTCTATCAGGTTTGCATTCTGCCGTGGCTTGGAAGTGTTGGGGGAGATTGGAGACCTGGGCTGTCCCCTCCAGGTGCTGAGATTCTTCAAGCAAGGCCTATTTAGAGAGTCAGAAAGGAGAACAATTCAGCTTCTTCCTGCAGTTTTGTAGTGGCAGTGCGGTATAGTATTGTGATGTGGGGGGAGCAGGTGTAAAAGTTTGATGTGAAGGGAAATGGTTGAGAAGCAGAGTGGGACTCTGGGACAGCTGGATTCAGTCTTGGCTGGAAATTCCCTATATGACCATGGGTAAAATTACAGTCTCTTTCTGCCTCCTCAGCTACAGAACAGGGATAATGAGCTTTGCTTTGTCCTTCTTGCATCATATTTGCTGTGTCCCCACTGTGCTCAATCCAGTGAGGCTAAGACAAGAGTCTGTTATAATCCCAGCCCCAGATCCTGGCTCCTTAGTTCAAGTGGTAGAAGAAACTCATGCGTCTTGTTCAAGTCCTCACTTACATGACAGACAGCACACCTGAGGATTGAACCAAGGACTATCTGAGTTAGTAAAACACACTGACCAGGGGGTTATGTATTGCTTGTTTCATCAGGGAGTCTCTCACTGTATGTCTGTGCTTGATCTTATCTGGGGCCTCTAGATGAGACTATAGTTTTTGGTGGGCAGGATATTTAAAATAGCTGCCTGAGCAATGAAGAGCCAGAGTTTTAGACATATCAGGAGATGCAGGTAGGTGCCTCATGGGGTTTTCAGAAGCACCTACTTGCATCTTTAGTTGCCTAAATCCCTTTGAAAACATGGCCCCAGGAGACCAAAGATAACATTGCATACTGTGTTCCACTGAGCCCATTGGTCTTGTCCTTTTGTCTGTTCCAGTGGATGCTGGTCACTTTCACTGTGTGAAACCCCATTTCTTGCTGCCTGCTCAGCCCACTCCAGGATGTGAAATCCTGAGCCATTGGACCCCTGGAGCCAGGAGGACCTGGAAGGGATGGTGAGATGGTTCTGAGCTGCCCTAGAAAGGGACTTTTAAGGTGACTTTCTCCCATTTCCCATCTGAAATCCAGGAGATTGGAGCAGGAACAGTCAGGGGAAGGAGGCTGTTTGAAAATACCCAGGAGGGCATCTAGGAGGTCTAGAGGATGTTTAAAGCACAGGCTGAGAGACAGGTTCTTGTCTTGCTCCATCTCCCTGGGTGACCTCAGGCAAGGCCTTGCCATGTCTCAGTTTCCCCAGCTGCAAAATGATGCCCCCTTCATGGTGGATTGTGAGTCGAAATTCACTCAGGCACGTTAAATGCCTTGGCTGCAAGGTGTTCTGGAGGGCAGTGTTGGCTCCAAAGGCCTGACCACATGGGGTGGGAATTAAAACCACTGGCATCTCAGGGCAGAGGCACTGGTGCAGTTGATATAAAATATCCTTATCTTTATTATCTGGCTGATGCCAATGTCTGCCCCATACTAGCTAAAGAACAGCACAGAGAAGGAGTCAGTGTAAGCCAGCAAGACACTATTCATGTCCACAGAACTATGCCAATTGACACCAGGTAGGGAGGGTTGACACCAGCTGAACCCCAGTAGGCTATGGCCCAATTCACTCCAACTGTGAATCCCTCCTAATGAAACACAGTGTACATCTAGGACCCTCCCTGCTCCGTTTCTTTGAAACAACAAATTTGGCAACAAATCTCCCCTTTGGGAAGAAGCAAATTGGTGGCTTTAAGCTTCTCTTATTGCTAGTAAAGGCTCCCTTACAAATGGACAGGGGTGGACAAAACTGGCTCACAGCTAGCTGCCAGCAGTTTTATTTTTGATCACCAGAGGGCATTCCTCCATTATATTTCTGCAGTGGAGCTAGGCGACAGGTTACTAAAACTGGTCCATGATTTGCTGAGGCCTGCCAGTGCGAGAGACTTGTGAGATTAGGAGGAATCAGCGTTGAAAGGGCTTGTCTGTAGAGGAAAAAGTACCCGCATTACTAGGTCATAGATCTGAGATACCTATTTCCCTGTTCTAGAGGGATCTCTGTGGTCATGTGCCCTGGCCCCTTGTACCACACAGCCATAAGACTTCTCTGAAATAATTTGGATATGAGCTAGAGCAGGTCTTTTGGAAAAGCATCCAAGCTTGATTTTAAAAAATTGCCAGTGATGGAGAAGCCACCGTGGCCTGTGGTAAATTGATGGAGTGGTTAATTATCCTGATATAACTGGGGATCTTCTTATGTCACTTGCAAAAGGATGTGAGCTAAACTGGAAAAAGGCTCCTGTTACTCTAAATGAATGTGTCCATATGGGGGCCTATAGTCACCGATGTTGCTACGCATAAATATGAGGGGGGTTCCTGGCCACTGGGGCCCTGATCCATTCCCTACCCCACCCACCCCCCAGCGGCCCCCTAACCCCTGGTCCCGCCGCAGTCCCCACTGCCCTGGGCCGACCCCTTCCCCCATGCCCTTTCCCTGCCAGGCCCGAGGGCCTGCCCCCCAAACTCCCCTCCCCCCCGGCTCCCTTACCTGGCCACCAGAGGGAGAGCGGGGCCCCGGCAGCGGCTGAGGCCCCTGGCGTGACCCTGCTCTGAGCATGCTCAGAGCAGGGTCAGCCCAGGGTGGGAGTTTTAAAATCTCCCAGCCCAGCCTGGGGCAGCTTCCTCCTGGCCGGAAGACTCTGTCTTCCGGCCAGGAGGTGCATCCCCATGCAGCTTAGTGGCATGCTACTCAGGGGCTCGGCCTGCGTTTTAGGGGGACAGAGCCCCCCGCAACAATGCCACTGCCTACAGTAGTGTAACTATAGTAAGATAATTATGCAGGTGTTTCTAAACCTCCAACTGCCAGCCCACAGGAGGTGGATCACTCAGAATTGCCCTGTTCAGTTCATTCCCTCTGAAACATCTTGCACTGGGCGCTCTCAGAAAACAGGCTACTGGGCTAGATGAACCATTGATCTGACCGTGCATGACTGTTCTTAGAGTAATGCTGGTAAATTTCCCCACGCAGAAGAGCTGTAAGTAGACCACTAAGTCTTCATGTCTGTCTCTCTAGGACTGTTTTCCACTAGGGGATGTATCTGGATGTTAATTACAGTTAGAAAATGGATAATCAGGTTCTGTCTGCAGGGAGAATGTTGGCGTCGCCAGTGCTTAAAAAGGAAAGATTCTAGCTGAAACTAATGTGGTTTAGAAAGCGTGTTTGGAGGGGAGGTGGTGTTCTCTGCTCTTCCTTTTTTCAGATGCCTTTGTGATTTTTTTTTTTTAATGTTTTTGTTTGTCTGAGAGGAATGCCATCTCTCCAGAAATCCTGGGTTTTCTTCAGCAACAACTAAAAAGAGTGCTATAAAATGGATCTGAACAAATTTCTCAGCAAGTTCTTCGGAAACTGGAGTGAATGTGATCATAGGACATCAGGAAGAGAGACTGTGAGGCAACCTCTTGTTTTTAAACTGTTATCAGAGAAACTGAAGCAGGTCAAAGATTAGGGAGTTTGAAGCTTTACCCCTTCCCTCCCATCAAACAGATCCAAACAAATAAACCAAAAATCACTGCTAGGAGTTGAACACAGCCAACTTCTGCTAAGTAAGAGGCTAGGGCTGACGTGGCAGAAATATTGGTTAGCCAGGCCTGGGGGCAATTATGTGAAAAAAACCAAAAGAAACATTTAAACAGAGAAACAAATAAGGAATCCTGTGGCACTTTTAAAGACTAACAAATTTATTTGTCATGTGAGCTTTTGTGGATGTAATCCCACTTCATCAGATGCATGAAATGAAAACTGTAGAGAAGTATGGGTCACAAGATCAGTTGTCTTTTTCAGCAAGCCAAATAAATTATTTTGATTCAAACAGTGTGGAACAATAAAAGAGAAGGTGAGAATGTTAAAAGAGGGGGAAATTACCTTTGGCAATGTGCTAGCCATTCCAAGTTTCTGTTCAGACCTAATCTAATTAACTAATATAGCTCATCACCAGAGGTAATTTTCCTCTCTTTTAGCCTTCTCATCTATTGTTTCACACTGTTTAAATCAAAACAACTAGTTTGGTTTGCTGAAAGGCTTTATAATTTACCCTCCTCTGCATGTGTATATAGACTAACATACTACAGTTTCCATTTCATACATCTGATGAAGTGGGATTAAACCCATGAAAGCGCATGCCATAAATACATTTGCTAGTCTTTAGAAGTGCCACAGGACTCCTTGTTTGTTTTACTGAAATAAATTAACAGAGCTGCTACGCCTCTGGAATTTAAGCATGGAGTGGAACTGTGCATCAGGAGGCAAAAGGGCTGCATTTGGTTTTTTATCGGATACCTTTTGGCTGAGTCTCTGCCTATTAGGAGACATTTTTTACCTTGCTAATTTCAATGTATGAACAGATTTCTTGAGTTTGGAATTGAAAAAATACTTGATCATGACTATCATCTGGCTCCATCGCAGTGTTCAAGCAGCAGTGTCAGGGAAGCAGCACCAGAGGGTGAAGGAGGCAAGAAAGACACAAGGCTCGCTATTCTGCTCCATAGATTTGCTAGAATAATGCTACCAATGTGCAGATTTTCTTTGCTTCCAGGCTGGTTGGGGGTGGGCAGGAGCTGTTGCTCCTTTCCTTCTCCAAGCAGTGCGCTCCTCGAGGAGGAGATGCTGCTCAACGTATAAAGAACATTTCTGTTTCCAGTTACCATTGACTATCATCAGTTTTGAGGATTAGATTATTTGGGAAGGGGCAAGATGATATGGATCCTTTCCCTTTAAGGGCTCTAGCTCCCAAGGATGGGGTGGGGGGACTGGCTGGTTTACAGGAATAGGGAACGGAATTTGGGTCTCAGCAAGGTGGGTTAGGACTGAGCAGGCCATGGGGACGGAGCACCTCTTCTCCACAGGAAAGGGCATGCAGAGAGTGGGATGTGGCCCCTGGGGCACATGAGGGAGGGGTTCCAGCTGTGTAGTACAGAGGGAAAGTGATTTTCTGTCTCTGGAGAAGCTGAGGGGTTCTGGTGGTGTTTGGGGGTTCCAATTTTGTGGCATATAGAAGGGCTTGTAGGAGTAAATTTGCAGCTCTGGGGCACCTGGGAGTGTTTAGGGGTTCCAGCTCTGGGGAACCCAAAGGAGATGGTCAGGATTTGGGCGTTCTGGTGATGGGCTGAATGACCTAGGCTTCCTTCTCTTTTCCAACTCTGGTTCCTGAGCCGTCACTCCCGAAAAGCCCTAGTAAAGGAACATACAGAGAGCTATGAAAATGGAGACTTGCTCCTGCCTGCACTGGTGACCCTCCCCAACCTGGGGGATCCCCAGTATGCCATCCTCCCCTTTGAGAGGCCTTGTCTGTTCTGGGGCCCTCAGCCCTGTCCTTTTGGGTAGTTGGGTAGGCGCAATTCCCTTGCTGTGGAAGGGATGAGGGGTGTGGCAGGTGCCCACCATCACACCGTCGTCCTGGGCTCTTTTCACATTGTGCTACTGTCTGAACCCCTGCCAAGCAGTGCAATGTCAAAAGGGCATCAGGCAGGCGGTGCCAGCAGCGCCCAGACCAGCATCTCCATCGTGCCTCTTTGGAGGCTCTGGGAGAAGGTAGGGAGGCTCAGATACCCATCCCCATTGTGGGGCAGAGCAGGGGGTCTGCAGGGGAGCTCAGATGCCACTCCACCCTGTGTGGGGCAGAAGAGGGTGGAAGGGAATGCTGTGGTGAGATAAGGGGGCTTTGATGTTGGAGAGGGATGCTGTGCTTGGGACAGGGGTGTCAGGAATTCAACTGCCTTGGAAATCAGTTGACTTGCAACATAGTAGGCTCAGCTGGTTCAATAGACCCACACTAAGTGGCTTTGTTCCCTGATTGGACAGAAGAGCTAACAGGTCACCAGCTAAGCCCTGTCCAACCGGCAGGGTAGTGACTGTTCAAAGCATCCCACAGCCTTGCTTGGTCTGCTTGATTGTTTGCTAGCTCTGCCCCAGTCCTGCCTCCTGTTCTTTCTGCTCACTCTGCTCCAGCCATTAAGCTGCATTTCCTAAGCCTTGGGATGTGACTGTTGGAGCAACCCGCTAGGGGGTCTGCTGCACAGCCTGGCCATCCCCTCCCAAACAACCCCAGCAAGAGTCCACTCCAACTTTGCGGATATTGTTGGGAGCTTGCACGGACTACAGGCTCAGGTTGCTGGGCTATATTACTAGGATGTGGCCCTCTGGGCCCAGCTACAAGCCCAACCAGCATCCTCTGTCCCTGCAGCCCTCGCATTTTCTGAGAGCCCTGATAGCTTGATTTTGTGCCAGTTCTCAGGGATTCCTTAATCAGCATCATCTCCCGTTCCTGTTGTGGCCACAAAATACAAATCCTTGCATCTTTTTCTCACGGAAACAGATTCCCTCTGGGACAAACAGTGTGAAGTGGAGCAGGAACCTTTTACCCCATCCTTAAACCCTCTCACTTTGTTGGTGGGACAATCATGGTCATCCTGATGATGACTATCCATCCCTTACTTCCAATATGCTGAACTCTGAGACCCACCCATGTGGCCCTAGATTCAAAGTTTCATCTACAACATGAAGGTGTTTTATTACTGGCCTCATCTTTCAATGCTTGAGGGCAGCTCTTGACTGCTCAGATACTGAAACTATGCCCTCACTCATTCATGGCAGGACCTTTCAGACAATTTAAACCCTGAACCCTGATCAGTGAGAACTTCTGAGGCCAACCTCAGTAAACCAACAGTAGTTCAGGTAACCTGTGCACCTGCCTAAAGAAACCTTAAGCCAAGCATGTGGGCTTCTCTCAGCTCTTCCCCAGACTTCCACAGGGACTCCATTGTTGACTTACTGCACTCCCAATGATCCTGACCAAGCTGCCCTATTTTATTTGTTGCCATGCTGTGCTGTCATTGATTGTGTTTTGATTACTGGCTAAGCCTGGTTTGTCTCCTGACCATGACTGGTTTTGTCCTCTGGTTCCACCCTGCCCACTAGGTCAGACTCCTGCTCTGTCCATGAGATTGCAGCGCCACTGCCTACATCCAGTATGTGACAGGGACTTCAATGCCAGGTTCTGTGCTCAGGTTGGGAGAGCTAGGATGATAGGAAGAGGGAGGGGACGAAATGAAGTTGGGGCCCCATTGATTCTGGCATGGACTCCTGGGACACCAGTGAGGGCTAGAGCCAGTCTTGCCAGTGGAATGGCTCTGATCCATCTCCTTTTGTGATTCTCTCAGGCCCATTCTCCATGCCTGTGGGGGGAAGACATCTCAGACCACAGCTGCCTCCCCTACACCTGTGAGATTTCAGAGCTGAGGCTGGGAGGCCTGCAGGGGATGGCAGCACTGCTGGACAAGCCAGGCAGAAGTCTGCATGCCAGGGGCCTGGTATCACCCTTCTTTCCTGCCCACTATTAGGTCTTCTCAGCACCAGTTGTCTCCTTGCTCCCCATCTCATGGGGCAAGGTGGCACTAGGACCAGGCATTGTGCTCCCAGGTGGAATAAGATGAGGTGCTGCTGCCCCCAAGTGGGCAGCAGTGTCCCCATCTGTGGGCCAGGGCCAGGATAGGGGCCTCTCCTGAGTGCCAGCCCCTCCTCCAGAAGGGCCTGAGTTGAGCCTCACCCATCAATGATAGATTCTTCTGGGGCAGGTCTGTGTAGACCAGCACTCAGAACAACACACAAAGGAGGGGAACAGGTCACCTCCGCCAATAACAGCCTCTCTCCATCTTTTATAAAAACACATTTATTTATAATACAAAACCCGCGTGCGCTGGTGCTGGTGCCACAGTGGTGGGGCCCCTGGGCCAGACCTTGTGGCAGCAATTGGGGGGAACAGAGGTGGGCAGTGCCCAGTAATCACCAAGGCATGACGAGCTGTGGAATCAAATGGCCCAGAGCAGACACAGAGGAGAGTAGCAGAAGGCCCAGGGGCAGAATGCAAGAGCAGTGAAATGAACAGCAGGATCCCAGGCCAGGGGCCCAGCTCTGACCCTGAGCCCCAGGCCCAGGGAGGCTGGCTCTACCTTTCCCACCCCCACACCAACCTCCTGCACTGGGGGCGGGGGGCAGTTCTGACCTTCCTGCCTGCCTCCAGGCGCCTGGCTCCAACCTTCGTGCCTCACACTTCAAACCCCAGGTGATGGGAGGGGGAGCTTCCACCCTCCCGTCCCAAGCTAGGTAGCCACCGCTGACCATCTCATCCCCAAGCGCTAGGCTAGTGGTTCATTGACACCACCTCCCCACGCACTCCAAGCCCCAGGCCAAGGGGCTGGCACCAGCCCTCTGCCCCCCATTGAGCCCCAGGCCAGGGGGCCACCTTCTCTCTTCCAACGCCCCCTTTAGCCCCAGGCTCGGGTGGCTGCCCTGATTCCCTTGACCTCCCACTCAGAGCCCCACATGGGGAGGGGGCCAGCTTTAAGTCTCTTCCCCTTCCACTGTGTCTATGCTGGGGCAGGGCAAATCTGATCTTCCCCCCTCCACCCCCAAGTCCCATGCAGCCTCTGAGCACAGCAGGATGTCCACGCTGGAGTGGCCTCACAATCTATGCCTGATGCTGACCCCAAAGGGTAGCAAGGAGCCACCATGCTCCACACACGTTTCAACAGGCTGGAGGTGGGGTGAGGGCCCTGCACCCCTGCTCCCCAAGGCTGATCATTGTGCAGGGGGGTTCTCGTGCTGGGATGGGCAATGGGGCAGCGTGATTGGGGGAGGGGAGGACCATGCTGCGGGGGGCGTGGCTGCTGGCCCCCACTCAGTCCCAGCCATTGTCCTTCACCATGTGCGACATCTCAATGATGAACTTCCCCTCCTTGTACTTCTGGCTGGTCTCAAAGGCTTGTTCCTGAGGGAGGGGAGAGAGTGGAGTGACTGAGCCAGCCTCCTCCCCAGCAGAACTGTGCTATGACTCCAGAGAGGGGCAGGAGCCCACACTTCCCAGCCCCACCATCAGCAGGCAGCACTATGACACCAGGCTGGGGGAGAAGCTTGTACAACTCAGTCCTGCCCTTTCCAGGAGGGGGCGCTGTAACATGGGGGTTCCTGGGAGAGGGGCACTGTACTCACATATTTCCACCCCAGGGTGGTCTTGCAGCTCTCACAGAAAATGTCAGCCACAGAGTGGAGCCCGGTGAGTAGGAGGCGCTGTTCAGCTGGCCCGCAGCCCACGTTAACCCTGGCACCAGAAAGAACAGCAGCATGGGACCAGGTCACACACTGCATCCCACGTCCAACTCCCCACGGCTGTGCCCTCTGGTGGGGGGTGGAATTCAGCTGCCAGGGCCCCTAGCAGCTGTAGGGGGGTACCACACTACCCTAGCAAACATGCAGCCCGTACAAAACCAGACTGTGCGGGCTTAGCCCCCAGGCCCTGCTGTGTTCAAAACATGGGAGCCCAGCCCAGCCCTTTCCATGTAGCTGGAACAACCTCCCTGCACAGCCATGCTCCTGTGCTGCATACACGCAGCCAGAGCTGCCTCAGGCATTCAGACACCAGGCACTGAGTGCCCAAAGCAAATCAAGACAGTGGTAAATATTGCCTGTTCTTAAGCCAATGTTGGGTTCTCTCTACTAGCAAGCTGGAGTCCTTATGGATCTCTTGCCCCTTCTTTTATCCCTTCACAGCAGAGCTAGCAATGCCCATTTTTTCAAAACAAGAAACAGAGATCCTCACAATCCCAAGGCTCCAGGAGCTGGGACTTCAAAAGAATTTTGTGCAATTGGGTGATGCTGCAGAGAAGTGAGATGAAGGGCTGAGCTGGTGTCTGTGCTCAGGGCTTACCCAGGTGGGAAAAGAGATCTCTGAGTCCTGCCGGGGCAGGAGTTCAAGGGAACAGTGACTGTTGGGGTTTGGGCTGAGATGGGTTCCAGAAGAAATCAAAGGGGACTGGCTAGGGTGAGGACAGAAGCAGTGGAGGTCTGAGGGCAGGCAAGGAGATGCCAGAGTTCAGAAGATCCCAGTCCTCCCTCATTCCCCACTGGCAGAGCGATCTACTGCCAATGTGTCTTTCTCTCCCCCTCCACCTGCATGGAGAGCACAGAGCACTGGTTCCTGCAGGTCAGCTGGGGGTGGCTCTGCCCAACATGAAGGGAGATCATCAGGGCCCTATTGCCACCCTCCCCAGACAATCAGAGGCCTAGGCAAGCTGCACTCCCACTTCAACCTGGCAACCTGCCCCATAACCATGGCTGGGTTAGGCAATTAACCACCAGCCTGACCCACAATGCATAGTGCCCCAGAGACCCACCGGGGGCAGCTTGTATTGGCTGTTCCTATGCCAAAAGAGCCGTCCCCCATGTAGCCTGCCCACCCCAGTCTCCTGCCATCTGGCCAAGCTTAGCTCCCCCACTGGAATCTCTGGTGAGATGAATATCTAGAACAGCGTTTTCCAACCAGTGTGCCACGGCACACAGGTGTGCTGTCAGGTCTGAGCAGGCGTGCCACAAATTTTTTTGAAAAACTACTTGAAGAACTCTGGATTGGCTCTTTGGCTCAAGGACATCATGAGTTCATTTGGAAACTATATGGTGGTGTGCCTCAAATTAATTAAAAGTAGCAAGGTATGCCACAGCAGAGAAAATTTTGGGAACCATTGATCTAGAAAGCCGATTGCCGGGTGGCCCAGTGCTGCAGCCAGAGCTGTGCCCACCAGCTCATCCATGGAGGGAGCAAGCCAGGGAAGATGGCTGCAGCCAGCACTGGTGAACGGGAGATTAAGGAGGTTCATCCAAGAGGGCCTCAAGACTGTCACTCAGACTGCCAAAAGGCAGCCACACACACCCCTTGCAGCAGTAGGTGTGTGCTGCCTTTCTGGCCAAGGCCCCTCCCAGCCCCACATCCAAGGTTACTTCTGATCTAGAGTCAGCATTGACTCTTCCCCTTCCCTGCCTAGCTTGGCTGGACCTCTGCAGAGTGACTGTGGGAGCCAGGCTCAGGGACATGGGGCAGAGCCAGGTCTCACTGAAGCACTGGGGATGCTGCAGCCATCCCCGCCATGGCTTCACCTAGACCTTAGTGAATAGTGGGAACCAGCTGGTGTAGGAGGCTCTGGGGAGGAGCAACCTCCAGAGTGCTGTCTGGGACAAAGTAAACTTACCCAAGGGTCTTCAAAGTGTCTGACAAAAGTGGATTTTTCTCCCACAAAAGCTCATGCAATAAATTTGTTATTCTTTTAAGTGCCCAGGATGCCTTGCTTGTTTCACCCAAGGGTGATCAGCATGCAAGACAGCACCACCATGTGGCCAATGGAAAGAGTTGCTCCTAGATCTAACAGGAGCAGCCTTCACTAGGCAAGGATCACCCATGCGGAGCTGGGTATGTCCAGTTCTGTACCCCGACCTAACATCAGACCAGTCAGGAACAGAGCTGGGTGTGGGATCTACACATGGGTAAAACCGCACCCTGCTGTCCATTGCTCACCAATAACTTTCCTGACCATAGGCCCAGGTAAGAACTGGAGTGGCTGCTAACAACTAAAGAGGGTCTCCTAACCCACAGCCTAACCATCTGGTATCCCATCATTTGTCATTGGTTTGAATGGGTCCTTTAGGAGAGAACGGGTCCAGTCCACCTGTGTCTCAGCAAGGACAGCTAGAGAGCAACTGGTCTCTGTAAGGGGCCAAGGGGGCAGCAGAAAACAGGATGCTGTGATAGAGATAACAGAAGAGCTGCAGTGATTGCGAGGCTCATGACCAGGAGGAAGGTTTTAGTCCAAAAGAAGACTCCAGTCAGGCAGGACAGAAGCCTGGGGAAAGCTGCCAAGATATGCTCCACTGGAGAAGGAAAGATATCTCTAGGAAGGCAAGTCTGGGCATGGCCCAGAGATGACTTTATTCTGGGACTTGGTGAGTTTTGGTTTGCATGTCAATGTTAATAAATCCAGCCCTGAAGGAGGGATGTCTGAACAGAGTGAATCCTGTGCGTGGCATTTTTAGAGGAACCCAGAAGAGAGGAAAGTGAGTAATGGTGCTGCAGGGCCACCGCTGGCCACAGGGGAGTGCTTGGGAGGTGCTGACCCTTCCCAAAGGAAGGTGCTAACAACCCCCTTCAAAAATAGCCCCTCTGCCTTCTGCTGGCCGGCAGAGAGAGTGCTTTATTTTTGTCTGCCACTAAGGCAAAGCTGTATGAGAAGCAGCCAGCAAAGGTAGAGCATTTTTGTTGACCCTACACAATGGAGGAAACTGGTCCCAACCTCACTAGTCTGTGATGCAAAATGCAGACAAACTCCCAGTAGTGAGAACTGCTCAGCTGCGCTTCTGAAGGAGCCACTCACAGCCTGAGGCAGCACCCAAACGACGGCTTCAGGGACCCTAAATCTTCTCTGCCATGTCATTCACAGATTCCTTGGCCAGAAGGCACCATCGTGAGCATCTGCTCTGACTTCCTGGATAACATAAGCCAGCAAACTCCCCTGAATTAATTCCTGCTCAAGACAGTGCAGATCTTAGGAAAACATCCAATCCCAGTTTTTAAATTTTCAGTGATGGAGAATCCAGCAGGACCCTTGGGAAGTATCTTCACCATTTACAATTCTGCACTTGATTTCCACTCTAAATTTGTCTAGCTTCAACTTCCAGCCACTGGATCTAAACTTGTGTCTGTTATCCCAAAGAGCCTTCTCACTTCACATTTCTGGACCCCAGGGAGCTGCTTACAGATTGTGATCGAGTCACCTTTTAACCTTCTCTTTATTATTCCCTATTAGGCAGGTTTTCTAGCCCCTTAATCATTCTCATGGCTCTCCTCTGACCCCTCTCCAATTTACCATCATCCTTGAAGTGTGGCCACCAGAGTTGGACACAGTATTCTAGCAGCAGACACACCAGAGTCAAATACACACGTACAACCACCACTCTAATCCAGATTGTCTGGTTACTGGCTATGAACCAAATGAGGGAGAAAGTTGCTAGATGCTTCGTCTCAGTAGCCATTGTTGTTGGCAGTGGGATGGCCCACTGGTTGAGTGATAGAGTTTGTGAACTCTTGCAGGAGTTGACAAGGGTGTGGTGCTGGTGGATTTTCACCAACTACCCATTATAATCCCAGCCCCTAGCTGGGATTGCCCTGGAGCGACTGACAGGGAGGACACTGAACTTAGACTGTGCTCCAACCCACCCAAGATATGTGCGGCGGAAAAGACCCAAGCACAAGAGTTCTTCGGGAGAGGACCTGACAAGTTCAAGTTACTGACAGCTTGAGCAGGGAATTCTCAGTGCCAGGATGTAGAGTGGGGTGTGCTCTAGGACAGTGGTTCCCAACATTTTCTCTGCAGTGGCACACCTTGCTACCTTTAATTAATTTGAGGCCCACCACCATATAGTTTCCAAATAAACTCATGAATATTCATGAACCAATCCAGAGCTCTTTTGAGTAGTTTTTCAAAAAAATTTTGTGGCAAGCCTGCTCAGACCTGATGGCACACTGGTTGGGAAACACTGCTCTAGGAGGACCCAGCGAGTGACCCCTTTAGGGCTGAGGTTATGTATCACCATAACAACTGCTGTGCTTCTACCACCAAGGAGAGCCTGTTCCACAGACACCACCTTCGAGAAGGGGCAGGGCCCTCCTGCCTCTGAGTTCAGATCCCAACAGTCACTCCCCCCACCCCGGTTGTGTAGAATAGAGAGGGCCTAAACTGTCCGCTCTTTGGGGCAGAGACCATCTCTGTTCTGGGTCTGTGCAGCACCTAGCACATCAGGATCTTGCTCCACGGTAGGATGGTTGAGACACCACTGTAATATACCTAATAAATAATCATGATTGATAATACAGCTCTAGCTGCTGCCTTTCCCCTTCCTATTGACTGAAAACTCCCCACTTTCCCACACCCGTCCTCTCCCCACCCCCGGTAACTGATGGAGTGATGAATCGCAGAGGGGCACTCACACAGAATTGAACAGGTAGGCTCGGCCATGGCTCCCCTGGAAAGACTGCAGAGACAAAGGACATGAATTATAGCCCGCCCCCCCCACCAACCCTAAGCAACCCTAACCCCACCCCCCCTTCATTCACTGCTGCGGAGAAGCTCACAGCACCTTTGGACGGGCTGGGAACCAACAGGACGCTCCTGTGAGGAAACTGGGCAGTGGTGAGGCATGCCTGTGAGGAAGCTCACAATGGTGAGGTCCTCATCTGGGCACCAGCAGGGAATGCCCCTGCAGAAGCTCACGATGCCAGGGGCACACCGTGAGGGAAGCACGGTGGCTGGCGAAGGCCCCTGGCCAGCAGAAGCAGCTGTACCTTGGAAATGAGCTCATCATGCCTGGCCAGGTGGGCCTGGCAGTGCACGCAGCTGTAGGTGCGGTGGCAGTGCGGCAGGTAGCTGCGGAAAGTCTTGGCAGGCAGGCAGGCGGCGGGTGGCCCTGGCTCACAGCTGGGCATGACAGGCTGGAGGGCAATGCCCTGGCGGGGCGGGGGGGCTGGTGCTGTGCACCCCCCACACAGTCGGTCGCAGGTGAAACAGCGAAGCAGGTTGGCTAGAGCCGTGTTTCAGGGTGGGAAGAGTTTGGGGGGGCTGCACAGCCAGGGCCCCCCCAGATGAGAACCAGGCCGAAAGGGGAGTCACCTGCAGAGAGCAAGAGAGAAGAAAGCAATGAAGGGGGTGGCCCACCCCTCTGCCTTTTTCTGGCTGCAGACAGCACCCTCCGCTGGGGAAAGGAAGCAATCCTCATCTCGTGCCCCCTCGCCCCCAGAAAACACCCAAAGAGGAAATGCGGGTGTCTAGGGAGCCCCCTGTCCAGTTGGCCTGCCTACATCCCAGTGCCGATTGGTACCCCCACCGAAACAAGGGGACCATCCTAGTCATGGTCTCTTTGGCCAACACCACCATCACTGTCCTGCCAAGAGCACCCCCTGCTGGGAGAGGGGCACAAACCCGCTGCCAGCACTGCGCCCCAACTCGCCCCAGAGACAGCACCCCATGCCGGTCACCTACAGGAACTTCTTTGCAAGGAACCAACCCCTGCCTGAGTTGGGCACCAGCCTGAGCCAGCGGGCTGAGCTAGCCCCCGACCCGCTGCATGAGTGCCAGGCTCTCTCCTTGCCAGCCGACCACCGACTCCCCAAGGAGGTGGGACCCCCCGGGGGAAAACACGGGCCACACCCCCAGGGGTGTGAAAAGGAAGGTGCCCTCTGGGGCCAGGGCGGGAGTCCCAGAGACCAGCTCCCTGCAGGGAAGGGAGGCTCAGAGTTGCCAGTGGGATGGGACGGGGCGGCTCGCGTGATGCAGAAGAGGGCAGAGACCCGGGCTGCGCTTGCGGGGCCAGCTGCGGCAGGAGGGCAAAGTTTCTTTCCCACCGCCCCCCCTCACCTTGAAATCTCACCCCGAGAGCCCCGGCCGGCCGGCCGCCTGTCTGTCCTGCGGCTGCTCCTCCGGGAGGGGAGATCGCCCTGCGGCTGCGCAGGAGAGCGGCTCAGGGGCCCGGGGAGCCGCGCCTGGGGGGCGAATGGGGCCCCGGGGCTCGGGCTGGAGCCGAATGTGGCCGTGTGTTGTGGCGGCGCATCATAACATTGAGTCATCCGCCCCGCCCCTCCCGCTACGTCACAAAGGGGCTGAGAACGCGGGCAGCCAGCCGGCCGGAGCCACTGGGGGGGCGCGGAGGGATTGGTGGCGGCTGTAAATATGGGGGCGGGATGGAGCGCGGGGGCGAGCGGGCCATAAATCATGGATTGCGCCTCTGACGCAGGGAGAAGGAGGCAGCTGTGCAGGACAGGCGGCTGGGGGTCACGTCACCCCGCTGCAGAGCAGCCGGCACCTTCCCCCCCACCTGTGACAGCCCCCCACATAGCAGGCTGCACCCCACCTACTGCCCCAAACACACTGACTCCTTTTGGCTGGGCTCTGGCATATGCCACAAGAGCCCCGACCTCGGACCCTCCAGGCGGAGGCCTCCCCAGTCTCTGCCAAACAGCAGCCCTGGCACCTGGCTGAGAGCCCAGGAGACAACAGGCCATGGATATCTGTGGGCTGTACCCATCTCACCAACCCCATACGGTGCCCCCCCGGGCATGGACACCCCACTCCCAGTAAAGACAACCCCTGAAACGCACACCCTCCCACTGTTTCTCACCAGGGCAGCAGGGTCAGGTCTTGGGGATGAGCATCGGGCACCCCGGGGGCAACAGCAGAGCATAACCTAGCACCTCCCAAGGCTGCCAGCTATCTTGCATGCTATGAGACATCCTGACATCAGGCAGCCCCGTCACGCTTGCTCGCAGCCCACGCACCCCCGTTGGGAGGCTGCAGTGGTGCAAAGCTTCAGGCAGCTAGTCCAGGTGAGCAGAGAGGATGGGAAAGGGAGTAGATTCAGCACCGTCCATGAGCTGCCCAATCAAGAGACCTAGACCCCGAGAGACACCCCAGCCAGACCCTACCCCCCCCAGACACCTTCCCCCCCAAACCCTGCTCATCTGCCTCAACAACCCAATGTATCAGCACCCCCAGCCCACGCTGCACCCAACACCTCAGCCATGAGCCACCCACCAGCAGCTCCCCAGGGGTCTTGCCCGCCCCAGGCTCGCTGCTGCCAAGTTTTGTGGGGCTCCACGTAAGCGGGGCGAGCGGTAGGGAGTCGCCCAGAAGCAGGGGCTGAAGTTTGCAGCCACGTGTGCGTCATTTGCATAGATACAAACATGCCCTAAAATGATTTGCGTAACGTGTCACTGTCGCTGCTCTGCAAAGGTGGGGAGCCGGGTAGTCCCCCCAGGGACCTGCCCACTGGGCAGCGGCCGGATCCTACGTCCGCTGCTTCACAGCGCGGCCCCTAACCCCGCTTAGTTCAGCCTCAAGTGGGGAACTACAACTCCCGAAAGGCACTGCGCACAGTCCCACTTCCGGGTTCTGCTTTTAGAGAACTACATTACCCAGCAGGCATCCCGCCTTCCTCGGCACTTCCGGTAACGTCCGTTTCTCCCGTCGGGCACTAGGCCTCCCCGCACTTCCGGTGCTGGGCCGGAAGTGTGCGACGTGGCTCGGGCTGTGGGGGAAGTTGGCGTCACATCGCCCCAGCCAACGGTAGCAGGTGGGTGCCTCCTCCGGAGGCCGCCTCGCTGTGGCCCCTCTCGCGCCCTGCTGTTGTCATGGCGACACCCGGCCACGCCCTTCGCCGTCTCTAAGGAGACCGAGGGGCACCACGGGGGGCGTTGCTGCCATTTCCGGGGTGGGCCCTGGCCACGGCGTGGGAATGGAAGGGGGAGGGGCCTGGCAAAAGGGGCAATGCCGTCACTTCCGGTGGGAGGGACCACCCAGGGAGGAGGGGCCTGGCAACATGGTGTGGGGAGGGACAATAGTGCTATTTCCTGTGGGCTGGAGGGGCAACGTTGCTGTTTCCCTGGGAGGAGGGGACTGGCCGCTGGGGGAGGAGCAATGCTGCCGTTTCCGGTCCAGGGAGGGTGTTTTGGTTTCCCCGCGGATGTTTCAGTGACCAGTGCTCTCTGGTGTGGCAGTGCCTGGGGCAGCGAGGTGCTGACATCCCTGTTCTGTGGCCTGGGGGGCAGATGCGGGGACTGATCGAAGCAGGATCTGGGGGCCTTATACTCATTTTGATGTGATTTCTTTCCATGTGTCAGTTTCAGGCCTCTTTCAGGGGTGGAGATGGCGGAGGAGGCCGGGGATGAGAAGAAGCAGGTGGCCAAGTTTGAGCTGGAGCGGGAGACAGAGCTTCGCTTTGAGGTGGAGGCTTTACAGACTGTCCAGCTGGAACTGCTGGCAGGCATGGCGGAGATCTTCGGCACAGAGCTGACCCGCAACAAGAAGTTCACCTTCGATGCCGGTTCCAAGGTGGCTGTGTTCACGTGGCATGGCTGCACGGTGCAGCTGAGCGGCCGCACTGAGGTGGCCTACGTGTCGAAGGACACGCCCATGCTGCTCTATCTCAACACCCACACAGCTCTGGAGCAGATGCGGCGGCAGGCGGAGCGTGAGGACGAGCGAGGGCCCCGGGTCATGGTGGTAGGGCCTACTGATGTGGGTAAATCGACAGTGTGCCGGCTACTTCTGAACTACGCTGTGCGGCTGGGGCGCCGACCCACCTTTGTGGAGCTGGATGTGGGCCAAGGTTCAGTGTCCATCCCTGGCACCATGGGCGCACTCTACATTGAGCGGCCTGCCGACGTAGAGGAGGGCTTTTCTGTCCAGGCCCCTCTGGTCTATCACTTTGGCTCCACCACTCCTGGCACCAACATCAAACTCTATAATAAGGTGAGCTGTGACATGACTGGGGGCGTGGAGGACATGGGTGCAGGGGACGAGGGGAGGCAGGAATTCAAGGATACCCAGGGCTCTTTCGCCTACATGTAGATGCTTCTGGAGACATAGCGACCTTTAGTGAACAGCATCTGGTTTTGATTGAGGGACTGGTAAAGCAGCTGCACTTGGAGGAGATCAGTTTGGAGACTGGATGCTTATCCATGCATGTGCTTTGGTCCCTTTGGAGGAAAGGAGAAGCTGGCACATTCTCCACAGTCCAATGTATTTTGGAAGCAGAATTCCAATGTACACATGCCTCTCATACCAAGGGATGATACTGGCATCTCTGTTCTTCCCAAGTTAGTCCAATCCAGCCGGGTGGGTTCATGTGTACGCACGGGTGGGTGGGGAAAAGCGGAGACTGCCCCATGCTGTGACATTTACTTAGTCGTGACCTCACATGAATATATCATTTGGGACCGATCCAGAGAAATAGGGCTCACTGGGAATAAAGGGGTGACATTCCATTGTCTCCCTGACCCCATGAGGATTTCTGGCATTGCTCAGCTGTGTTTTCATCAGCTAGTCTGGAGTAAAGGAGATGGCTCTGAATGAGGGCGTTTGACTTTTTGCTTTCTCTTTAATCTTGTCTGATCATCGTTCCTCTCTAATCTGTTTTGTTGTGCCTTGGACGGGAGCAGGCTTGCAACATGGTCTGGAAGTCATGGCTCTTAGGCCAATTCTGCCACTGACTTCCTATATAACTGTGGCAAGGTAACACACTTTCACATAGCACAGGAACCAGGGATCACCAAATGAGATTGAAGTACTCCTTCACACAATGCATGGTCTACTTGTGGAACTCATTGCCAGGGTGTTGCAAAGGCCAAAAATATAACTGGGCTCAGAAAAGAGTGGGATGAGATCATGGAGGTTATTTCCATCAGTGTCTGTTAGCCAAGATGTTCAGGGCTGCAATTCTATGTTTAGTGTGTCCCTAATCCTCTGCTTACCAGAATGTGGGACTGGATAACCGGGGCTGGATCACTTTATAATTGCCCTGTTCTTTTCATTCCTTCTGGCAGTGACCACTGTCAGAAAACAGGGCACTGGGCTAGATGGACTATTGGTCTGAGTCAGTATGGAGGTTCTTAAGTCGCTTCACCACTGTCTGTGGTTCCTTATCTGCAACCTAGGGACCATAATCAAACATTGGCATGTTTTGAGGTGGACGATGACATTTATTAGCTCAAGAGGTAAATGGTGTCCAGAGAGAGAATCTTCTTAATTACACGTCCCTGCAGGTAGCTTATTATCTTTGCTGAGATAAACCTTTATTAAAAACTATAACATGAAAAGACATAAGAGGAAAAAAGTGAATAAGAAGAATATTGTGTTTATTTGATTATTTGGCAACTTCTGTGTTGATAGAGAAGAATTTAGCTTTTCACAACTTCCTGTTCGTTGGGGTGACATGGATAGCGTCTCTTGAAAGCAGTAATTGGCACGGCTGGGTTTCTTTGTAGACACAGACCTACCCTGTTTTTCTGAGTCTGTGTACAGCTACAGACCACCTGATTGTATCCAGCACAGCCATCAGCAGATCGCTCTTCCATTGCCTCTGATGAAGAGGTCCAGAAGCAATAATCGTTCACCTTTAATGACCATTCAGCAGGCTGGGTGTTGAATGTGTTTAGCCCTTAAGAAGCAGATAAACATATTGGTGCTTGATAGTTGTCCCTGAGTAACCAAACAAGATCTAATTATTTGCATCCCTTGCCTCACTGGCTAAGGACAAGAGTTTTCTAATGGAGAGTGTGTCTCATTCAGCTGAGCTCTGCTGTGCTTAGTATGCAATGCCCACATATGTAAAGCAAGATGGTTGGACAGAAAGAGGTGTGCACTGATGTCTGTTTCTCCTCCACTGAATAAAATCTCATCGCTAGGTTGCTAAGGAGGCAATAGTATGATTGTCCCACCATTTAGTGGTGGCAGCCCAAAAAGGATACATGCCCCACCTAGAAAAAGGTAAAGAGAGTGGATGGAGCCACTTCAGATAACACAGTCATCCTGTGGCATGCATCTTCCTTGGCTTCCAATTAGCCATGTTTCTTTCTCTCTGCAGATCACGTCTCGCTTGGCTGACGTCTTTAACCAGCGTTGCGAGGTGAACCGCCGGGCTTCTGTGAGTGGCTGTGTCATCAACACCTGTGGCTGGGTGAAGGGCTCGGGGTACCAGGCCCTGGTGCATGCTGCCTCAGCCTTTGAGGTGGATGTGGTGGTAGTGCTGGACCAGGAGCGCCTCTACAATGAGTTGAAGCGGGACTTGCCCCATTTTGTGCGCACGGTGCTGCTCCCCAAGTCAGGTGGAGTGGTGGAGCGCTCCAAAGACTTCCGGCGAGAGTGCCGGGATGACCGCATCCGTGAGTACTTTTATGGCTTCCGTGGCTGCTTCTACCCCCATGCTTTTGACGTCAAGTTTTCTGACGTCAAGATCTACAAGGTGGGGGCGCCCACCATCCCTGATTCGTGCCTGCCCCTGGGCATGTCACAGGAGGACAACCAGCTCAAGCTCGTGCCAGTGACGCCGGGCCGTGACATGGTGCACCACCTGTTGAGCGTCAGCACTGCAGATGGCAGTGATGAGAACATCTCAGAGACTAGTGTGGCTGGCTTCATTGTTGTCACTGGGGTGGACCTGGATCGTCAGGTTTTCACAGTGCTGTCACCTGCACCTCGCCCGCTGCCCAAGAACTTCCTTCTGATCATGGACATCCGCTTCATGGACCTTAAGTAGGGACTGCACCAGAGCAGAAAAGGTGGATTCCACCAAGCCTGTGGAGTCTCCTCATGGAAACACTGTTACTGACTGACATGGGTGGAGACTGCCACACAGACTGAACTGTTTGAAATCAATGTGGGGATGGAACAGATAGAGGCTGCTGTACAGATCAAATCGTTGGGAGAAACCAAAGTGGGTTGGGTGAGAAGGTTTGGGGATTAATTTGTGGACAGAAGCAGGGAGGGAGTGTGGTATTAAAGGTAGTGTAGATGATTCACTGGTTTTTTTCATCCTCTATGTTCCCTTCCCCTCCTGAGATTACAGTCCCTGAACACTGGACTCATTGTCTATTTTATACATCGTCTCTTTTATGCTTTTTGGGTTCCTTCTTGAAGGAAAGAATATATTTTTTGTAATTTTAATAAATTTCCTGGCACTTTGGTATTCTCTGGTGACAGTGGATGAATTTTCTGTAACTTCTTCAATGTGAGAATGGGATCTGTGGATCACACACACAAGAGGTACTGCTGGGGCTTGGAGAAAGGAAATTCTGATGTAGTGTCCACAGAAATGGGACCGATTTGAATAGGACCACACAAAGCAGGCTGAGTTACTTCACAGTGTGGATCATCCCAGGAGTCTGTCTATGAAGAACCGACAGTTTACTGTCTAGGCCCTTTGCCTCTCCTGAGCTATGGAGAGGTCTACTATGGTCACTGTTGCTATCTTGGACCACCCATTTCTCCAGTATTTCAAGAGATATTCTCACATTTCCCCTTACCCACTGAATGAGCTCTCTTTAAATATCTATGAATTTCTCCTTCAATTCCTTCCTTAAACTTCATCTCTGCTGTAATAGCTTCAACATCCACAGCTGGGCAGCTAGCGTCCTGTGATGGCGCTTTTGATCATTTCCTTTCTATCAGTTGTACTTTACTGTTGTCTGTCTTATATACAGGGTGGTAGATTTGTTTTGTGTTTATATAGGCTTTGTATTTTGGACCCTCATCCTTGCCTGGCTGCTACCACAACAGAAGCAGACAGTGGTTTCTACTGTGTGTGGAGCCAGGAATTTGCCACTGAAGTGAAAGACTATAACAAAGAACTGCTGCTGATAGAGGTTCATGGTAAGAGGGGGAGAAGGCAGGGAAGAAAAATGTAATGCTGGAGGTGGCATAGCAGTAGAGAGGAGATCTGCTGGAAAAGATTGTGGGATTTTAAGTCACAGGGGGAAAGACTGAATTATGTGTTGAGTAATTTGACTTGTCCTGACCCCTCTGGACAGAAGGTGGCACTGTTGATTGAAAAAAAACAACAAGCAGTTGTGTGGCACTTTAAGACTAACAGATTTATTTTTTGCATGAGCTTTCGTGGGAGAAGATCCCACTTCCTCAGATGCTTCGAAGATCTGAGGAAGTGGGATCTTCTCCCACGAAAGCTCATGCAAAAAATAAATCTGTTAGTCTTAAAGTGCCACACAACTGCTTGTTGTTTTTTTACTGGACTAGACTAACACGGCTATCCCTTTGGAAACTGTTGATTGAACCTATATGCAGGGGTGGCCAAACTTACAGAACTCAAGAGCCACACAAGTTGATTATTAAACCTTCAAGAGCCACACTGAGGCATATATCCATATATTTTAACCTATCAAATTGATTTGCTGACCTTCTTCCGCGAGCCACACTTTTTCATTCAAGAGCCACATGTGGCTCCTGAGCTGCAGTTTGGCCACGCTTGCAGTATAGTCTAGTTTACTTCCCTGCATTTATTTTCCTTCTGTTCTGTAAATTCTCCATCCTCAAGTGTCTGACAAGGTGGGATTTTCTCCCACAAAAGCTCATGTAATAAATCAATTTGTTAGTCTTTAAAAGTGCCACAGAACTCCTTGTTTGTTTTGCTGAACTAGACTAACACCCCTACCCCTCTGGAACTTGGGATATAACAACTTATTCAGGCTGTTTTAGGTGGTTGTATTATCACCAAGCAGTCACCCCTGTTACAGTACAGGGCTGGTTGCACCTCTGTCCTCTCTCTGGGTGCACCCCAGAGACTTTGTGCCTCTACCTGTCCCAGGCTGGAATTCCACTATTCTACTCCTGGAGTGGGCTCTGGGCTATTGTATGCTGCGCATCAACGGTGCTCACTCAGTGCGTGTGACTAGGTTTGCACTGCTTTTCCCCTATGGAGGTCTGTGACTAGCAATTTACAGTGACCAGATTGCTTTATTAAACCAAAGGATTGTTCAGTTGACCAGGAGGAGCAAAGCATTTAGAGGAAAAGGATTTTGAAAGAGGCCCTAAACATGTCTGTCTTACCTAACAGTTTCGCATCCCTGGCTCAGAGCCACCTCTATCTTCATATGCCCCAATAGGGGTGCTGTATTTTAAGCTGCTTCCCTTGACCAACTTTTGTCTATGAAAGAGGGTTCCTTTTTAAACTCTGTAGTAATTTAGACCTCTGGGGTGTGAGGACCTTACCTTATCCTGCCACTGTCTCAACAACTCTCAAGAGTTTGCAGAGAATAGCATGAGCTATTCCTTCCTGTCTTTCTTCACAGCTCACCGGAGCTGATTGATATCCTGCTAGGTGTATAACCCTGTGCCTGGAGGACAAGAAGACAACCCATGCTGTACCCCAGGAGCGTGGGATGGGGGAAGGAATCACAGCCACTAACTAGCAGGCTGCTGTTGGACTATAATGTCATGGTGACCCTGGACTGGAGTGCTCTACACCAGTGGTTTTCAAACTTTCTTTCTTGGGACCCAGTTGAAAAAAATTATATGCCTGTGACCCAACAATTACATCTTTGAGCAATACAAATGAGGAGTCTGGTTGCACTTCTAAAGAGAAATTTATTTAATTACATGAGCTTTTGTGGGAGAGAATCACACTTCATTAGATGCTTGAAGATTTTGGGAGTTCCCCATCTTCAAGCATCTGACGAAGTGGGATTTTCTTTGATGGAAGCTCATGCAACAAATAAATTTGTTAGTCTTTAAGGGTGCCACCAGACTCCTTATTTGTATTGCGGAATTAGACTGACAAGGCTTCCCCTTTGGATCTTTGAGCAGTGCATTTCAGTCTTTGGCAGTGGCAGCAGGGGGCACCGTGACCCAGTACCTGAGGTCTGCAACCCCGTACCGGCTCCTGACCCTATGTTTGAAAACCACTTCTATACATCCTCTGAAAATGGGATGGGGGGGCTATGCTGTGGATGGTCTGGAATGGGACACATGACACAGAAGTGGGGGCTGAGTTGTACCATGGAGTCACTGGAGAGGTGGGGGTCACAACCAGAGGCATAGCCAGAAATGATGTTTCTGGCAGGGCCTGCTCTTCATAGCATGGGCATAAACTTTGTGTTGCAAGTAAAATAAGGGCTGATAAAAACTGTTGATGAATTGCTTAAAATTGGATTAGGTGGGCCTGCTGTCAAAGTGGGTGGGCCATGGCCCACCCAGATCCACTTGTAGCTGGGCCCCTGGTCACACCCACTAGCCAGTAGGAAGGTGGAGGGGCTATGCCAGGTGTCTCAAACTCAAATCACCATGAGGGCCACATGAGGATTCGTACAGTAGCCCAAGGGCTGCACCACTGAAAGCTTTCCATACAATAATATTGCAAATATCAGTAACGATCGTGTCATTGCAGGCTGTAGGAAATGGCTTCAGGGGCCATATGCAGCCCACGGGCCATGTGTTTGAGACCCCTGGACCCATGGAGACAGTGAGGGAGGTCATTCTCCCTCTGCTCTTTTATTTAAAAAAAAAAAAAAGGCAGCCCCTTCTCTCGATGATGCAGAGGGAAAATCCTTAAAGGCGATCTGCCAGATCAGCCACTAATAATGCACGTTTTATCACCTTGGGGCAGAGGTGAGCAGTGATTGGACAGCGAGATTGTCAATCAACAAGGCCAGGTATGCATGTGCCTTCTGTGGCTAAGTGGGTCCCGAGACAGAGTGCCGACGTTCGACGCATGCTCAATAATCCACTACTCTGTGCCTTACCCCGCCCCGACTGCGGGCCGCTGTCGCGCACGCGCAGCACAAAGAGGTGAGTGGCCACCTCTCTGCGCATGGGCAAGGGGTGCCCCCACCCCCTTTCTCTCGCTCACGCGCTCTCACGCCCCAGCCAATCACCTACTAGATTTGTTCCAACCGGCGCGCGCGCGAGGGCGGAGCGCGCGGCCAGGAGCCAACCGGCAAGCGCAGCGCGAGCCCGCAGGGGTTCGGGAGCGCGCGCATCCTCCCTGCTGCCTGGACGCGCCTCAGACGGGGCCGGGCGCAGGCGGCGGGAGGGAGCCACGGGGGTGAGCGGCGCAGGTGAGTTGTGGGCCGGGTCGGAGCCATCGCACAGGCGGGCGGGGAGCGGAGCGAGGCCTCGCTCGCATCAAGGGGCGGCGGAGAGGCGCCGGGGGCAGGCTGGGCCTAGCCGCCCCCGGCTTGGGACTCGCTGCTGCCGGGAGAGGGCGCCCCCCCGCCCCCCCCCCCCCGACTATATCCTTCAGCGCCCCCGCCTCATGCTGCTCCTCCCCCAGAGCCACCCTTCCACTTCCCCTCTCCTTCCAGATACTCCCCCAGCGCCCCCACTCCTGCACTGCTCCCACCCCCTCAGTGCCACTGCCCCTCTCCTCAGCGCCCCCCACCCCTTGAACCCCTCCCCCATAGACACCCCTCTTCCTCACTCCTCTACCCCCCACTGCTCCTCCATCACCGATACCCCCTCCCTGCTCAATGTCCCCACCCCCACAGGTACCCCTTCCCCTTCTGTGCTGCCACCTCAGCATTGCTTCTCCCCCACAGCCACCCCCTCAGCACTCATACCGTCCTCCCCACCCAGACAGGCAGCCCCTACCCTGCAGGTCAGTGTTTCCCAACCGGTGTGCTGTCAGGTGTGCCACAAAAGTTTTGGAAAAACTACTCAAAAGAGCGCAGGATTGGCTCACAAATATTCGTGAGTTCATTTAGAAACTATACGGTGGTGTGCCTCGGATTAACTAAACGTAGCAAGGTGTGCCACAGCAGAGAAAATGTTGGGAGCCACTGCTGTCCATACTACCCCTTTCCATAGACACTACAGCACTCCCATGCTGCTGCTCACCAGTTGACACTCCCTCAGAAATCCCTTCCCTGCAGAGATCCTCCTCAGCACCCCCAGACCTTCTCAGTGTACTGATTCCCCCCTACACAGTGCCCATAGAGTGCACTTCCTTCAGCACCCCCACCCCTGCACTGCCCCTCCCCTCCCAGAGAGAGACTTCTTCCACACCCACACGGAGACATCCCCCGTCACCCACAGACTCTTGCCCTGATGATCACTTCTCCTTTGGCATCTCTGCACCATAGCGACTCTTCCCTGCTGAGCACCCTTGGTCCCCACAGATGAGTCTTACCCTTGCCCTCCCAAGATCTGGTCTCCTACAAAACCGCTTTCTTCATGTATAATCCAGACACTCCTTGTCCCTTCCCTTCACGCGTTATCCCCTTCCCCCCCAGAGACTCTCTTGCCTGTATATGAACTCTCCCCACTCAGCACATCCTGTATGTGACTATTCTCTAATTTGACCACCCCACCCCCAACCATGCAATACCCTCAGCTGTCCCTTATGATTCTCTTGCTGCTCCTGTGCTTGATACTCCTATGTTCTCATAGGTAGCCCTTTCCACATCCGTCCATACTCTGGTTTGGATTTTTACTATTTCTTGAATCTGCCTTTGCAAGTCACCCACCTGTGATCCCTTATTAATCAATGAATTGGTTAATTTCTCTGGCTTTACATCCCTGTTCTCTTTCCAATGCATCCGGTTATGTTTGTTTATATATTTATAAAGCCTATATTTCAAATCCTGTTGCCTCCATCACTATATGCTGGGGTGGCCAAAATTATGGAACTCGAGAGCCACACAAGATGATTATTACAACTTCAAGAGCCGTGCTGAGGCATATGGCCGTATACTTTTACCAACTATATTGATTTGCTGACATTCTTCTGCAAGACATGGTTTTTCATTCAAGAGCCACATGTGGCTCCTGAGCTGCAGTTTGACCACGCTTGCTATATGTCATATTTCCTTGGTGTTTGTGCTTTCTTCATTAGTACTTCTCCCCACATGCAAGTCCTGTTTTCTGCTCTTGGAATCCCCATTTCCCTGAATTAAACTCTCCCCTCCACACAGTATTATAGGGCCTTCTCTGCCTGAAATCTGTTCTCCCTCTCTTGGATTCCCCTTGCTCTTTGCATAAAAAGGAAGAATGTTAGTTTATGATTGGGAGACCCAGGTTCAGCTACCAGTTCCATCATAAACTCCCCTGAACAAGTCACTTAGGCTCTTTGTGTTTCAGTTCTCAACTGTAAAATGGGGTTAAGATACTTCCCTACTCACAGGTGTATTGTGAAGTACTCAGATACTATGGTGATGGGGACAGATAAGTATCTAACATAGATTTTTTTTTTGATACAGTTGCCCTTTATTATGTTCCCATAGATACAGAAAACTGACTACTCATCCATCTTAGTAAATGTCAGTTGCATCCACTTTAAAATTTACAGCTGTGAAAAGATTCTGCAATACACCCTGTTCTAATAAATTCTGGTAAATTACCCCTTCTTGTAAACCTGGGCCAGTGGTGGTGGGAAGGTTTTTTATTTTTATTTTTTTTAATTATTTGTCCCAGGACAGGTTGAATCTCAGCTGACTGAAACAGTTTTTCCAGTGACTTTAGGGTATATTTGTACAATTGAATACATTATTTGTCACAGATTAACATCTTAGCTGAGGTGCACTGCCTGTTATGTCCCACTGTAACTGAAAATAAAATCTAGCATCCCAACTTTCTTTTCAGACCCCACTGAACAACCTCTGTCACATGCTGCATCATGGGCAGAGTGCAGATGGATAAACCATACTGTGTGTGTGTATTTTCCAACATGCACTATTGATGCCATCAATGGGACCATGAAATGACTGGCAGAGAAATTAATTTTATGATGCTGTTTCTGTGGTATTTACAAAATAATTGAAAAATTACATGTAAGGGGGTTATGTGTAAAATCCAAATTATGCCCTGCTCTGAATATTGTCCCCACCTTTGTAAATCTAAATTATGCCCTGCTCTCAATGTCACACCTTTCTTCTGTAAATCCAAATTACATCCCCATATATTTGTCTCAATTATAGTCTTAAATGTTTGTGGTGGTGACAGAGCAACAGAATGGCAGATGAATTTCAGTGTTGATAAATGCAGAGTAATGCAGTTTGGGAAATGTAATCCCAACTACACATATGAAATAATGAGATCTAAATTAGCTGTTGACACACAAGAAAGAGATCTTGGAGTCATGGGTAGTTCTTTGAAAACCTCCGCTCAGTGTGCTGCAGCAATCAGAAAAGCTAACAGAATGATAGGAACCATTGAGAAAGGAATAGATGAGATGACAGAAAATATCATACTGCCACTAAATTTATAAAAACATGCTACACCCACACTTTGAATACTGAATGGCATTCTGATTGTCTCAAAAAAGATGTATTAGAGTTGGAAAGGGTACAGAGAACAGCAACACAAATGATTAGGGGTATGGAGCAGTTTCCACAAGAGGAAAGATTAAAAAGTCCTGGAACTGGTCGTTCTGGAAAAGAAATGACTAAAGACAGACTTATTTAAAGATCAATAAAATCATGAATGGTATAGAGAAAGTAATAAGGAAGTGTTATATCTCCCTTCATATAACTCAACAATCAGGGGTCGTGATGAAATTAAATAGGCAGTATATTTGAAACAAACAGAAGTAAGTTATTCACGCAACACACAGTCAACCTGTGGAACTCTTGCCAGGGCATGCTGTGAATTCCAAAACTATAACTAGGTTAAAAAAACCTAATTAGATAAACTTATGGAGGATAGGTCCTTCAGGCTCTCCTAACCAAGGGTGGGGGGGTTGCATGGGTGGGTGGCTGGGTGGGCATGAGTGAGTGAACTCCCAAATCATTTTATATATTCGGACATATGCTTTAAAGAAACATCCCAGAATAAAATCTTAATAGATCAAACTTCACTTACCCGATCCCAGCCTATCACTTATCCTGTGGACTCAAGGAAAAAGACCACTGCCCCCCCTCCTTTTTTTGTATATACAGCCCTTGCTTACAAATGATTATTTGTAGTAAATCATTTCATCTAGAACTTCCTGTTGTCACTCACACGTGAATTTTCCTAAACAGTTTTATTTTCAGCTGAAATTTTCCATGCTTGGTCTTGGCCTAAAATGAATTTTTCTGGGGTACAAAATCTAACTAGACCTAGACGAGGGCTTAAAGGTGTGAAGTTAAATTGCGTTATCGAGTTGGCTCTAATTAATATCTTCTCAAACTCTATTTAAGATAAAGTAATTACACCTTTTACAGCTTTAGAAGATGCAGTGTCTGAGTTTTAAATTTTAAGTTGGACAAGGTATGTTTTTGGAAATTCAGACCTCTAGGGAAGTGGAATACCTGTGTGCCTTGTTGCAGCCAGTGACTTGTGCTTCTAGCAAACAGTTCAGTTGTGTGGATGGGACTGTGGCAGATCTGGGTTTTACCACTGACTCTGCAACTGGAGTCACTATGACACTTTGGGCAAGATACTTCACCTCTGGGTCTCATCTGTGATATCGGGATGATCCTTTCTCTTCTTGGTAAAGCGCTTTGAGATCTATGGATGGAAAGCAAGGCTTTATGTGGTCACTACTGCTGTTATTAGCAGCAGCAACTACTATATAGGTATTGAGCAGGCACCAAATTAGTGCCTGTTAACTGTGGAGGAAGGCTTTTGATGCTTCTTTTTCTCGTCTTAAAAAAAAAAAAAAAAATCACTGGTGCAAGGTTTTGATCTCATAATAGGAACTGCATATAAGGAAAACCAAAAGTTAAAGACCCTTCTCCCTACCCCCCAACAACATTAGCTACTTGTTTGTAGTATTTTCTATTCCATGTGTATTTTAACATATTCTCTTTAAGAAGAAAAACAGGAAAAGCAAATTGATTACAGTACATAATAAGCTCTTTGATATAATGGCTGGGTTTTGGTGGGTTGTTTTGTAATCTGCAGCAAGTAGCACAAGAGGATCCTGATTCTTCACTGGGCTCTCTGGAGGCTGCCTTAGTACAAATAAGATATTTCATATGAACAGTGTGCCCAAGTTAATGTTGCTGTGGAAATCTTAATATTTGTATTTCCTGACTCTGATTTTGAGCTGTACAGCCGTATATTTGCATTAATACAGGATCAAATTTGCATTTAATTTTGTTAGATTCTGATGTAAACTACAAATTAAAATTATCTGTAGAATATTATATTTATCCTTAATCAAAAGATGCCTCTCACTGCCTGGATGACATGGTGTCAAGGCCCTTCATTTTCAGTTATTTTGTCCAAAATTTGTCAAGAATTTATGAATGTTTATTACAAAAACTTGAAAATGTCTAAAAATAGGTGTAAGATATTAATTTTTTGGGGGGAGTGTGGAGGGAGGTAATGCTGTGGTTAATATTAGGGGATGGGATGACAGAAAAAAGGGAATAAATGGAGAAGGAAGTCTTGCATTGAAAGTAAAAGTGTAATGTGGTGTATTTTAGGATCTGCTCGTTAGTAGTACATACACATATGCATGTGTGTGTGTTTGCATATCTTACAGTATGCCTTATGCTAAGGAACAGCCTTGCGTTTATACTTAAGCTAATATATCATTAACATAAATGCACATCCATCTAGTGGATTGGATATCCTTAAATTAATCAGCAATTTCACGTACTTGAGTGGTCCAAATTTCAGATGAATATCAGTAAAAATCAAATAGCTTTTTTAAAACCTGGGGATTTTCTTATAAAAGCTGAAAACCAACTGTACTATGTGTCATAGATAACCTTCCTTGCAGAGAGGTGCTGTCTGGGAACTTCTTTCAGATCCCGTCACTATCTCCCTGGACTGGAATCAAGGCTGTTGTAAGGGAAGTGATATACTTTTGCTAGTGAAGAGCGAGACACCCCCCCACCCCCCCGTCTGGCTCTACTGTGTGTTACTGGCAGCTGGATAGGCCTGTTTAAAAACACTAGGTAAATCTCCCTATCCAGCCATTCTTAAGTATGGATGGTGAATTTAAAAGTGGAGAAGGGTCAGTTGTGACTGTCTTCTCTAATTCAATAAAATTTTCAGTTCAGAGTCCAGTGGAAGGAAGGGGCTGAGCTACTGGGCTGGTCCATGGAATTCTATACAGATATGGAAGAGGAAGGAAGAAATTTAACAGATATTTCATGCGTACAGTGGCACAAGATGGTGAAGAGAGTCTTAATGTGGTTTAACATCTCGAAATGTGCTGCGGATTTACACTAACCAGGGGCAGACTGTATGAGGGGATCAGGATTGGGGTACAGGATGTCGGTGTTCTAGGTTGTGTATGAACAGGACAGAAAGATGATTCCTACCTCAGAGAGCTTTTAGTTTAAGTGAGCTAACTGTTCAGCGGACTGTACCGTGTATACTGATTTGGGTTTCGTCTGATTTGCTTTTGGGTAGGTAAACTTCATCACACAAACCACCACTGTCTTTGGCCAGACAACATGGACTATGGAATTGGTCATGAAGACTGAACTCCCTTTGTCTTCCCATTAAGCTGATCTTTACAGGTTAAAGGTGAATTGTGGTGTGTATGGGGAAACTTGTAATGCCTGTACTGTTGTGTTCCAGGGATTTAAATCCAAACTACCTTGATTAGCAATAGATATAAGTAGGGGAATGCTGGGAAATCGTTCCAAATTGTTTCTGTAGCATTGTCAAAGTGAACTGGTAAAAAAGAACAGAGTAAATCATGTTCTTTGCCCTATAGCCCAGGTCATCTAGGATTGATAAGGTACAGGTCTGTAGTTAAGAAAAGGCCTAGAAAGATATCTTGGCAGGCAAGCGTGATAGGAAATTTTTTTTCAGAGAAATGGATTTTGATGAGAGTTAGGGTTCCTGACAGACAAGAAGACTGAGTATGTTCAGGTATGTATGAGGAAGTATGGTGTAAGACCCAAAGGTGAGAGAAGTAGTGAAGGGAGGAGGATTGAGAGGAGCTGTAGGGAATATGTAATATGAGAGGAGGACGAAATTAGAGCAGGTCAGTAGGCAGGTGTACAATCATACAGCATCCCATAGATGAGGGAAGGGAGCTTAAATTTGATGAGGTAGAAAGGAGGATGAGAAATAGTTGTGGCATTTGAGAGGGAAAGGTGAGAGGTGGGTGAGAGTTAAATGAGATGTAGCAAAAGGCACAAGCCATGGTATTTAGTGAGGAAAGGGCAGATCCTGGTGCTATCAGAGAGGAGGGAACGTGGCTGTGGGTTGAAGGCGCTGCTGTGGTGGTGAGCTGGGGGAATGGACAGTGGAGTTGTCACTGAGTATAGAAGGGGAGGACAATGGAGAAGGATTGGAAGGGAAGATGGGATGCTCAGTCTGGCGTGATTGGGTTGGGTGAGGTGGTCAGAGCAGCTGGAGATGAGACGTTGGGTAAAGCAGTGAGGGGTGAATTTGGGGTCAGCTTCCACTGAAGGATGATTCTCATGGAAGTGGGAGAAAAGGAAAGCAAGGGACAGACTCCTGGGAGTCACCAGCAGAGAGAGGGAGATGGGAGAACAAGAAGCTACCAAACAGGCACTGACTTTGGGATCACCAGGGTAAGAGGAAAGTAAAGAAGTCCCCTGAGGAGGGAAATGAGGGAATGATCAGTGACGCAAAAGGGAGCAAGAGCAAAGGAAGTCCCCTTGGTCTTTGCATGGAAAAGATGGTCAGTTTCCTTAATGAGGATGTTTTCAGTGGTGGGGAGAGGATGATGCTGTGTTGTTGACAAGGCAAGGGTGAATTCTAGGGATCAGGAGCAGAGAACTCCGCATCCAGCGACTAAAGGCAGAGGGGCACACGTGCACTTTTGTAGGCAAATAGAAAGAGAGGGGATCATGGCTGAAAGTAAGGGAGAAAGAGGGAGGCAGGTGATAGACTGATGGTAGATGAACAGTGAGACCGTAAAGTCAGTGGTTTGGGAAAGTGGAATATTGGAATGAGGAGTCGAGTGCCTCAGGAGAATTATAGAATTAGCCCAAATAATAAGAATTGTGGAAGACTGAATGTGTAAAATATTTAGTTTAGCTTGTGTCTGCACTTGGCACCACCTGATACCAGTGTAATTACAAGGAGAGCCATTCAAAAATACTTGAGTGCTTCTCTTCTGGAACCAAATATTATAAAAATATCCTCACATCTTGCAAACTCCACTGCAAGATGCCAGCACCTGGTGGCTGACCATGTCTGTGGCCTTTTACACTTGCATTAAGGGCATCTGCAAATGTCTTGCTGATAATCCCAACTCACTCATGGTCAGCCCTATTGCTCGATGGTTGGGACATGCAAACAACTTGGATTCTATTTCCTAGGCTTGTCCCTTATGCTTGAATGAACAAGTGTTCTTGCAACTGCGGAAACTGCCTGAGTACATCTTGAAGAGGGAGTGCATGCTGCTCTCAAGCAGTTTTGGTAGATGATCAATGATAAGGTCAGTGGACTCTAAAGAGAGTTCCCATCCGGTCTGCCAAAGCAGGTCAGCTCAGGGGGTGGATCAGTTGAGAACTCTTCCTGTATTGTTGGGGGCTTTAGAAGCTGAGAGGAAGGTTTAATTACAAGCTGAGAGGGCAGAGGAGCAGTAAGGCACTTTATGGGTAGGAAATTTTTCTTGGCTCAAGGCAACTGGGAACAGGAGAATAAGCAGGTAACTTGTCATTGGGGCTGGGGAGTTAGGAGTTTGTTCCTCACCTTTTCAGATTCCTCACTTCTTCCCTCCCCCAGTGTTGCTTCAGGAGAGCTGATCCATTCAGCCTTCTTCGTTTCTTTATAGGCATTCAGTGCTCCCCTTGTTACCCTAATGAGAAGTTTGTGAGCCAGCTTCCTTTTTGCACTACCTGTCTGTTTCTGTGCTAAGATGATCTGGCAGTGGAGTATGGACCCTTCTAAATCCAGAGCATGCCAGATTGCTCCAGCTCCTTGCACCAGGCACACAGTTTGTGATCTAATGCACTTATTATTTGGTGGAGACTTGAGAGCAGTGCATGCAGCATCACCTAGAACCTGAGTTACTCTAAGGGAGGATCTGACAACAAGAGAAGATTACCTGAGTGGGCGTTATAGCTGTAGTTCTCAACCATTGTGTTGGGACACATTACTGTGTTGCTGCACAGTGGTATGTGTGTCTCAGAGAGCCAGAAAGATGGCTGGATTTGGCTTGGTGGGGGTGGACTGGTGTGTCCTGTAGGGTCCTGATACACAGCCAAGTGTGTGGCAACCTGCAAAAGGCTGAGAATCATCATGCTAGACAATATGCAAGGAAGTTTGAGTTTCAGTGTCAGTATTAGGATACTTTGGCAAATATCTGCATTGTTTAAGCAGAACAGTGATTATTCCATGCTGGGGGGGCACACACTTAGGCCTATGCCTAAGATCTCAAAAACAAAAGACACTCTGAGTCTGATAGTACACTTGTTTGCATCTTTAAAACTTGCAACTGTATTTCAGTTGAATATCTTTTCCAGTGGATAGACTGTCCCGTTACCCTAGACAAGCACGTTAGCTGACTGTTTCTTCGAAGGCAGTCAGTAGTGACATAATTTACAAAGATGGCATTGACATCCTTCTTAAACTTCAGCTTTAACATGCCACTTGGATGATTGGGGGTTCATACTACATCTGTTGTGTTTCTGCATGCTCTGTAATACAGCAACCCAGTGATTGCCTTTGTAGAGCTTTCTCTGTTCCTCAGTGTTTTAGGTTCTCACTTGTGAGGTAACTAAGTGCCTGCCTCTCCTGCAGCTCAGAATTTCCCTCAAACAGCAGAGTGAAATTGGCAAGATGCTTCTGTCCATGAAGTTCCCCATAATAGCTGTGAAAATGACCAGTCTTGTCAGTTACACTCCATTGCTTCTTGGAAAGCCAAAAGCAGCAGTTGAGTGAAAGAGCAGCTGTCTGCTGATTCAGAATCCATAGCACTGCAGAACTGCATTTGGACAGGTTTCCCTTCAATCATGTGAGATAGAAACTTAAATTTAAAAAATGTAAAATTAGATTCTGCAGCACCAAAAGCTTAAAACCTTCTTCACTTGGAAAGGTTTCTTACTGTGCCCTGGTGTCTGAATGAGTGGATATTTCAAGCTTAGTTTTAACACTTAACTGATTTAGCCTGTATTGTAATTAGAATAAATTTTTAATGTACTGTAGTTATTTCAAGCTGCAGGAATGTCATTCTGGTATATTTAATCATCACTAAAATTTACGTAAAAAGAGAGATTAAGAGGAGTGAGAGAGGTAAAACTAACAAACAGCAGTTAATGTAGATGTGTATTTTATTACCTAATGTTATAATAGAGGTTTCATGATAAAACATGGAGGCAGTGGACTAGAGGATGTTCTACCAATAAAGTTGGAACTAAATTGATTGTTGTTACAAACAACTCTATGAAATGCAGTCTGTGCTCAGATTGTTTCTGATCTGTGATGGGTTCACTGGTTCTCGACTGCTTGTGCAGGTTGCTACCCACTAATTTTTATTTCCAGAGGGAAGCTTCTTTTCCCTTTGTTTTGTGTGTTGGAGAGGGAATCTGACTCCCTCACTCAAGTTAGATCGTAGATTGGACTTTCTTTTTCTAGGCTGAATATACTAACCAGGGCTTTCTTTTGTGAATTGCACATTCGTGCAAAGCAGCTATATGATTGTGTTGAGCAGAGCTGGGTTTTTCTATGGACATCTCTCACCGTGCTTTAAGGGATGGCAATAAGATCTGAGGTGTTTCCTTTCCCAGCAAAGGATCCAAACTTCTGATTATCTATCCCTTTTACTCAGTGGAAGCAGGACCCTAGCTTGGGCTAGAGATCCTTTAGTTGTTATGTTCTGGGGGAAAAAAAAAAAATCTGAACATTGAACTAGACATCTGAGTTTTAATTTATTTCTGCTCTGTCACTGACTCCTTTGGTCTGGGACAAGTTGCTCAGGTTTTGAGCCTCAGTTTTCCTAATAGTAAGATGAGAGTAGTACTTAGCTGAGACTGGTTAGTTAATGGATAATTGACTCTGAAACTCCTTGAGGCTGGAAAGTGATGCTGAAGGCCAAAATGTGTGTGTTCATTAACTAAATAGCTTATTTCTCAGTGAGAGTTCTGTGTCATTATGCCAATTTTGTAGATATAGGAACTGATGTCTCATAAGTAAAATGAAATGCCCAAGCCTACAGAGTGAATCTGTGTCAAAGATGGGTGAGAAGTCAACATCCTTGATCCCCAGAGTGGTTGTTTAACCACTAAACCATGATTTTCTCTTGAACCTAACACTTGCACAGTACCTTGAAGACTCAGTGCGTTATTATTATTAAATACCTGTTAAATGGTTATTTTTTCTGACTTCACTTGTTTAATTTGATGTTTTCTGTTTTTTTCTAGATAGTGGAGTTCCAGCCGTCACATTTTTAAATTATTTTATATAACTTTTTAAAAAACAAATATGGATTGAAGAACAGTTTTATATGGGGAAGGGAGGTGAAAATGGAGAGTCTTGGAACAGACTGAGATCCCCAGGCCATGGGTGAGAAGGCCTCTGTCAGCATTGTTTTAATTGTCAGTTGCATTCTGGAGTTTTAACAGAGTTTCAAGTCTCACCTTCACCCACCAAGCATTTTGTGGAGACTGTCGCTACAGAAAGGATTTGAAATTCAGTTTTGTTCACAAAAAACAGGAGAAAGCTAGACCTGTTGAAAAGTTTTGGGTCTCATACGAAACGGAACAAATAGGAAGAGGACGACAACGCACAAGCCAGCTGACCTCACCCTCCAACCCCCCTTTCAAAGAAAAGGATTTACAGCTCAATCTCATACCAGCTGTTACCCAGCTTTAGCCATCAAGAGAGAAATAAATAAAATTAAACCACCACCACTAGCCGGCCTTGGATCCTGGTAAAATCAGAGAGAGTTTTCTGTGACTGTCTCTGGCAAGAGGAAAGAGAAAGCCAAGTGTCTGAGCAAGACAGGTGCCCTGAAACAACATATCTCCCTCCCCCAGAGCAGTGACTGGAAGGACTGCTGGACATCAGTAGCAGATGAAAAGGGAGAACGAGAGGAGGCTTCCTTGGGATTTTGGTGTGGGCTTACTCAAAGAAATCTAATGGCAGCCTGTTCCTGAGGTGGCTGCCTTTCCTGGAGCATTCACCAAGGTGGAGAGGGCTTCCCCAGCTCGGCTTCCTTCCACGTGCCATAGAGTTCTGCAACTTTTATTTGTCACTTTCTCGGCCATAACCTATAAAATCTCTTTGCCTCCACGGTTCAAGAAGGTCCTTGGCTGCTCCCACTATCATGTTCCAGTAGTAGTTTAAATTGGAATACAGTTTTTCTCCCCCTTTTTTTCTTTTTTTTTTTAAATCTCCTTCCCTACATCCCCAAACTCTCAGTGGGCAGTGTGGACTCCCTTGGTTGTGTTTTTAGGCCTCTGCCTCTGGATTGATTCCTCCTGCCTGCTCCATTTGAAACACTAAGTGTATTCAGGAAGTTGGGTAACTGCTTTGCCCCCCAAGACTTCTCTCTTCTTTCTCTTCTGCTCCCCTGCTCCTCCCTTCTTTTTTTGAAGGTCTCCCCCCCTTTTCGTGTCCATTCTGACTCCAGTTGGGCCTGGGCTATGCTGCAGAGCGGATTCCCCAGCAGAACTCCAACATGCCAGCAGCATCTGGAAAGAGGTTCAAACCCAGCAAATACGTCCCGGTCTCAGCAGCTACCATCTTCCTAGTTGGAGCCACCACTCTCTTCTTTGCCTTCACGTGAGTTACAGATAGCTTGCCAAGTATGGGGAAGTGGGCAGGCTGGCAAGTGATCCAGAGCTAGTTAAACGATCAGATCAACTACATGTTCTTCTATGATTGAATGTATTGGTTAAATCTGAACAGGGGAGGGGTGGGGTGACTTGATAAAGGAGTTAACTTCTTGTCAAGACCCTCTGAAGAAATGGGAGTGGATGCTGCCTTTTCAAGTCTAAATCTGGGCTCTGTCTTTGTGCTTTTAAACATCAGAGTGGGACCCCCAGCTAGCCCCATCACTTCCTCTAAGTTCAAATATATTTTATTGGGCTTTTCAGTCAATCTGAAGTCAGGGAATGGCACACACTAAATCCTCTCCATTTGCCAAAGCAAGGTATCTTGTTGATGTTGAGCACTAATTCTCTGCTTCTTGCTGTCTTTGGACATTTGGGATAACAGGCCCTAACTCAATGTTCCTGTCACAGATCCACCTGTGGGGAGTGGTGGCCCCATGTGGCCTCTCTGTCTGAAATGAATCTGGAAGAATTTTCATGTATTAGGGATAACCAGTGCCAGAACCAGTTTGTTAGGTCAGGGGAGAATGGTGGGTGGGTGGGTGGGGGGGGGTGTGTGTGTGTGTGTGTGTGTGAGATAATCGTTTAGCAAAGTCACAGAATTGACTTGGAAGCTACAAAGAAAAGTCCAAGAAGTCCTTGGACCTCTACACAGTCTTCTCCATTTGACTTACTTGCCGCATTTAGTCTTGGGTTTTACACTAAAGTGGTATGGGGGATTCTGTGTCTTTGCAAAGCAGTTTGATTGAGGAATACCTATGCTGGGGGCATGAATAAACCAATTGTTCTGGAAGTAGTAGCTAATCATGCTGGATACTGATGGGCATGGGTGTGGGGGAGCACTGAGATACAATTGTGCTAGTTGATGGGATGGGGCTAGGGCAGGGGTCTCAAAAAAGTGGCCCAGGGCCCACATGCAGCCCCTAAAGCTATTTCCTGCGGTCTGCAACAACACTATTGTTACTAATATTTGCAGTATTGTTATATGAAAGGTTTCAGTGGTGCAGCCCTTGGGCTAACGTACTAGTCCTCATGCGGCCCTTGTGGTGGTTTGAGTTTGATACCCCTGGGCTAGGAGATGAGTATGCCAGGCAGTGATGTTACAGGAATCATGTCCCATGTTCACCCATCAGCTCTGAGGGGCTTTGGGTTGTGGTGGGCTTCAAACTTTTTTTCTAGTGGGGGAAGTAACTTTCTTTTTCATCCTTATTTGGGGCAGAGCTGAGCAAGTTCTGGATTCCATGGGAGGCAGAGACAACAGGGTCTCGAGATCTGGGAACGATGTAACTTGTGTGAACTTTTGCTGTTCACATCTCATCCCCCATTGTTGGAAGAGTGTCTTGATTCAGAGCTGTGTGAGTTAGAATCAGGATTGCACTAAGTTGCTTAGGTGCCCTTGACCTTTAAGATCCCATGCACATTATAGACTGCAAACAGGTTGTGGCCGTGAATCAGTTAAAAATTAGAGTAGCCTGCAGAAACCCCAGAACATAGTAAATGATAGTTTTCCTAACTCTGTTCAGGAAAACATCACTGCATATGTGACTTCTGAGGTATTAAAGCTAGCACAGGGAATGGGAATGATCTGCGTGCTGGCAGGCTCCTGGTCAAAGCAACAAGATTTTGCCTCTTAGTTGGTCTCTGTACAGTTCTTCAAGCCACCACTGGGTTTTCCCTCCATTGGCTGCTAGTAACTGTGTGAGTGGTTCTGGGAATGTTAGACTTATTCCAGTGTGACAAATATCCTGACTTTTGGTGCGAAGTGAAATTTTGCTAGTGTTACTCTCATCACAGAGAGGAAGAGAAAAGTGCACTGGATGTTCAGCTGTCTCTTGTTTTTCTTTAGCTGAGATCCGTGTGGCCACCTGGCCCCATCTGTGGCAGTAATCTTGCTGAGGTTTGAAAATGGCTTCTTCCCTCCCTCCATCATCTGTGGAGGAAGGGAAGTGCTCATGAAGCATCAGCCACTGAGTAAAGAGTGATTAAATACTCGGGACTCAAACATACTGAATATGGACTAACTAAGACAGATGCAGAAGGGGTTGTTGCTTCAAAACCTGCCCAGCTCTAGTAAAGTCAGCTGTCAATCAACTTCTGCTGCACTTCCTTTTTAAGGGTCTGTCGTCATCTTAGTGCTTTTCAGACACTAGTAGGTCTGTTGCACATCTGCCAGGTGGAAAGAGTGGGCTGCTGCAGCATGCTCTTGCTCCTGGGAATGAAGGGGCAGCTGAGAAGTGCACTTAACTCAGTTTGTAAATTGACTTGCCATTGCTGAGAGTCTTTTATTAGCCTTGGACAAGAATTTTCTCTGCTGGTTGGTGTTGCCTGAACCCTAGCTTTTAAATGAAGGAGCCACTATGATTGGTTGGCACAGGGATCGATGAGTGCTGGGGGAAGCACTTTATGAGATGGTAAAATATTGATTTATTCAACGGGAGTATAAGAGAAGGGCATGGTGGGTATTTTTTCCACCTTGATGCTTCATCATATAAAGCTTCAGAGTTTAAAGGCTGATTGGAGAGTACTGAAGGATAATGGATCTAGGATCTAGATTGGAAGGATAGGGCTGGTTTGGTTGCACTCCACCTTGACTCAGGTGCTGACATCATCTCGCTGGTTTGGGCTGTAAAATATCACCCCTCTGACAAGTAAATCAGTCAATGGTGCCAGCCTGATCATGTGGCAGTGTGTGCAAAGGGGGGAAAGAATTGGGGGTTGCATCCCAGATTTGTGCCTTGCTCCATGAGCTCTGTCTTGTGGTATTTCTGTGGTGGGATAAAATGCACAATCTGTTCTGCATTCATTGTGATGTGCCGCATCTCATAGTGGTACAGAAGGATGTAAATAGAGGAGGAAAGGGGGCAGTTCTGCACCCTCCCCCAAATATGTGAGTCAACAGCTGGACGGTTCTGAAAAAATCACCAAGTAGAAGGGTGTGGTCCCTTTTCCCCCAGATCTCATCACAGGGCTGCAAGCTGCAAAGCATTGTTGCGGTTACTTAAAACACCTGCACTGCTGAGCAGGTTTGTTCAGGATGGCAGTGCCTGGGCAGAGTCCTTTAATTGTAGGTCAGTTAAAGATGTTTAACCTATTTTAAAGCGTTAAATTAAAACTTAATGTACCACAAAACAAGAGCGCATCTTAGGAAGGCAAAACAGTGCATTACTAGTTGGATTCTTAAGGACTATGTTGCTTTGTCTCCTTCTGAGACTGAATCCCCTCTTGCACCTTTTTTTGACACAGCTACTTGAGTGGCTTCTAAAGCAGTGGGAGCTGGGGAGAAAAGAAATATAAGGTTGCAAATCTGGTTTTATTTTCACTTGATACCAGTTCTTGAAATAGAATAATTTCCCTTGTATTTTCCCTCTGTCGTTTTTGAGCTCCCTGGTTAGTGGCTGCAGGCAGCACCCCACCCCTTCTGATTTTCCTTGGGTGGTGACAGCAGCAGTCAAGAGTCACTGGTGCAAGCCTGGTGTTTCTGTTCCCTCCACAGCCCTTGGTCAGGAACAAGAGCAGCCCAGCCCCGAACTGCCTCCAGCGGGATTGCTTGCTAGGGTTGTCTCTTTTATTGCAGGGTTGCTTACAGAAGATAGGTGGTTGACATTGGTCTCAAAAGTATTTGATTTGGAAAACAAAATACACACGGTTAAACAAAGTTAAATAAACAGAAAAGTGATGAGGAGAAAGAAGTAGGTTCCATGTGAAGACTTCCAGGCCCCTCAGTGGTCCATAATAACAATGGGATGTGAGACTCAGAGGGTGCCTGGGTTTCTGTTCACACTGCCTGCATGGAGGTCTTCAGAGACTTCATAACTGTGAGGTCTGTGTGGATCCTTGACGGCATCTTTCCAGTGTCTAAGCTGTGCTGCCTATTGATCCATCCAAGACCTGACCCAGGAACCACATGTCTAAGTCAAGAAGCCCATTTTAATTTGTGGATTTAATTAGGAGAGGCATCCAAGTCACATAATATGGTTTAAACTAATTAGGGCTGTCAGTAGCTGTTGTGGAGAGGCCAAGCAAACATTGTCTGAGTGGGAATAAAGGAGGTGGAGCAGGTCACCCATTTTCCTCTTGGAAGGGGAAGAAGCTTTCGATTTGTAATGGGGTCTTCTCCTGAACATTTCCAATCCCTTAGGACAAGCAAAACTCTTTGGCATCCTCTTGCCCATTTCAGTGTCCACTCCCTTCACACACAAGGCACATTGGGGTTCATGTTCCTCTGCGTTTCCATGAGTCTAGTTTTTAATGTCTTTTCCTTTTGAATTTAATTTGACCATCTATATCAGGCATGGCCAAACTGCAGCTCTTGAATGAAAAATTGCAGCTCGCGGAAGAAAGCTAGAGGAAAGCAGCCCCAGCCTAGGTGTTCTACATCTCCCACCCTGAGTGGGGTTGTTCCAAAGGGGCAGCCGTGTTAGTTTAGTAAAACAAAAAAGCAAGGAGTCTTTTGGGACTTAGTCTAACAGTTTTATTTATCGCATGAGCTTTCGTGGGAGAATATCCCACTTTGTCAAAGCTTAAGTTTTTACTGTATAGGTAGGCCTAGTTTTCATGGTAACCTTAAGTAATTGTTAGAATCTGACAGTAGTAGGATCAATATTTGTCCTCTTTTTAGGATAAAATTAAAATATGCAATGAATTTGAAACAGTAATTTTGGAGTAGGCAAAATATGGCTATATGCCTCAGTGCAGCTCTCGAAGGTTTAATAATCAACTTGTGTGGCTCTTGAGTTCCATAAGTTTGGCCAGCCTTGCTCTATATTATCTCACTTTTCACAGAGGTTTCTTAATGTCCAGCTGTGATGTATCCCTTTGTGTAAATTCTTCCCAGAATACCTATCTGCACTTTGTCTCCTTGATTTAGTTAGTTAAATTGCAGCACAACTACCCATTTCCTCAGACTATTGCCATCTCTTATGTTTTAATCTGTACCCAAGAAAGCAGCCTGTGGCTGCTAACATCTTATTCCCCATCCTCCAACAGGCATCCCAATCCTTTTCCTTATGGGCATTTTCCAGGCATGAAGCCACTGTTCAGATGGAAGCATGGATTTGAGTTTTCAGCTTGCTTCATTCCAGTTGAGGGTGGTGAATGGGGTGTGGGTTCTCTGCCCTGCCTCTTGGGCCCAAGCCCAACCTGTCTGTGATCAGCAATGATAGAAATTCATCGGCTCACAGCAATTTGGTTCCTATTTGAAATGAGTTGAAGGGTGTGTGGGGTGCAGGGTGGCTATCAGCCTGTGTTCATGTTGGACTTTTCTTTACATTGACCCTATTCCTATGCTACTTGAGTGCCTTAAATGTTTGTTGAAGTGAATATGAACATCTGTTTTTCAGTTTGTTGAGACATTTTGGGAAGGCTAGATATTAGTGGATCTGGAGGTGTGCTGAGACTTATAGGCGCTCTAATCTCCCTTGAATTCTTTGACCTTGCCTGATTACTGAGGAGGTTGTCTCCAACAATCACATGAGTCCATATCACAAAAACCACTGGCATTGATTTTTCCATTTGTCAGTCTCATCTGGGAATCCACAGACTGAATTGGCTGTGGAAATGTAACTTCCTTTTCCAGGGGAGGGAATGGGAGCTTACTTCTGTCCCACAAGGGTGAGTGGGCAATAGTGAAAATAAAGCAGCAGGAAGAGTGGGGTAGGAACACAGTGACCAGATTTGTCTGGAATTGGGGTTGGAAGTGGAGTGTTGTATCAGGTCTCCCAGGCGGTCTGCCACAGCGAGTCTGAGCAGTGTGTCCTGACTGGGTTGCACCTCTTGCAGTCACAACAAAATAGATCCAGCCACATGGAGCTGGATGATTATTTGCAATGAGGCTTTAAGGAGAAACTGGAAAGGCCATTATCTCTGCCCTGCCCACCACCATTGTAACAGTTCAGCCAGATGAATGTGATAATGCCAGCAGCATCAGCTCAGGTTGAAGCTCAGCATCAGAGTTAGAGGTGGGAGTCATTTCCTGTGGAGTAACTGTCTCCCAGGGGAAAGTGAAATCGCCACTAGAAGAGGAAAAGGAGGTGGTTTGGAGGGTGGAATTGAGTCTGTTTAGCTGCTGTTTTTTGCAGAGAGGAAGTTCTGGCTGCTTTGAAGTGCACGGGCTATGGACTAACTGGTTTCTTGCAGTGTGACTAGTAGAGAGAGAAACCCTCTATGCCCCTCAGCTCCCAGGGTGTGACTCAGTTTGCCTCGCAGGGCTGGAACTGTTGAGTTTCCAAGCACTCTGTTATCTACAGTGGAAAGACGAGCCTCAACAACACCTCTGGAATCAACAGCTTTCTTTCTAAATGCAGAGAGCAAACCTGTGGGGTTCCCTGGTATTCACATGGTCACTATGATGCGGTCCTTGGTCTGGTGCATGCTCAAGGAGCATGGAAACGCACACTGTCCTGATTGCCTCTTCCAGGCTGTGTTGTGGTCAGTGTCCGAAATTCAGTCTTGCTAGGAGAATGAAAGGCAGGAATGCATTGTTCTTTCTTATTTCATGTAATGAGGCTTCCTTCCAGCATCGTCCTGGGCCTGTGGAGTGTGAGGAGCAAATGATACCTGCCTAGGACTTTATCTCCAATGCTTGGACTATGGATCCTGGCACTTGTGGCCTTGTGGAAATCTCACTGTGCTGGGAAGCTGGGAATACAAATCTTGGCACTAATGTCCAGCATGGAAATCTTTCTTTGGAGGGTGAAGGCTGGAACAACTAGTTGTTAGGATCTAGGTGTCATAGTGGACTGGTATGAGGCTTCTCATTTCCTAGAATAGTGGATTCTGCACATTCAGGGCACTTCAAGGCTTGTAATGTGTATCCTGGTACCAGTCACTAGTGTGCAAGGTGCATACCATAAAGGCTGGGCTTGGGAATGTGGACACTAGTGTCCTGGGGCATGGCTCCTACTGCGCTCAGAGGGTGTGAGAATGATCCTTTCTGATATCAGTGAACTGGAATTTAGCTTCCACTGCCCATGGGAGATATGAAGGTGTGACTCCGCTTACTAATGTGCTGTGATGTGGTTGCTGCTGTGCTTGGGAGCTGGAAGTACAACTCTAGCTGTGACAGGAGTTTGGCTACACTGATCCTACACTTGATTCCCTGGGCTGTGGATCCTACAAATCTGGAAGAGAATTTTTTTTCTCCTCGTAGAATCTGGGTGTGTCTGAGCTTTGGCTCAGTTCCTAAAGTCCTGCTCTGAAGTCTCAGGTTGGAATGGATTTGAATCCCTGGTCTGCCATTCTCAGCATAGAGTTCACTGTGTACCAAATGGTTTTTGGCAGCTGGCCTGCATGGTGGGCTATGACTAGCCCTTGATGGGGTGGCTGAAGAGTTTCCCCAGAGCAGGTAGAGGAGGTTGTAGTGCTGTGCAATTGCTTTCCTTTTTTCTGGGCCCAATCTTCTCTGAACTTCCTGGAGAGAATGTTATGGAGGCTCTGAACACTTAAAATTCTCTTGGAACAGAATAAAAATGTCCCCCACTAAAGTGTTTGTTCTTCGAGGCATGTTGCTGTTTGAGCTCCAGATTATGGTGCATCGCTGCACATTTAATTACAGAATTTCACAAAGAGTGCTCATCTGGGTCGTGCACGCACTGTCCCCATCACATGCCGTTGTTAGCACTATATTGCACATGTGCAGCACGTCCTTCCTACAGCTGAGAAAGAACTGTGCAGTGTGAAAACTGATCATTTTATTTAGTGTGTTGGATAGTTTGTTAGAGTAATTGTTTGCTATTATATTTACTTACCCTTTTCTTCTCTGTTCTGTTTTCTCAAAAAAATAAGTTATTTTCCTACCCTTACAATAGTTTGTGTTCAATAGTTTGAGCAGTACTTTGTTCACAAGACTTGAAGTGCTGCCTTTCCTGGTGGGAGATGATCCAGTATAGGATGGTCACTCATTGTGTCTGAGGTGAAACACATACTTCACCAAAATGTTTTCATGGCAGCAACTTAAAGGTTTGTTCTAGGAAGGACAGAGACCTATATCTCAAACTTATTCTTGTGGGAAAGTGTCTGTACCCAGAATCTGATCCTAGCTAGCAGACCTCCTTTAATCAGCGTTCTCTAGAGACTTTGCCTTCTTCACAGAGAGGCTGATTCCTCCGTGAAAGTATCAAGGAAAAGAGCAGCAAAGTCTCTTTCAGTATTGCCACCGGGGGGGGGGGCGAGGGGAGCGAAACAATCTCTGACTCACTCTATGCTTGATGCCAATGGTACTGGGCTAAGTACATCCAAGGCACTGAAATCCTTCAACATTGCTGGTGCTGAAGACCTCTGTCCCCAAATGGACAGATGTGGAGTTGAGAGGCAAACAGAAGCCCACTTGCTCTGTTGCAGCACTGATGGAACTGTCTAAAAAAGCAGCACTGAGACTGTCCCTGCAGGCTATAGCACAGCCACCTGTTCTGATAACACAGAGCACCCAGATGTCAGCAGTGATGTCTGCAGATGCAGTGGCATCATTGACACGGACCACTTCGGTGAAAAGCCATTGATACTGCACCATTTCTTGCAGCACAAGAGCTTACTTGTCTCGTCAAGGACTCTCCACTCCTTGGCAGTGATGTATTCCAAGTACGCACCGTAGGAGGCCAACCTGCTTCATTGCTGGCCCCTCTCTTTTCCAGTGAGGAGGATAATGAAGAGGAGGGTTTTCTCATTACACCACTCCTCTTCTGGCTGATTGACTACAATTTGACAGCTGAGACCTTGTGCCCAGACCTGGTATGGCCACCAGTGGATGCCTCCACTTAACTGTTCCCCACACAGTGGCCTTATTGGGACCCCTGGGCTCCATACAGGAGACAGTACCCTAAGCCCCTGAGTGCCTACAGGGAAAGGATTTAGATCTTTCCCATCATCCTCTGTGGTTGCATCATCAGATCCTCCTGAGGAAAATTTTGAGGAACAGGAGGTGGTCACCAGCCAATATTTCCTCCTCTTCCTCAGACTAGGCTGGAATGCATCCGTGACTGACAGCTGTGGACAACCTCAGACATTTTCAGGAAGTCTTCAGAAAAGCCACCCACCAATTGCTGGAAGTTCTGCAGAGCTTGTCAGCTTAGAGATAGTAATTCCAATAAGTGATGTGCTCAGGGAATCAGCCGAAGACTTATGGCAGACCCCGGCAACACAGTGCTGCCCAATTGAAAGAGAGCTGACTGACTTCTTATTGTCCCGTCATCAACACAGTCAACCAGCACAGTAGACAACATCAATATAGATCCATCCAGTATGACAAGGAGTGGAAACTACTAAAACTTTTTGGCCATAAGGCCTGCTCATGGGCAACTGTGCAATTTCTAATTGCCAGCTACAGAGCATTGATGGCTAAGTGTAGCTATGTAAACTTCTCAAAAATTGAAGAATTTATTAGTGATATCACAGAAGAAAAAAGGGACCAATTCGAATCCATCATAGCTGAGAAGCAGCTTTTGTCCGGAACTGATCTACAGGTATCCTTAGGATGTGGCAGACGCAGCAGCTGGCCCCACAGCCACTGCTGTTGTTATGTACCAGGCACATAGCTTCACCTATCTGCCTTCTCTGAGGAAGTGCAGTACGCAGTGGAACACATTCCCTTTGATGGCCAGAAACTGCCTCAAAGACAACAAAGCCCTCCACACCCTGAAGGATTCTTAGGCAACTCATCATGCCTTGGGAGAGTTGGGATATGTTATGTCTGCAACCAAAAGAAAGCAGGGTAGATATTCCTTCTCCCAGTGCACAAGATCTGCCCCATATGCTCAACAGCAGAGACACTATGAGACACAGGTGTCCAAGGCATTGCCCACCTCAGCCTCAATTATCGGCATCTCAAACATCCTCTGAAACTGCAGTTTTGAAGATTTTGTTGAGAGACTGAGTAGAGCCAGAGCATATTGGGGTCACCTCTTTGCAAAATCTCAGAAGTACAAATGCCTACAATTCTGTTTGAGACCACGTCTGAAGCCCAGTCTCTGGGGGATTCCTTCCTTCACAAATGAGATGCACCTATGTTATACGATTTCCCCTTGACAATAAAAATCAAAGTCGTACTGATAGCCCCATATGGCCCAGACAGGCTTGGTACTTGTATGTACTGCAGACAGAGGTGTGAGCACCACACACACTTCCTCCTCTACCAAACCTTCTGTCACAGGATGCCAGACAGGTCTACCCGCTGAACTCAGAGGCTTAACTTGAGAGCACGGCACCTACATGATTCCATCATGACAAACCAGCCTGTTCAGAGTAAGTTAAAGATGTAGAGAATTACCTAACAGTCGAAGAACAGCCGCTTACAGTACTTACCTTCACAAATGGAAGAGAGTCAACATATGGTGCCAAAATGAACAAATTAGGGCATTTCTGAACCCCCTACCCTTGGTATTGGAATATATCTTGGGACTAAAGACATCTGAACTATTCATTAGCTTGATTAGATTACATCTCATGACTTTCACCACTTTTCACCATAAGATTGATGAGACATTGATATTTGCCCATCCAGTTGCAAGACATTTCCTTAAGGGTGTCAGGAACGTTATTCCCGAAGCATCCATACCTATTCCATTTTAGGATTTGAACCAAGTGCTACATTGCCTCACCAATCCCCCATTCAAACCTTTTAGCAGCATGCTCTCTGACACATCTGTTAATGAAGGTGGTAGTGTTAGTGGCTCTCACATCAGCCTGTCAAGTGGACAAGTTAGGGACCCTCAGGGCACACCCACCATACTCTGTCATTTTCAAAAACACAATCACACTAAGATGTCACCCAATATTTCTACCTTAAGTATCTTCCTCCTTCTGCACAAAATCAACTGCTCCGTCTTCCCTCAGTCTTCCTGAAACCTCACAGGAGAACACCGGCCTTGGAACTCCATACTCTAGATGTCAGACCTGCATTAGTGTTCTACCTTGATAGAAATATCCAAGGCTTTTCATTTCCATTTTGGAGTGTTCTAAAGATTCCACTAACTGTACATAGAGACTATCTAAATGGATCTCTGGATGCATCCACTTATGCTATTGAGAGAAGAACTGGAACCCCCCTGAGGATCTGAATTCACTGTACAAGATCCCTTTTAGCTTCAGTAGCCTTTTTAAACAATGTACTTATCATGGATATATGTAGAGCAGCCTCTTGGACTTCCACTTACATTTACAAAACACTACACAGTCTACCAGAGTTCAGGATCAGGCTCATTGTTAGGTCTTACTGTGTTGTCACTTATGCAGGCAACTTTGAAGCCCCTTCCGGTTACTGTGGGGCACTGCTCAGCTATCACCTGAAGTGGAGCTCCCACAAGGATGCTCCCTGAAGAGAAGTCGATTCACCCCATGCAGTAACTGAGGTTCTTTGAGATGGGTGTCCCTGCAGGTGCTCTGCTTTCCATCCTCCTCCCTCTGCTTTGGAACTCAGTTTTCTGACTCTAGAGTAGAAAAGGAGCTAAGAGAGGGTTGGGTCATGTGCCCTTAATAAGGGTTTGAAAACTGCGCAAGACTGAGACAGTATATGTGTAACTCAGATGAGCACCCTTGCTGAAATTCTCCAATCAAAGGTGTAGGGATAAACCATCTCATGAAGTGGAGCTCCCACAGGGACACCAGCTTGAAGAACTTGACTGATTCCTCCTGAAGTGTCCAGGCGAATCAGTCCAACTGGATTGGAATCTGCCCTCTGTGCTGGAGTGCCCAGAGGAAGAGGCTGCCTTTCATTCCCTGCTCTGGCCAAGGAAAAGTACACCCCCTGCTGGAAGACTGTTATTTGCTTCATTGGCATTGTGAGGAGGGGAGATTGTATGAGTAGTGCAGCTTTCCTGCTGGAAGGTGAAGTTCCTCAGTCCAGACATAATTCTTGCAGCTCTGGATGGCCCTTCCTACCTTGCAGAGACCCAGTTTTCAACATTCATATTACAGGTTTTAGGGTTCTGTCATTATTTGGGCATTTTTCTTGCAAAGTGAGACGACTAGGATCCGGTGACAAAGGCTGAATGGGTCACTCTGTTCCCTTTGTCCCCGAGAAAACTTTCACTTTCTTGTTCTTGGAGATGGAAGAACCATTCCGAAATTATAAGCATTACCTTCATATCTGCCTGTTCCGTCTACTTCTCTCCCTTTCCTCCTCTTCAGTTCCCTCCCCCAAGTTATTCCCCTCCGAAATTGCCTCCCCTCCACACCCTTTCATGTTCAGCAGAGGGAAGGGCTTGGAGTTGAGCAAAATTCCAACAATAGCTAATAGTCACTCTGAGCTGTAAAATCAAGGCTTCAAGTTAATCATTTCAGGGGAGTCTCAGCCCCATACTTTATCCTAGTGAGACAATCTTGCTCTGCAGGACCAGCTACTACTCAGCAACTCCCATGGTAGAGCAGGGAGGACAAAGAACTGCCCTGAAGTGGAGTCTCCTTGGAGGAAGACCAACCCTAACAACTGCCTTGTGAATGGAGAGGGGAGGGGCTAAAGTAGCCATCTTCCCTTTGGTGTGCAGAAATCTGGTAGAGGGGTTGAGACTCAGCCACTGTCCAGCCTGCCAGGAGCCGGGTGGGGTCAGAGCTCTGGCCCTGCAGAGTGGGAGAAAACGCAAGTAATTTCTACAGTCACTGACCTTGAAGCCCTGACTTCACAGCTGAGCAAGCCTATGGCTGCTCTTGGAATCTTGCCCAACTCCCTATCTCCAGCTGCACCCTGCTTGTTACACACCATGAGGGGTTTTGCAACTCCATGGAGCTGCAGGCAGTCCTGAAACTAACTGGCTGAGAACAATGTTGTGAGAGTGATTCCCCCCCCCCCCTTACAACTTGGCTGTTTGCACTCTCTTTTCAGCTGCCTTGAGATGGCTTTTGCTGTGTGAACGTGAAGCCTGAAGGAGTGAAGTTCAGCTGGTTTTGTAATCTCCTACGCCCAGGGTACAGCTAGCCATATGGGTCCTGCATTTGGGCTAGCCTCTGTCCTGTGTGCTGTCCCTGTTATCTCTGCTAGCTGATGGATGGAATCACTTCATTCTGCCAGTGGCCCTGGATTAAGGGGTACTTTGTTCTCTCTCTGGCAGAGTGGAACAAGGGGAGACTCTGTACCCTTTTGGAGGCCCCATGAATGCTGGAGATGCTTTTCAATCTGCAAAAAAAGGCACCAGAGTGAAAAACATAGCTCCCACCCAATCCCTCGAATGGCCTTTCTAACCATGTGGCACTCCCTTGTGTGCCAGCACTACACAAACAGAGTTTGGTGGCACTTTTAAAGACTAGCATGTATTTATTGCATGAGCTTTTGTGGGAGAATCCCAGTTCGTCAGACACTTGTAGAAGGAGAACTTGCAGAATGGGAGCAAAATAAATCCAGAAGGAGCATTTGAGCAGACAGCTCTAACAGAAGTTGTTCCGCTGTTCAGTCTTTTGAGTCCAGTGATACGGTATGTGCCCTTTCCGTCATGACGGCATTTGGAATTACAGTCCAATGGCAGCATGGTTCAGAGTTCAGGTCCTGACTCCTGTAGCCAGCAGGGACTGGATGGCAGTAGAGAGAGGTTGAATGGACATCTTGAATCACCAAGCAATTCTCAGGCCAGCTTTTGGGCGGGAGGGTAGAGATTATGCACATACAGACTACTAAATTCAAAGAGCTGGTATGCTGTAGATTCACAGGAGTCCTGGTTTCCCTTGAGAACCCTGCTGGCTCAGCTCTTGCCCTGCAAAGAAGTTTGGCACATGTTGCCAGCAAGGATGTTGGAAGCACCTGATCTCTAATCTTAGGAAAACTGTAGCTCTGCTGTTGCGGGGGGGTGGCTGTGACATCCTCTTTTGCAGTCAGGGTAAGTTTTCAGTGCACAGTTAAATTAACATGGATCTTTTGTATTTGGGTCTGGGCACCCACAGTAGTCTACCCTAACTGTTTTCCCACAGCAAAGCCCTATCCATGTTGTTGTGTCCACACTGTTTTGGCATTTGTCCTGTAGCAGGTGTGTATCTCTAGGAATGTATCCCATGGCTCTCTGTTCAGAGAGACTGTAAGATTTTCTTTCATAGTCAATTGGCAGAAGGAGAATTTATTTGCCCTTTAGGAGGAATTATGAGAAGGCTATGGAGGATTATCAGTACTTGAATGAGTTAGCCAGTGTCTTCATTGCAAAGTGGCTTGGGTTCCAGCCCAAGTCAAATTGGGTTCTAAGCCTTCCCACTTCTCCCCCAGCTATGTGAAATAATCTAGTCTTGAAGCACTTCCCACTTCTGATGGTTTTTCTGTGTAGGTTATAGCAGGGTTGGGCTCAATTCAGGGTTAACTGCAGAAAAGATGTATGCCCTTGCTGATGTGACGTGTTCTGAGATAATGAGCCGTGTTCAGCATCTTGGTGTCACTTTTGCCCCCACCTCTCCCTAAGGAAAACCCCACATGCTGAGCATGATATGAGAGGGGCTTCCATCTGTACAAAGTTCACCCTTATGTATCCCATGGTTATCCCTTCTCAGCAGTTCGTGTAAAGAGGGGACTGTGAGGCTGAGCTGTGAAGGGTAACCCTCTGACTGCAGTGTTTCTTCACTGCTTGTTCAGAGAATTACTGCATGTTTGATCTGTTGTGTGGTATCCCACGGTTTGTTCTTCTCTACAGTGGGTGCCCTCAAAGTGGCAGAAGTAATCTTTAAAGCCTCCAAGTGAAAGGAGCTCTCCTTTCCCAGTGAGCCATGGGCTGTTGGGTTTCTCTACACCACCCCTTATCTGGAGCTGCTTGCCTCCTAGGGATTATTCCTGTGTTAAGCAATCAGATCTCTGCTGAGGTGGATTGCAGAGTCAGCCCCTCTCTCTCTGTTTGCATGGTGTGTCCAGTGAGTGCATCTGGTGCTGTGCAATCCATAAAGGCAGATGCACTTTGTGCCCCAAGGAGCTATCAGGCTAATCTGAACTGATGAGCCTGTTCTAGGGATGGGGGGCTGGAATGGTTAGATGCCCAGGGCACTAGCAAGGTGAAGATCCAATCTCTGGCTCTCTCTTGATTGTGAATTGACAGTGCAAGACTTCAAAGATCCTGGGTTTAGGGAGGAATTTGGCCAAACAAAGGGAGTAGTGGTAGGGTGGCCTGGAAACAGCTCCAGGCATAAGGGGCAGTTTGGGGAGCATTGAGGCAGCTAGGGGCTGAGCAGCACAGAACTTGGAAGGGGAAGGCAGTGCAGGAGAGGGTTTGTTGGTTGCTGTGGTCTGACCTGTGGCAAAAGATTTTAGGACACCCTTCCTGTGGTGGCTTCAAAAGTTTGCTGGTGTGTTCCTTGCTGGGCTTCTTCCATACAAGTTCCCCCCTGGCTGGCTTCTGGAGTGCCACTTCATGTGCCAGTCTAAATCACTGCATGGGGAGTCTCCCCAGGAACAGGAAGCATTGCAAGTCACCCCGTCCGCCCCACATGCTTTTATTCCCTGTCTGGTGGTGGTATAAAATGACTAAAAGCTGGGCAGTCAGATGGTGTACCGCTGCATGGGCACTCAGCATAGTCACAGCAAGCTGCTAGTCAGGCGTGGAGTAAAGCCTGCTTGGGGCGGGGTTGTGGCATTCCAGGCTGCTGCAGTTTCACTTCACACGGCCTGGCCAGTGCAGTGTTCCTGGTCTCTGGCTTGTGTGTGTTGGGAATTAGTTACTTTTCTGTGGTGGTGGATATTCAAGTAGGGAGGGACCTAAGTTATGGCTCACTGCAAAAGTGGCTCATTGAGGCAGAAATTGCCATCTGCAGCACCTCTGCCAGGCAAGATTTTTGTGAGTATTAGTGGATTTAGCTGCCCCATCCCACCTCCTTAGTGCGAGAAGCTGATGAGGAAACCCTGAAAGGAAACGATTTGCCCAAGATCACCCAAGAAGTCCATGGCAGCGTGTAAGATCACACCCAGGAGTGGGGCTTGAGCCAAGCCAACACCTTTTTAGGAGCTGGAATGGCGTGTCCTGACCCTCACTCCTGTATGACCAGCTCTAGTTCCTCCCAAGGCATTGCCGTTGGACCAGCCAAAGGAAGGTCTCAGTGGTATCCTGGGTGGGACTCCCAGACTCCACCTATGCAGTTTCCAGAGCCTGTCATGTTTGCACAGGCAAAGGGCTGTGGTGCTTCCGTCTGTTCAGTCAGTGAGTGAGTCACCACTTCCCCCTTCTAGCCCAAACAGAGTGAGTGTGAAAGTGAGAGCCTGGCCTGGCTGGTGGTTGTTTACTTTGGGAGGGACGCTGACCTGGATGCAGGCTCCCCAGTAGAGAGCGAGTGGAATTAATTGGGTTAATAACCATGTGGGACATGAGCAAGCCTGCCCCAACACCACCTCTGGCTGGTTGGGGCCACGCTTGCCTGCCTGATCACTCTCTGGCTGCCTCTGCTTTCTGCTGACACCCTTATCTCCTTCTGCCTCCCTCACCCCTTTCATCTGGTGGGGCATGCTAGGGCAGGTGTGTGCTGTGGCTCCTCCCTTGGCTTCCATGCCGAGCACATACTGTTTACCTCTCTGCACATGCCTCCCCTTCCTACCAGTCCCATCCTAGCCACACTCCACCTGCTGGCAGCTCCCTGCCTTGACAAGCACCACTGACAGGGTGGGTGTGCCCCCAGTTCCTCCAGCCGTGTCTAACTCTAGGCCTGGAATGAGGAGCAGCTCATCAGTCTGTGGACTTTCCAGGCAGAGCCCTCATCTGAGACCAGCAATGGGGAGGGTGGATTAAGTGCTAGTGACTGTGGAATGGGAACATTGACACTTGTGCCAGCGTGTTCCCCAAAGCTTGGACTGGATTGAAGCTGATGCAAACAGATTGAATCCAGTTTCCTGAGTTGTTCTGTTTCTCCCAGCCCATTTTCCGCAGCGCCACTGAGCGGCTGCTTGCTTCTTGCAAGGCCTTGTCTGTAACTGTTGGTGTTTGGACGCACTCTTCTCCCTGTGCCATTTCAGGCTTTGGTTTTGGTTCGCAGGCCAGGAGCCAGGGTTCACACAGCATGCATGGCTGCTGCAGCCCCTCGGCTTCCCTACACTGGAGATTTTGCCTGCGCTTCTGCTGACCTGAATGTGAGAGGATGGCTTAAACCAGACTTTTTTATCCAAGCTGGCCCTTTGCAGGGCATGTTGAATGCTAGTGTCTGGCAGTGGAGGAGGGGCTGGAAGTGGAACAATGAGCAGTGGGGCAATCTCTGCCCAGTTCAGTGTGGGCCCCATAACTGCTGCCCCAGACTCCAAGACTGCTGTGGATTACCATATGTCATCCTGGCCATGCACTCTCCTTGCTGCCTCTGTGCTCTTGCTGCCTAAATCCCTGTGTTTACTGCAGACTGCTCTGATGGGGGGAAAGGGACAGATGCTGCCCTAGATCTGTGGGATTAAATTCCCAGGAGCAAAGTAGATTAGAGTATTACACCGGCGCCTTCAAGGGGGAAACCCGCTGTCTCCTGACCCCCAGCTCTTCCAGGAGAGTGGCTCGAGTGACAGTGATTCCCCTATGGCGTGTGCCATTTCTAACACTACTCTCAGCTTCCCTTCCATACCCTCTTGGGATTCTGCAAGAGCTGTAGCCACCTAGCCAAACACCCAGGAGTGTGTGGGTTGGAGTGGGGAGGATCCATCTAGAATGAGGGGCACCTGTAACCTGCTCCCCTGTGGCACAACTTGGCCTCCCAACTGCATGTAGGTTTTCAGTGTGGGTGGCAGCATGCTTGTATGAATGTCACGCCAGCCACATCACTTGCACTGCAGTGTACATTCCTACGCTGCAGTTCTGTAGTAACGCCTGTTTTTCCAGTCCTATGCCTTCTACTTTGCCTGTGCTCCTCAGTCTGGCCCTGCAAACCGAGGCTGTTTCAAGGCTTGGGCACCCCTTCTCTAGCTCTGCCGGCCCCCCTGCAGCCGAGGCATGCACCTCAAGTTTTGTAGGAGCCCTTTGCTGTATGGGGTCTGGTATCAGGGTGGGGATTCCATAAATATGGTTGTGACTCTCATCACCCTAAACCCTATTCTGATTGCTACTCAGACAGGCTTAACAATAGCAGAGGACTTAATCATTGTGACTGTCAGCCCTGCTACCCCTGACTAAATTAGATTTCATTGTCTGTATTGCAGTAGTACTTAAAGGTCCTAGCCATGGACCAGAGCATCATTATATTAGGTGCTGCATAATCGTAGAACCGAAAGATAGGCCTTGCCCAGCTTTTCACTCTGACTCCATCCATCTTGCTAGAGCTGGTGACCTTGTTTCCCTAGAGTACCCCATCCTTCTGTACAGCCTACATCAGTGGTTCCCAACCTGGGGTCTGGGGGGCCACAGACATGTTTCAGGGGGTCCACAGAGTCTCTCCCCACTGGGGCTGGAATCCAGCTGCAGCCCCGATACTCCCTGCCAGGGCTGCCTTTCCCCACCTGTGGCTGGATCCTGGAAGGAGGATGGGGCTGTGGCGGCTCCCCAGCAGCGCAGGCCATGGTGGTGGCAGCACTGCTTACTGGCTGCCCCAGTGGTGCCACGAGGGTGGCGTGGGCCAGATTACATAATCAGCCAAGGGGCCATAGAGTTTTTTTTTTTTTGTTAAAAAGGGGTCCCCAGCCTGAAAAAGGTTGGGAACCACTGGCCTGCATGCTTGTGATTTCTCTTTGCACCTCTCCTAGCATTTGGACATAGGGCTGTCTCTTTCATTCAGCCATTCTGATCAACTTCTTTCTAAGCAGTAGCTGTTCTCCCCACACATGTTGGTGAGGACGTGGTTTTCTCTTCCCAGTTCTTTGTGTGTGGAGCTCTAGGTCACAATGGCTGGTCCTGTTTCTCTCCCTCACTTTTTGGTTTGCCTTGATGAGCTGGGTCAGTCCTGCTTTTGACTAGTCCAAGGCTTCAGCTGTCATGGATACTTCTTGAGGCCCTATTTCTGTAGCATCTAAACACCTCATACCTGGCATGAAGCCAGGTAGTGATTTTGTCATCATTGTCCAGATAGGGAACTGAGGCACACAGAGACCAGGGGACTTTCAAAAGATTTCCAGGGATTCTGGCAGAGCAGGGAATTGGAACCAGGTCTCCTAGGTCTTAGCCTGGGGCCCTAACCCTGGGACATCCTTCCTTGAGCACAGACTGGTGCATGGTTAGGCCAAGCACAGCAAGACTGAACCATGTTTAAACTGCTGGGGGATGACCACATTATCTTCCAACATGACTGAATTTGTGGGGGACGTTTGTGATGAGGTGGAAGTGGTGGCCCGCTCTTCCCTTCCAGTGGATTTTCCAAGCTGGTCAGTGAAGTGCACCAGAATGTTTCCTTTACGTGTCTGCAGCGAATCACTTCCCTCCACGGGCTCTCTGGGTTCCCCATGTGCAGCTGCTACTGAGTGTGGAGGGTACATGCCCCATTTCAAGCCAGCTACCCTCAGAAGGGGAGGGAGAGGCTGTGGGCATGAATTTCTATACTACTAGGCAGCTTAAGGAAGAATTGGTGCTCAGTAGAAGAAAAGTGGGATCTAGCTAGGGATCCATGTCCTCGGAAGCAGGCCAGTCCAGTTGGGCATTGTTTCTGATAGAAGACCCAAGTGCGCTCTCTGTCCCAGAGAGGGGCCAAATTAATTCTGTGTATGCTAGCTTTCTAGTACTGTTTCTATTTTGCATCCCTCTGCCTGATTGAGATGGCTGCAGGGCATTTTCCCCATGTGCACCCTTGTAGGCTGGCTCCTCTGGAGAAAATGGAGGGGAATGGCCTGTTGCAGGATGGGGAAGAGTTAACCGCTGTGTGGAGGGAATTCTTTGGCTCCTGTGCAGGGTGGTTCATAAGCTCCCCTGGGGAGCATGAATCCCCTGCTTCAGTGTTCACTCGGTGGGAAATACGACCCACCTGTTGAGGGGGTGAAATGTGACACTTGGGACACTGCAAAGCACATCAGGGACGGCCTGTCCGGTGCCCAGCACATTCTCTTCTTGCTCTCCTCTTTGCCCAGTTGCTGCCATACTGGGCTCTGCAGAAAGGAGCAGCAGCCAGAGGTAGGAGGAGGAAGGATATTAAATGTTACTCTGTTGCTACTGTCTAACACAGAGTGCATGACAGGGTGCTCTGTCCCCACCCCTTCCCAGTCCTCAGCACCAAACAGCACTGCCTGGAGTCCCTCTTTAAGTTTCAAGGGCTTCTCTTGGGCTTGCAGAATGCAGTTATTATACTAATTTGGGGAGGTGCTGTGGGAAGGGTTGAGGAATTTGAGTGTCCCATCTGGAGTCTAACCAAATTGTAAGTGGAAGTGACTTTGGGTTGTCTTATCTCTTGTGTGTTCGTGTAGATGCCCGGGGCTCAGCCTGTATATCTCCCCGATCATCCCCATCTACAATGTTGTCGTCTTCCTCTTCGTGCTGGCCAACTTCAGCATGGCCACCTTCATGGACCCGGGTATATTCCCGCGAGGTGAGAGCTTCTCCTTTCTTGCTGCAGCCCACAAAGTGTCTAGTCAGAAACCAGTAATTTTGATGCTCTGCTGATGGTGGGACAGGGGCTGGTGCCCTGGCTGTTCAGCTTTGGGGGATAAGCTGGTGGCCACAGGGGAAAGAACCTCTTTGCCTGCTCATATATGTATGATTTTTTGCTAGGAGGTGCATTGTGAGAGGTTGGCTTTTTCTCTCATGTCTCGTATTGGCTACTGTAGGAGCCAGCAGTTTGTTTGTTGGACCAGAAGTAATTCCTGCTTTTGTCCTTGAGCCTCCCTTGGGCGGCAGACATCTGAGAAGCTACGTTCCCTCTAAGCTGTGCGTGTGTGCGTGTGCACACAGGTGGTGAAGCCCGTGCACACAACAAAATAAAGTGTGCACAAAAAAAATTCAACAGTACTGATGTTTTTTTGAAACTGCCGCCTTAAAGTAGCACATAGCATGTTTCAAATAAGGTTTTGTAATTCATAAAATCATTTCCATCACCATATCAAAATAAAATTTAGATATTATTTGCATCATGCACACTTGCTTCATTGCACTCACAAGTTTGACCACACTCACTGGAGTGTGCACAGATTTGGATACTGGTTCTGAAAATTTGCACAAAAGAAATTTTTTGCGCACACTGTGAAAAATTAGAGGGAACATTGCTGAGAGGCCAGGGCCTGGGAGACTCCCCCAATAGATGGTGCTGTATTTGGGGCCCTCTAGATGGCCTTCATGCCTGCTTGGAATGCAGACCTGGGGGACTTTCCTCATGGGAGGTAGCTGAGGTGTCCATTGTGACACCATCGAGGTGGCAAAGACTGGGGTTCTCAGAAGGTCTTCCAGCTTGTGAGGGCACATGGCAGTTGGGGTTTGTTCTGTGACTTCCCAGTGGTCTGACTTGCTGCTCTGCTGGGTGTTCCCCTCCTTCAGCTGAGGAAGATGAGGATAAGGAGGATGACTTCAGAGCCCCACTCTACAAGACAGTGGAGATCAAGGGCATCCAGGTGCGCATGAAATGGTGTGCGACGTGCCGCTTCTACCGGCCCCCCCGCTGCTCCCACTGCAGCGTCTGTGACAACTGTGTGGAGGTGAGGAACTGCCAGCAGGGCAGGCTCTGGGCAGGGTTGAATGTCTGTGCCATGGTTGGCTGCAGGACATGGAGGATGGTTAGGTCTGTCTTGCACTCTCTTTACCATATGGCTTATGTGGTGAGGATCCTAGAGATAAAGGGCAAGTTGTGCTATGCTTCACTGCAGCAGGTGGGTGGGCGTCTTCTGATCTCGGGGGGGGGGGTGTGAGAAGCTCAGATAATGAGGGTCCTCCTCTCTGATCCCAGTTAGCTGGTCCTGCTGGATGCCCTCTGCAGGGTGGGAAGGGATGGGATGGCATGGCAGGCCATTCTGTGCCCCACTCTTTTGTAGGGTGAGGTGCCATGGGGTGGGATGGCACAGTGGTCTTGCTCTGTGCTCTCACTATGAGATGAGGAGCCATGGAGTGGAATAGCGGGAGGGGTCCAGTGCTCTGCTCAGCCCATGCCACAGGCTGACTAGCGCCTATAGCCCTGTGCTGTTGAAGCCACTATAGCTTCTGACTGGTTTTTCTCCTTCTCTTGTCACTGGCAGGAGTTTGACCATCACTGCCCCTGGGTGAACAACTGCATCGGGCGGCGCAACTACCGCTACTTCTTCCTTTTCTTGCTCTCGCTCACCGTACACATCATGGGTGTCTTCGGCTTTGGTTTGCTCTATGTCCTCTACCAGGTGGAAGAACTCTCTGGGGTCCGCATGGCTGTCACGTATCCTCCTGCCATCCCCTGTAGTCCTGCCTACAATGACAGCCCAACCGAGGAGGGGGGTGTCTCCTGTTGTACTGGGGATGCCAGCAGATGAGCATGGGGGGGGGGGGCACTAGAACTAGGAGAAGGGAGCATAAATGAGAGCAGCGCTGTTCTTCCCTTGACTCTGCTGGCAGCATGGCCGTGATGTGCGTGGCTGGTTTGTTCTTCATTCCGGTGGCTGGTCTTACAGGGTTCCATGTGGTGCTGGTAGCCAGGGGGCGCACTACCAATGAACAGGTATGTACTCTCCTGGTCAGGGGAGGGGGTGCGCTCCCTTGCCTGCATTTCTGTACTGGCTCATCAGAGTGGTTCTTTGTGTCCCACAGGTTACGGGTAAATTCCGGGGTGGCGTGAACCCCTTCACCAATGGCTGCTGTAAAAACGTCAGCCGTGTCCTCTGCAGCTCCCCGGCTCCCAGGTAAGTTGGTCCCTGCTGCCACAGGGACAGCTGAGCCAGCCCACAGTCCTTGAGACTGCTTTAGCTGTTTGGAGAGGTGGCATCCTCATGTGAGTGGCTGCTTCGCTAAGGCAAATCCCTGATCCTCTGCTTCAAATCCACCCCTGCCACTGGCAGTTTTCAGTGCAGCCACCAGCACTGAGGTGCTCGTCTGGGGCAGCTACATTCAGAGGGGTTTCCTAACTTTGTGGGAGGCTTCGGTGTCTCCCGTAGAATGTTTGGTGATTGGGAAACTGTATGGACAAAAGCAATGTCACTCTGGCTTAATGACATGGTATACTTTTTTCCCAGCTGAAGCATACAGTCTCTTCCTATAGGGTGCCAACCAGGCCAGAGCCCTCAGTGCACTGTCCCAGCTCAGCCTCCCCTGCGCTGAGTCCAATGCTTAGATCTCCTCTGTGCTCTACTAGGTACCTTGGACGACCAAAGGCAGAGCAAACCGTGGTGAGGCCTCCCTTTCTGCGGCCTGATGTGTCAGATGGACAGGTCACCGTCAAGATAATGGACAACGGTATCCAGGCTGAACTGAAGAGAACAAAGGTGAGGAGGGTGAAGGATGCCACCCAGGGCTGGGAGAGCTCACGACGTGCAGCCGGGAGTAGGAACTGAGTGAGCCTTTCATGTGCTTCTTTTCTTCTCCTCTGTGTGATTTCATTTTGTGTGTCCAGACTCTTACATGACTGAAGCAGCATCCTTCTGATGCATGAGGCTCTCCCCTCCACCTTTCTCTTCCCAGGTAGTTCTGAGGTGCCTCTCCCCTCTTCACCCAGCTACCCAGCCTCTCAGCATGCAAGTACAGGGATGCTGTCAGCACCAAGAGAAAGCTGGGCTGCTTTGACGCCATCCCCCTACTGCCATACCCAGCAGGGGCAGTGTAGAGGACCTTAACGTCCTGCCCTCCGACCACCCCACCCCTCCTGTTTTGATTGCTCCTCTGCCCTTTGTCTCTGCAGTCCAAAGGAAGCCTGGAGGTGACGGAGAGCCAGTCTGCAGATGCTGAGCCACCACCCCCACCCAAGCCAGACCTCAGCCGCTACACAGGTCTGAGGACGCACTTAACCCTGGCCACCAATGAGGGTAAGGAAGGCAAGTCAGGCAGACAAGGCTGAGTAGCTGTGCCCCATCTGCCCTTGGGTGCAGATTGGGGTCAAGGTTTGTCGGCAGAGCCCTGGGCTGGGATGGCAGCGGGAGCTGCAAGGCAGAAGCAAGGTGCTTTATCAGTGCTGAACATGGGAGGGGTTGAGCAGTTTTAGGAATCTCTTGAACCATTTGCAGAGCCTTGCAACAGGGTTAGTTTGTGTGGCGCACAGCCCAGCAAAGGGCAGAACAGAGCTGAGGACTGCTTTGGGTGGGTGATGTTGATCCGAGCTCCTCTCTGGCCCTTGCCTGGCTAGGAAGGTTGTTGCGGTGGTTGTCTGCACCGGTGGGTTGGAGTGGTTTGTGCTGCTACCCTCATCTGTGGGAAGCAGGGATCCATAGGGGGACAGAATATCATGAGGATGTTGCCTGTCCTCGTGTGTGTGGGAGCAAAGATGCTGGCTCGTGGCCTGCAAACTCTTTTGTCCCACTGGGAGAAGGAACCCAAGGGAAGGCACATGGAGAGGAGGTATTGTCTAGTGACTAGGCTCTGGAGACTGGATGGATTGATTCCTTGCTCTGTGCCTTAGTTTCTCCAAGTGTTTCCTTGCCTCAGAGAAATGGTGCTGGGTATGCTGAGCACTCTCTGTAGCACGGGCCCCTGTTCAGAACACAAGTGGCTGTTGCAGAGGAAGGCACTGACCTTGTCCCAAGATGTTTCCCAGCTGACTGGTCCCAGGTGTTCATACTTCCAAGAGGCTGTCTGTAGCCAGGTGCAGTAAGACTTCAGCCAGTTCACATAGGCAGAACAACATAGCATGGTGGAAGGGGAGCCATTTGGAGGAATGGGGCTGGAGTGGGAGGCAGCTCCAGAGTTAGTGGAGGAGGAGCTGGAACAGCGAGAGAAGCAGCTTTGGGGGAGTCAGATGTGATCCGGGCTTCTGCCTGCATTAACAGGCAAGGCTCTTGGTTTGATGCAGTGTGGCCATGACCCACAGAAGCTGTCCCCTGGGCACCGGGGCAGGATGTTCTCTCTCCCTCCCTCCCCAGCGTATCTCCAGCTTGGTTAGAAATGCCCCAAGCAGTGGGGCCTGTTGAGTGTTGCACAGCTGAGTGTGGGGCTTCTCCACCAGTCATACGATCCCTTGCTCAGCTGAGTGGAGCTGAGACCCATGCTCCAGTGCTGGCTGGGCAGCGCCCAGACCTGAAAGCTGCTTGCCTCTGCCCTGATCTCATGGTTGGGAAATGTCCCTCCTGCTCCATTTCATCCCATTCCCAGTGCTGCTCCTTGGTCCATCTGATGCAGCCCCACCCCCTGCTTGGTGTCCCAGCCCCTTCCCCAGGCTCAGAGCCGGTTCCATTGACTTTCTCCCTCTGCGTGGCATGTCGTAGCTGCAGGGAGAGGACCTGGTGTTGAGGCTGCGGGTGTTGAGTGTCTCTCTTTCCCATGCAGAGAGCAGCCTGCTAGGGAGGGAGAGCCCGCCGACTCCCACCATGTACAAGTACCGCCCTGGCTACAGCAGCAGCAGCACTTCCGCTGCCATGCCCCACTCCACCAGTGCCAAGGTAACGCTGCCCACAGGTGGCCCTGGGAGCTGGGCCAGATTACAAGGGGTGGGGGGTGCCCCTCTTAGGAGCTGCCCCTGCGGACAGTGGAAGGGGCTTTGCCAGGACTGAGTGTCTCTCAGTGGGTCTTGCCCCCAGGTTACCCACACAGCCTTTGCCATTGGGCTGCAGTCTTACAAGGGGACAGATTTGGGCTTGTCCTCGGGGGGTGAGGGGGGAATGCTGGGGAGGGGCTACACTCCCCAGATCCTGAAGCTGACCCTGCCCTATCTCTTGGTCTGCACGCTGCCTCTGGGAGGCCCTGTGCCAGTCTAATAGGGCAAAGCTCTGGGGAGCTTGGGGGTTGTGCTGTGAGGGGGCTCTGGATCAGTTTAGTGGAAATGTTGCTCTGCTCACCTTTGCCCTGTCTCTGGGGCACCCTGAGGAGAAGTCTGGAAAATGAGGTAGGACCTGTGCTATCTCTGGGCTGTGCCAGCCCCCAGCACCCTGGAGTTAGACAAGACAGGCTGGAGAGGGTCCTAGTTCTGTGGTGTTAGGTGAGGGGGCTCTGATGGTGCCATGTGTTCTCTGCGCCTTGCAGCTGAGCCGAGGGGACAGCTTGAAGGAGCCTATGTCCATTGCGGAGAGCAGCCGGAACCCCAGCTACCGCTCGGAGCCCAGCCTGGAACCTGAGAGCTTCCGCTCTCCCACCTTCGGCAAGAGCTTCCACTTCGACCCACTGTCGAGTGGCTCGCGCTCCTCTAGCCTCAAGTCGGCCCAGGGCACAGGCTTTGAGCTGGGCCAGCTGCAGTCAATCCGCTCTGAGGGCACCACCTCCACCTCCTACAAGAGCCTGGTGAACCAGACGCGCAACGGCAGCCTGTCGTACGACAGCCTGCTCACCCCCTCCGACAGTCCTGACTTCGAGTCGGTGCAGGCTGGGCCAGAGCCTGAGCCCCCCATGGGCTACACGTCACCCTTCCTTTCGGCCCGCATCACCCAGCAGCGTGAGGCCGACCTGCACAGTCGCTTTCCTGGCACTGGCTCACCCAAACACCCGCCTCCCTGCGAGTCCTCACCCATGCGCTATGACAATCTCTCCCGCCACATCGTGGCCTCCATGCAGGAGCGAGAGAAGCTGCTGCAGCAGTCACCTGCTCCATCATCCTTGGCCAGGGAGGAGGATGCAGGGCCAGTAGACTCGGGTTTCCAGTCAACACCTGGCTCCAGCAACGCCCCGCGCACCAGCTCCTCCTCGGACGATTCGAAGCGCTCGCCGCTGGGCAAGAACCCACTCACTCGCCCAGCACCGCCCCGCTTCGGCAAGCCAGAGCCATCCCACGTGCTCCGGGTGCGCTCACCAGACCCGCCTGCTGCCCCTCAGCTGGGCAAAGCCGTGTCTTACAGCAGCCAAAAACAGTCACCCCAGGCCAGCATCCCAGAGACAGAAGAGGTGGCCTTGCAGCCGTTGCTGGCGCCAAAGTAAGTACCAACTCTGCCCGCTGCACATTGTGTTCCTTGACTCGGCGGGGGACCAGCCACTTGGGTGAGCACCCCATCACCACACCACTGGAGATACCTGGAGGGACCCAGCTGCACACAGGAGGGAGAGGCTGGGGTTTATCCCCAAAGAGTCCAGCCTGCCCTCGTCTGGCCTTTCCACCCCTCCTCCCTCCAGCACCTAAACCAGTGTGTGTGGTGTGAGCACCCTCCCCTCCCATTTCCTCCCCCCGCAGCCATGCCCCTCTCCTTCACCTTGTGCCATGCCCCATCCTGGAGGGGATGTGTGTGCATTACCCCCCAGCAGTGTAGTCGAGGGGTGTGACACCTCTCCGCATGCCTTCACCTCCCTCCTGTGCCCAGAGAGAGAGGGTTGGGTGGAGGTCTGTGTGTGTCTGGCCCCTCCCTGGGAGTGCATGGGCTATCTCCTGGGTTTCCTGGGGGAGTGCAGGGCTCCCTCCCAATAAGTGGGAGCCTTCTTTCCTTTTAGGCAGTGGGGAATCCCTCTCCCCAGCCCAGCCCTTCTGGCTATGGAAGGAGCACCACCCCTTTCCTTCCTTGGTGTGCTCCTGGCACCTTACTCCTTCCCAAGGGCGTACCCACTCTTCCCTTGCCACCCTCCCCCCAAGGTGTCAGGGCGCACCTGGAACTCTCCTTGCATTCCCCACTCGAGCGTGTGGTTCCCCCTCCATCGCCTGCCACCGAGTGCGCTGTGTGGTTCTGTGCGAGTGAGCCCTGTGGCACGTGGTCACTTCCTGACACCCTTGTATCCTTCCTTCCCCAGAGACGAGGTGCAGATGAGAACCACCTACAGCAAGTCCAATGGCCAGCCCAAGAGCCTGGGCTCGGCCTCCCCCTCCCCTGGCCAGCCGCCTCTCAGCAGCCCCACCCGCGGAGGAGTCAAGAAGGTCTCTGGCGTGGGCGGGACCACCTATGAGATCTCTGTATGAGGGGCGAAGTTCTGTCCCCACTGTCGCCTCCTCCCTGGCTGATACCAAAACGCCCAGGCCCTGGCAGGCAGGAGCGGGGCACCCCTGCTCTCACATGCATGGACACTTTTTTAAGAATCCTCCACCTGTGGAGCGAAATAGCTGAGAGGACAGTGATCTTTTTAAAATACAACCCCTGGGATTTGGAGTGTGGCCCTGGGCGCCCCCTAACTCACCCCCATTTCCCCCTCCTCCCAACCAGCTGAGAGACTGCAAATATAGCACACACTGCCGAAAGAGGGGGAGGACTCGGCAGCGCCCCCAGCTGGTGGGGGGAGGCGCAGCCTTCAGTTGCGTCACCACCGATGGGCCAGACACTCGTGGGACCTCGTGCAATCACTCGTCTCGCGCGGTAGGAACGGATCGTTTTTAAAACAAGAAGAATTTTTTTTATGATTGTTACGAATTCTATTTTTTCCCTCTTCTGAGTTACCAGGCGTGTGTGTATATATAAATAACTATATATAAATATAAATATAAAAGAAATTATATATCTCCCCAGAGAGAGGGAAAAATTGCCCCACAAGAGCCCAGACCCCATGTGCCTCCTCAGATCCCCTGGCCCCTGGAAGGACGATGTGGGGATGTGTGTGTGCGCGCGCGCGCGCGCGCGTGTGTGTGTGTGTGTGTGTGTGTTTAAAGAGTATATACGTCTGGAGGGGTGGGGGACAGGGTGGGGCTTTCAACCGCAGGTGCCTGGTTAATTGGAAAGGAGGCACCTGTGGAATTGTCAGTGTGGGGAGAGGGTGGGGGTTGATTGGAGAGTATTTTATATTTAGGGACAGACTCTGGGTCCTTGCTCATGATCCAAGACTTGACCATTACTCAGTGCTCCCGTGGCCAGTCTTTCCCCTGGCAGCCACGTTGGGTCCTGGGCCCAGCCTGTCCCTTTGTGTTCACCTCCATCTTTCGGGTTCCTGGGCAGATTTATTATTCTGAGGAAGCAAAGCAAAGTGAGAAGAGCTGGAAGGCAGCCCTCCCACCCTGCGTGCAGTGGTTAAGTGTGAAGTCCCCTTTAGTTGAGTGCAGCAGGCAAATCTGTGTCTCCTGTGTAGGAGTGGGTTTCATTGAGGAATCGGTTTCCCATTTTTATAGCCTCTGGTATTCAGATGGTATGGGATGTGTCAGGAAACTGACACCCAGCAAAGTGGGGAGAATGGGCTGGTGGGGTTCTTCTCTTTCCCCAGCACTGCCCTTTCCACACCAAAAGATGACCTTGCACAGTGCTAGAGACATATCATTAGGGCTCAGAAGGTGGGGGGGAGTGTTTGAGGGCTGTGTTCCCCCTATAGAGATTGGACCTCTATTTAATTCCTCCCCCACAAACAATTTTAGCCATTCTTCTCTCTGTTGTTTTTACATTTATTTTTGATGGTTCCATTATGGTTTCTCACTGTCATGCGATTGTTTTTATTTCTAAACCCGGGGAAGAGAAGAAAAAGAGGGAACAAAACCAAACCCCAAAAGCAATATTTTCATGTCATATGCCAAAAAACAAATGTGCATCAATATCGACACCAAAACCCCATGAAAGTCTAAAGCAAACCAAGCAGAAATCCAACATAATCTCCAGGCACTACTTGATTCTTTCTGTATGGCAATATCTCTCTTGTGGCCTCCACAGAGCCACACTTTTATTTTTTATTATGATTAGCCATTTTAAAATGAGGAATAAAAAAGTCTAATAAGCCACTCTGCCAAGCTTATGTGGTTTTTGTTCTGTTTTCCTGGGAGGAGGAATTGTCTCCTTTGGTATCTTCCTTTCCATTGTTCCATTTGTAAGAAAGATCTGCAGCAAAATCACCCAAGTCTCGAAGAGCCAGCAGGTCAAAAAATTAAAAGGCTGACATGTCAAAAGAGATCTCCAGAAGATACACGACTGTAAGGCCTCTCCCTGCACTGAGTGGTGCTAGTGAAGAGGAAGGCCTGCTTGCTAATGAGGCTGCAGTGCTCAGTTTCTTGTTGTCCGGGGGTGTGTGAAGAGTAGAAAGACAAATTGACTTTGGAAGCTACCTGTAAAGGGCTGTGTGAGCATCAGGTGAAGGGGCAGCTTTTGATGAGTCTGGGAGCTTGCAAGTAAGGTGTCTGCAATAACCTCACGAGGGCAAGAGGCTGAGGAGGAAAGCAGCAGAGCTTGTACTTGGGTGAAGATGGGTGCTGACGGCAATGAAAGGCTGGGAATAAGGCTGCCACCCAGCCCTCTCCAGTTGATCTATATCCCAACATGGGGTAAAGGTAAGGTGGGGGGGGGTTGTTTTTTTTTTTTTTTTTTGGAATCAGCACCTTGAGCTTCAGGCATGCCCAGTACATCCAGCAGAGCCACTGTGTAACTTGGCAAAGGGGAGTGTGCTAGTCTCTGTCAGTTCAATCATTAAGACCCTTTGAGATAGCAAAAGTTTCGTTCATGAATACCCAGGTGCACAGACACCATAACCAGGAGTACGCTGAACATTTAGATATAATTTGGAAACCTCTGCCAGCAGGATGAAAAGAAGGCCTTCTCCCTCCTGGAACCCCTGAACTCAAACCTGTGTCCCCCTCCCCTCAGCACTACCAGAGAAGTCCCCAAATGGCTTCCCTTGATTGAGCTGTTTGAGTTTAGCTGTACCAGGAACCGCTACTGCTGGAAATCCACCTGCATCTGGGAAACAGCCTGAGCTGCAGTTGCTGGGGGCTTATCCAGATAGCTCCTGAAACTCAAGTTTCAGGGCCTTGGTTCATCACGGGTCTAGGTAAGTTCACATCAGTGGTTGACACATGCCTTAGAGGAAGGCTGTTAGCTGTGGAGCTTGTTGTAAAATGGATCCAGCAACAAATCTCTGATTCTTGGTGTGGGCCCAGCACCATCAATACAAGCCATACTGTGGTCTTCGCAGGCCTATGTAAGCTCCACATTTAGAACCATGCACTTGGTTTTAAAAGTCAATACCAAGTTGCTATAGCAAGTGATGCAGATATACGAACGTGTTCTCTTCGGCCATGATTTTCCAAGTGACTAGTGATTTCAGAGGCCCAGTTAGAGGGATCTTTGAAAGAGCCTAAATCGAAAGGGGCAGCCATGTTAAGTCTAGTTCAGTAAAACAAATGAGTCCTGTGGCACTTAAAGACTAACAAATTTATTGATTGTATGAGCTTTCATGGGAGAAAAATCCGACTTCATCAGATGCTTTGAAGACAAAGTGGGATTTTCTCCCACAAAAGCTCATGCCATAAATATATTTGATAATCTCTAAGTGCCACTGGACTCCTTGTTTGTTTTAAAAAGGCTAAATTTCAGAAGTGCTGAGCACTCTGTCCAAAACTCAAGACTCATTAAGGTAATTCCCATCAGGCTCCCAGACAATGTTGGGTCAAGTATATGGATAACAATGGATGTTTTATTCCAAGCCAGTAACATTATTAGCCTCACTGTTTGGTTATTGCACATGTATTATGTTGTGTTAGCATGCCCTGTGCACGGGGGCTGGAAATTTTTCCCTTGGTATTCAGCAGTGCGGGTCAGGCACCCAGCTGACCCCACCCCTCTTCCGCTCCTTCATATCACCTGTGATGGTAACTGGAACTGTTCCCCCAGCTACAGTAAGCGTCTCTTTTGAGAGAAGGGTGCATTTGTCCTGTTGGGATCTGGACTCTGGTGCTGAACATCAGCATCAGCTAGTCCTGCAGGATTTTGTAAATGCAGACGAGGAGGAGTACCCACAGGCCACCAGCTCCCCAAATGAGGCTGTGTCGGGGACACGTATGTCACCTCCACAGACTGACTATAAGGCCCCCCAGGTGCTACTGAAGAGGGTAGCCTTGAACTGGGCCTGGCATGTGGATGTAGTGAAACAAGCTTCCCATAGCCTGCTTGATATTCTGGTTGTGGCAGTAAGGTCAAAACTTGTCCTGCATCTTAATGAGGCCATTATGGACTGCCCTGTGGCAGACCCCTGCTGCCTCTCTCCCCCACCCCCTTAAAAAGAGCTGAGAGGAGGTTCTTAGTGCCCAACCAGGCTTCAGAGTTTGTTTATGCTCATCTTGCTGCTGTGATCACTGGTGGTGGCTGTAGCCAATGAAGAGAAGAGGCAAGATATGTAGGGAGCACCTCCAAGGACAGAGACTCCAAGAAGCTGGACCTTCAGGTAAAAAGGGGGGCTTGCGCTCCCTGTTGAAGTTCAAGAACTCACTTCCCCAAGGAGATCTCATTGGTGGATGAGAAGTCACTAGCCAGAGATTCACTGCACCCTGCCTTGGATTTGGTAGCCACGTCTGTGACCACCATGTTAGCCAGGTGTAGGAGTTCATGGCTTCAGTCCTGCAGTCTCCCAAATGAGGTCCAGCCAACTTTACGACCCCAATGACTTTGAGAAAGCACTGCAGGCCTACAGGGCTCCTCCCACTATTTGGCTCTGCCATTCCATCAGGACCTACATAGGAGTAGGAGTTGTAAGCACAGACCACTACCCTACCAACTCTTATGTTTGCGTCCAGGTCTGCCCTACCCAGACATCCCTGGGGCCTTGAACAGGCCTTTGTATGAGATGCTCCATCCAGGTCATTGTACTAATTCTCTTGTTCCCAGATTGAGTTTTCCCTTTATTTTCAGACCAGTGTGTCCTGCTTCATTGCAGCATAGTCCACTATCACCACAGACTGTTGGTTGTGGGACATAAACTGTGAAAGGGGAATATACCCTCCAATTTATTTCTACCTCTCGGTCCCCCTTGCCATCCCTCTTCAGGGCCCATCTCATGTGCAGCTTCTAGCCTAGAAGGTGCAGTCTTTTCCCCAGGTAGGAGTTGTGGAGGAGGTACTATAGTTTTAAGGAGGAGGAAAGTCAAGGGAGGGCTCAGACCTATTTTAGAACTGCATCTACTCAACAGCTATCTCAAAAAATTAAAGTTTTGAAAGGTCTCTCTGGCTTCTGTTATCACTTCCCTGGATGCAAAGGACTGATACACCGCTCTTGCTTTAAAGGATTCTTATTTTCACATCTCCATCTTCCAAGGCTACAGAAGATTCCTTAGTTTTGGGATAAACTACACTTCATTTCAGAGTACTCCTGATTGGCCTGTCATCAGCCAAACAGATGTTCACAAATGCATGGCAATAGTCAACCTTGCTGAGGACACATTGACAGGGAGGGAGAATACAAGTCTATCTTTATCTGGATGAGTGGCTTGTCAGAGGCTGCTACGTGGATCTGGTAAAGTCCAGCCTCCACTTCTTTCAGTCTATTTTCTAGGCTCCTTTAGGCTAGTAAAAGCAAAAAATTCTATCCTCTGTACCAGAGTAAGGGTAGACTTTATTGGCATGGTCTTGACTCCAACCAGGCCAGAGCTCTCTTCCCAGAAGATCCCCTGATAGCACACCTCAGAAAACTTCCTGTTTCAACAACCTGTTCTTGTCCAAGGTGGTTGGGTCACATCAGTGTATGCAGTCCTCTTATGGAAATTCTTGGTAGCCCACTCAGGTTACCTGAAGGTTTCTCACCTTCTGGGAGCACAGAATGAAGCAACCCATCATCTCAGCAGGTCTTGCACCAGCATGGTTTCTTCACTCAGATATTTTGGAGTGGTGGGGGACTTGCAAGATACCCGTTTGTGACCAGACACAACAGGAAGTATCATCAGTTTTGCTCCCTACAAGGCCAGAGCCAGGCTTTGCTCACAGATGTCTTTGTACTCCTATGGGCTGGTGACCTATTCTACATTTTCCCCTCCCTCCTAAGCCTGCTTGTGCACAAAAAGGTCTGCTGAAAATCAAATGGGATGGTGTATGGGTTATCATCAGAGCTCTGGCTGGGCCCCACACGTTGCTAGGCCTTTAAGTAGCAGCTCTGAGTCTGCTCTTTCTACATCCAGACCTGATCCTCCAGCATCACAGGAGTTTGCTCCACCTGGACCGCAGCTGCCTGCATCCAATGGCCTAGAAGCTAAATGTCTAAATTCTGGAGAGCTGGCCTACTTGGAGCAGGTTTGACAAGGGAACAGGAAGCTCTCCACCCAGGCTACGTATCTCTCAAAATGAAAGCAATTCTCCATATGGGCTTCCCAGTGTGGTATCTCACCCATGCACTCATTTCTGCAAAACATGTCTCAACTATTTGCTACACCTCAAATGGCAAGGTTTAGCAATGTTCTCAATTATGTTCCAGCTTGCAGCAACTTCAGTATTCCTTCCTCCCACCTCCTGGGAGAAAGCTAGTCCATTTTTTTTCACAAGAGATGTCCATCTGTTTCCTCAAGGGCTGGCAAAGACTCTACCCCTAAGTGCAGGAACTCACCCCCTTGTGGGACTTAAACTTGATCTTATGAAAGCTTATGGTTGCCCCATTTGAGTTGTTGGCAATGTGCCCTGTCAGCTGCAAGGGTCTCGGAGGTCTACGGTCAGACATTGGAGCTCCCCATTCCTCTAGCAGTCTCTTGGACGTGGACTGACTTGGAACTGAACACCTGAGGTTTGGGATGATTGCCTCATTCCCACCATTCCATACTGGAGTGGCCACAGAGGCACCTGCCCTGGGAAGTGGGAGTCTACTCTTGGCATGCCTGCTGTTTGGTGGAATCCAAACATCCTGGAGAGGATGTGATTCCCAGCTGTGCTTTGGGCATTGGTTTTCCAGAAGATGGCCCTGATTCAATCAGGTCAGAGTTTCATAGACATGCAACTAGGGACAAATTATTTTTCTAGCTATGGAGGTGGGTGTGGTGGAGCCTGGCTCATGCATCTAGTCCAAAGTGTCAACCACAGGGAGAAGGAAGAACACGAGCATGGACAAGCCCAGCTGAATGATAATGCCCCCACATGTGGCATCGAGGTAAAGTGGGTGGTGAAGCAAATCACTCTTTGTAGATCACCCTGTGTGGGCTCTGGCTGCTAGGCCTCTGAACGCAGCTGCTGTTTCTGCAGCCTTCTGGTGATGGGTGTTTATCCCATCCCATGAAAGAACTATCATGTAGGGCTCCTCTTGTAGGTCCTGACAAACTGTTGGAGAGACAGAGGTTTCCAGGGTTTTTCATGTGCTTCTATGGGTCAGGACAAAAACAGAGAGCACTCCTGTTAGAGATGGCTGGGCATGTTCCATTTGTTACCCACACACTCTAAGGCACCTCACCTTTACCCAAATCTGTAGTAGTCAAGGCACCCCCTCTTAAGGCATCCCACCCCCCTTTCCCAATTCAGACTTTAGGACTCAGGGTCACCCATCCATTCACTGTAGGCCTCCAGGTGTAACCTGGTTAATAGAGGTACCCACCCTTTCCCAATCTGTAAGGCTCTGGGTATAATTTTCTCCATGTTTCCAGGATCTTTTACCAGTGAAGGAGCCATACACAGGAATGGCCTTAATCTGTATTCTTGATTTATTACCAGTTAAAATAATATACACACTAAATGTACAATGCTCACCCCTCCCAATAAGGCAGACAAATGTCTCCTGGTAGCCAATAAGGATTATGTCACCTGGCGACTCCAGCTTCTGCACTGTTTGGTTGGCAGTGTGTTGCAGTCTGACACTTTTGATCTTGGGCTGTGTCCTGGAGTTAGGTTCCAAAGGACTTATTTTTGGACTTCAGGTTATGTGGTTAAAACTTTGGGTCCTGCTTAGCTGTGCCTGAACCACTCCTTTTAGACTAAAGAAATACAAACCACCAATCCTGGTGCACCAGAGGACAGGCTGTTAATCAATTATATACCATCACCTTAACTGATTTAAATAAGGCACTTTGTTATGCAACAGATAGAAACAATCAAAGAGCCAGAAAACTCAATCAGACTCACCCTGGAAAAGTGGGTACCATAAAGATAAAAGAAGAATAGACTGTATCACAACTGTTGATACACCTGGCCTTGCCAGACATAATATTGTTAAGCAAAGTTTTCTTCAAGCATCTTAAGCTCTGTTTCTTTATTTGGTGGGGCATAAGGACCATTACGACAGCACCCCCTTCTTAACAGTCTGGTGTTGCATAATTTCAGGAATGTGATGATGTGCCTGCATGCTGCGTAGCTTATGGCTGCTGTCTCTCATACGGTTGTTACTGCTTAGCTAAAAAAGATGCAGACCTCAGACCTTACACATGAGGCTGAGGGGACGCTTGTGCTCTCCCAGCCGGCATGCTGTGTGTGCTGAGACCCCGCATCACTATTTTGGGTGGCGTAGTGCCTCAGATAAGTGACCTGTCTGAGGCTGTGACCCTCGACTGCACTATGCCCACACTCACATTATAAGTGGCCTCCTGGCCCTGTTTCCCAGAAGAGCACAGGTAGGGGTTTCTTCTTAGGTTATGAAGCAATGAGTAGTGATTGGCTTAGGCCCTAGTCATATTTAGGATGTTTAGAATCATGGAAGATGAGGGTTGGAAGGGACCTGAGGAGGTTATCTAGGTCAACCCCCTTTTAGCAACAGCCAGTATTGTTTTCTGGCTCTGAGCTGTGTTTTGGTTTAGGATAGGGGTCTCAAACTCAAATTACCACAAGGGCTCATGAAGGCTAGTATAGGCCTGTGTGAGGAGTCATACGTTAGCCCAAGGGCCACACCACTGAAAACTTGTCATACGATATTGCAACTATCAGTAACACTAGCATCATTGTGGGCTTCAGGAAATAGCTCTAGGGGCCACATATGGTCCGCCAGCCACATGTTTGCGACCCCTTTTTAAGGAGGATCAATGTGCATAAAAACCTCTTGGCTGCTTAGAAATGGTCAAAGGAAAGCAATAAAACATGTGAGCTGGGGTAAAGTAGCTGTCACATGTCCCTCCCATGGAGCTGAGCTGCCTTTTGGCATCTACCTCTGATGGCCAATAGAACTGCTCTTATTGACATTAACAGTAAAATACCCCCCTTATTTCCTTTGAAGTAGCCAGCCCCAATTGTCCAGCCACTTGTCCCTCTGTGGGATGGAAATATGGATACAGCCACTGCAGAATCTGAAAGCTGGTCTTGAGCTTCTTAGTCTTTGGGTACATCTACACTATGTGTTTAAGTCGACTTAAGGCAATGTGGACTCACTAAGTCGACTTATTAAAGTCGACTTCATGCAGTGGGGCCATTAAGTCGACTTTATAAAGTCGAATTAAGCCAGGGCACTCATTTAAAGTTGACTTTATAGAGTCAATTTAATGTAGTATGGCCTCACTAAATCAACTTAATAAGGTCTACTTAAAGTTGACTTTAAGTAGACTTTATTAAGTCAACTTAGCTTTTACAATGTAGACATAGCCTTTGACATCTTAGGTTTCTAATGGGCTAAGTTTTCATAGGGCTTCCCTTGTCCCACTCCATCCCCATCCATGGAGATGCTGCTACAGTGGCCCCCTCCAAGAGTCCTTCTGCAGCAGTGACTTACTCCATCTCCACTGACTGTCCTTGCAGCGTTGGTCCCATCTCTGTGAGGTCCTCCAAAAAATCCTTATCAAAGGGTCTCTCACTTTTGGTGTGGCACTGCCTCTAACCCCTTTAAAAGGCTATTGTCTGTATGAGCTTACAAGGGAAGAATGTTCCATAGTAGGTATGGACTCACCATATGTGGGTGACTGCCGAGTCGGCAGATGGCATCTGAAATCAAGGCAAAGACTAAAGCTGTGGTTGGAAGAAACTGCTGTATCTTAAAAGCTAAAGCCATGCATGGATACAAAATTTGTATCTGCACCTGGCACCAGCAAAATGGTCTGTGAATCTAAAGCAGGTGTCCATGGATTTCATGATGTCACCTGTTCAGTAAGGAGCAACAGTTATGGAAAATAATGTTGAAGGAAGAGTCCATAGGGCAATTGAGATCAAGTGGAGAATAAAACAAGCAGAGAACACTCAACCCACCCTTTTTTCTCTTCACAGATGCTGACTTTATTCAGTGTGAGCTGGCTACAGGTGTGGGACTATTTGCAGTAATCACATAAATGCTTCTAGCCTTTGAGCCCAGCCCCTTTTGCTCACTCCAACCCACACCCTCATAAGCCAGCAACAACATCCTCATTTGTTCTTGTTTGTAGTAGAAAGTGACTGGAACAACCCTTTCCACTTACCCACCTGTTCCTTTGTGCACTGGGGGACGGCGGGGGGCTGCAAACATGCAGTTAGGGCTATCTTGACCCTAAGGTTTCGAAAGTATCTGGATGGACTAACACCCTCAGCTGTGATGATAAGGGTGTTGGTCCATCCAAGCACTTTAGAAACCTTAGTGCCAGGATCAAATCTGGCCCCAAATGCACGTGTGCAGCCAAGAACAGAAACCTTTCTGGAGCTTCACTAAAGCCAATCAGCCTTTTCCAGCAATTCTTGCAACCCAAATTTCTCTGCCATGTTCTGTCAGGAACCTGTGTGGAACTGGCAATGAGTGCAAGCAAAGCAGCCACATGATGTATGAGAAACGTGACTCTTTACTGAGCTTTGCAAGCATTAGTGCCAGAGCAAAGGAAGCCTTTAAACTGCACCAAGGATCACACCTTCAATTAATGCTTTGTGGCAACAGGGGAGCTAACCCCAATCCAGGTCTGCAGGCAGGGCGGGATGCAGCAGAATCAGATCCTGCCTGCAAGCCTCTTGCATCAGCGTGCATGACCTACTGCTGGTGGCTGAAGCTGGGTGGGGGCCTGACTGGTCTGAAAATGCACCACACCCAAATACCAAGTGCTTAAGCCATCCCCAAAGGAGCAGAGATGGGCAAACTCTAGAAGGGGCTCCCAGGACCAGGCACAACCCAGTCACTTCCCAAATCCAGCTAAAGGGCGTGCAGGCCAATGATGCAAAACAGGCTCTAGGGCAGCCCGCTGCCACAGAGGGGATCTCAGCCAGGAGCCAGAGAGGGCCAGGTTGTGCAGTGGCACTGCACAAAGGATGCCCAGCTAGTGCATGAGACAGCAGGAGGTGACAGCTGCTGCAGGCAGAACTTCAAGGACAACTGGGGTGCTCACCAGCTCATTAATCCTGCCCTGACTCCTTCAGGGTGCAGGACAGCTGGGCATCCATGCCCGGTTTGGTTTGTCAGCACAGCTTGCCCCCTCTGTGCCAGTGGATATGTCAGGCAGGGCAGTGCAGGAACAGCTGGCAACAAAGGGACTAAAGGGAAGGGGGCACCCTCAGCAGGAGGGCCCTGCAGTGGGAGGAGACACATAAGAACTAATGTCTAACTACAATAGAAGGGATGCCGCAGGAGCAGAAATGAATGGAGAGTGAGCAAGGGGCAACAGCTGGCAGCCCCACTGTATAGACAGGGCAGAAACCCAGCTGTGCCCCACAACCAGTCCAGTGCCACCTTGTGGCAGGAGGCTGGAATCACCCCACCTGCTGTCTCCCATGCCAGAATGGGGCTAAGGGGCAAGGTAGGATGACAAACTAATGCAGTGGTTTTCAAACTTTTTTCCTCAGGACCTAGTTGAAAAAAATCATTTATACCCACAACCCAACAATTGCATCTTCAAGCAATGCATTCCTGTCTTTTGGCAGCAGCAGCAGGAGGGGCCGGAACACAGTGCCTCAGGGTCTGCAACCCAGTACAGGGTCCTGACGCAGTTTGAAAACTATTGCGCTAACCTACACTACAACCAAGACGCTGGCCTCTGCTGCAGCCTCCCCGTCCGGTTTTGGCCATCTCAGAATTGTGCCTCAGTTTCGCTAATGCACTCACTCTTTAATTACAAGGCAAAGAAGTTGAGGGCTACTTTGGCCTCAGGCATTTGATGTGGGAAGGGTTGTTGCTCTGGGCCAGTCCACGACCAGCTGCATAGTAGCTGGCAATTGCAGCCCCCTTGGGCTGCTCCCCCTGTCTGTAGCTGCCTAGGGCCCTGCTCCCAGCCACCCTCTCTTGCCAGGGGAAGCAGTTTCCCCACCTCCTGGAGCAGAGGGGGTGGCAAACGCTCCTGTTCTTGCCCCTGCCCCTCCAGAACAGCAGGAGTCACTAGGGCCTAGAACAAGCAGCACTGGGTGTGGTGAAGGAAGTGGAATTTGAAACACAGGAGCCTGGCTCAGTCTCTGAATGAAGAAAGGAAGTGGTGAGGAGGAGCTGAGTGACATGTGGAATGGCTTTATAGCCACCCCTGCCTTCTGAGGCCACAAGAGACCCACAGTGCCCCAGCCAGGAGTGTCATCCTCCCTGTGTGCGTTTGCTTAGTCGTGCATGAGGGTGGGTGCACTAGCTCACCCCCCAGACATCCAGCCAGGGACAGAGTGGTTGGAGGCAGTTCAGGAGAGAAAGACAGGGATGAGGCTTCACCTGTTTTTTCTGTTCCCCAACCAGACAGGCAGCTGCCACTGGCCCCCATGGAGACCGATCAGGCTTGACTCTCCTCTACATGCCCAATCTTGTCCCCCTGCAAGAACTCATCAGGAGCCACAGATCCTCCATGGGAATGGGTGGCAGGTGGGGTAGGGCTGCAACTAGAGAACAGCGAACTGGTCCCACCTTGTAGCAGGCCCAGAAAAGAAGCACAGACACCTTGGAAAAAGCAGCCAGGTCCAGAGAGAATTGGCTCTTAAGCTGCTGGGGAAGGGATCCCCATCACAAGAGAGCCCCCCGAGCCCCAAAGTTCTGGGAGCTGTGAATTGCTTCACGGAAATGGGGCTCTGACCTCACGCTGCTTCTGGCCATTTGAGGGGATTCCACCTTCTGTTGGCTCCAAGAACCACTAGGAGTCAAGCTGCCGGGGATCAGGCCATGAGGAGCAGCAGCACAGAGCCGCCCAACCCTCTGTTGTGAAGCAGTTCCCTCGCATCTGTTCAGGGGCCAATGCGGTGGGTGCTTTAGTAGGGGAGGCTGCTCCACAACTCCATGGGAGAGTTCCCCAAGGAGATACAAGGGAACCCTTCTGATGCTGGTGGCCGGCCACTCGCTACTACCAGCTGAGAAGTGGGAACAGCCTTCTATTGCCCTGGACATGGCAGCACCAGATGGCTTCCAAAGAACCAGCATGGCTGGTGCCCGCTGCGTGGTCTGGCTGGGGCCTACTTAACGTGCCAGAGAGTTGTGAGCGGGACAGCCGTCCCTTTAGGAAACGGACTCAGACTCTCCCCAGCCCTTCTCAGCTGAGCTCTTTCCATCCGGCCCATGCTGTGTCCTCAAGGCTTGCTCTACTGTTGACCTAGGTCAGCCCCCTTCCATCCTGCTGCCACAGCCCAGGGGTGGGGATCCTCGGCCTGACCAGGCACAAGGCAGTGAGCAGCTGCCAGGGAACAAGGCCTTTTCGAAACACAGCCACTGGCATCTCCTCCAAGCAGAGATTTAATTAAAACGTGAATAAAAAAAAAAAAAAAAAAAAGGAGCCTTTGCTGCCCAGGGGATTATTTGGTATAAAAGCGTCGAGCCCGCTCAAGCTTGGGCTAAAGGCAACAGCTGGCACCCCACCTCCAGCCGTGTCTGTGCTCCCACAAGGCTGATGCCCTGGATGTCTGTACACACTGGGGCCTCTGGGTGGGACAGCCCAGTAAGCCCCTGCGACCTGCTCCAGGGTAGTTCTCAGTGTTGCCCCCAGTGCTGCTTTCCCCACCACGCAACAGTCGTCATGGGTGTCTCCCTGAAGTGATCTCAGTCCCACGGTCCATGCTGGTGCTTCACCGGAGGCTGCTGCTGCTGCTGGCTTGGGAGCTGCCCACACCTGGATGCTCTGGGCTGTGCCGGTTCTGAGTCAGACAGACAGACAGACACGCTTTTGTAAGGATTCACAGGGGCTACAGGGACTGAGTAAGGACAGGATTCTTCAGCCCAGGAACCCAACAGAGAAAGGCAGGGATGAAGACTCAGAATTTTTGGTCTGTTTGCCAACCCCCCACCACTACCTCACCCCATACAGGATTTCCCCTGGTTTCTCAGCAGCAAGTGATTTCCTCAGACAACATCAGTGCTTCCCACCAAAACCCAAACACTCCCAAAATTTCAGTCTGCAACTGCAGCCTCGCTGTCTCATGGGAGCTGGGGTTCAGGTGCTTTGCATTTCCATTTCTCTCTCGCTAGACTACAACTCCTGTGATACACCACAGTCAGGAAATCTTACACAGAGGAAAAGTGGTGCATTGGCCAGAGTCCCTGCCCATGGTGCATCATGGGAGTTGTAGACTGAGCAAGGAACCTGTCCTGCAAAAGGAGAAGGGAGATGGGATACCTGAACTACAAATCCTAAGAGGCATCAGAGCAGCATTTCCCCAATTAAAAAATCTCCAAGTCTTGAGTTTAAAAATTACTCCCCATGCCCCTCGGAGAGGGGTTCCACCCTCACACAGTCCCCCACCCACCCCTGGGGGGCCAGTCTCTCTCTCTATCTCCCTCTCCCTCTCCCTCTCCCACACACACACACACACACACACACACACACACGTTTGGTGGGTAAAAGACTGTTTTTCTGCCCATTCCAGGTAGGACCACAGAGGTCACCAGCGGTATCTGAAGCCCAGCCTGCCAGCACCTTTACATTAGGACACGGGGTCCAGAACCTTGGATCTAAGCATAGCTGATGTGTGCTGGATGCGCTGATGGCCGGCAAGGAAGTGAAGCAGAAACTCTCCCCCCTGCTGCCACTTACCTTCTTTTTCTTCTTCTCTTTCTTCTTCCTCTTCCGCTCTGGATCCTCCTCCTTTTTCTTTTTCTTTTTCTTGTGGTCCGAGTCTGAGGGGGTTTCTGAAAAGAGAGCCACAAATCTGTGTTTGAGTGAGTCCCCTCATGGGAGATGGTTGGCATGAATGTTACTGGGGCCTAGAGAACATCTGGCAGGTGCAAACACACGCCTGGAACAGGGGGCTGATGGATTTGTGAAGTGCACTCTTTACCTGGGGGTACAGGATCCTGGGTTCGGCTTTGCTTGTGCTTGTGTTTATTTTTCTTCTTGGGTGGCTGGATGTGCATCAAGCGACACTGTTCTGGCAACTGGAAGAGACAAAGATAAGGGTAGGTGGGGTTTCACAACTCATCAGATTTCTTCCCACTATGTATCACCTGGTTAACCAGTGAGGGTCTTTTGTTTTCTCAGCAGACCTCTCTGCCTCATGTTCCTCTAACCCAAACCTCAGCCCCCACCCCAAAGCTGCCCTCCCACCCCAGCAGCTCAGGGAGGAAGCTCACCGGGCCAGCGTGCAGGCGGAAGCCAGTCAGCATGGTGCCCGTGATGGGGTTGAAGGAACTGCTGCAGATGGGCGGCTTCTCAATAAGGGAGCGTAAGCTGCTGTTGTCGTGCGAGCCCGGCAAGTCGATCATCCCTGGCAGGTCGGGCAAGAAGTTGCTCAGCTTCTCTTTCACCTTCTTTCCGCAGAACTTGTTGTAGGAGTGTTCCAAATTGTAGTGCGTGATCAGGTTGGTGCTGCCCGTCAGCTCTGTGTTGCCTGTGAAGGAAACGGGAAAACAGAACTTTATGCTGATACCCAGCCTTGCCACAGGCAGTGTGATCCAGCACTTTGCATACAGGAGTGGAAGCCAGGACGCCTGCCTTCCTGTCTCAGCTCTACCACCGGTTTCCCATCTGGCCTTGGGCAGCTGTGACTCATCTCTCTCCAACTGTACCACATGCCTACCCGTGAGACATCCCTGGAGCGTTTGGCTACAGGCAGAGCATCGCTGAGCCCAGGCCGACTGAGAACAGGGTGACAATCCCCTCTGCTGGCTGGGGACAGGGCAGAGCAGCTGCCCAGGGTCTCACGGCAGCAGCACACTGTGCACAGGGCATGAAGCAAGGGAGACTTGAGAACCCGGCTGGCAGCATGAGAAGGGAGACCCAGCCGAACCCCACAAAGCGGCGTCTGGGCAACCAGTAACGAGCAGTGTAGCGGCCAGTAACGAGCGGTGTGCCCCAGGGGTCAGTCCTGGGGCTGGTTCTGTTCAACATTTTCATTAGTGATCAGGATCATGGGATAGATTGCACGCTCAGTAAATTCACGGACAACCCCAAGCTGGGGGGAACAGTAGACACGCTGGAGGGCAGGGACAGGATTCAGGGAGACCTAGACAAATTGGAGCAGTGGCCAATAGAAATCTCATGAGGTTCAACAAGGACAAGTGTAAAATCCTGCACGTGGGATGGAAATACCCCATGCACTGCTACAGGCTGGGGAGCGATCAGCTAAGGAGCAGCCCTGCAGCAAAGGACCTGGGAGTCATGATGGAGCGCGGAGGATTCTGGGAACGGCTGAGGCGGACCCAGTTGGGAGCAGGTTGTCTCTCCCCCAACCAGCCCGGGCCTCCCTATTGAGTGGAGCCGCCCTCCCATCGCTAGTGGCTCTCAGAGCTGTCAATCACCGTCACTCGCTCAGCCCCCAACTGGTAGGTTTCCGCCCTCCCCATTGGCAAAGCAAGAACAATCCAAGCCGGATTCTCAAGCCCCGCCTCCACTCTTGCCCTACTGGGCCGGAGAAATCAGCCCCAGTCGCGGATACGTGGAGCGAAAGGCCAATCAGAAGAATCACAGCGATCCGATTGGCCCGCCCGTGCCCAGCCGCCGGATTGGCTGAGGGCCCGCAAGCCCCGCCCTCCGCTCGTTACCTGGTAGCTCCCGCATCAGGTAGAAGGGGCCGGTGGCAGCCGTGGCCTTGCGGGAGGCGTCCTCCGCGGTCGGGGGCGCGGCGGCTGCGGGCGGCGGCCCGGCACCGGGCCCCCCCGGCTTTCCCGGCCCGAAGCCCAGCGCGGCGGTCGCGGCAGGAGGCGGCGGCTCGGCCCCTCCGAAGAGAGCCGAGAAATTCTCCATCATCCCAGCATGCCCCGCGCGTTCTCCTCCCATTGGCTTGGCTCCTCGGGGGTAGTGACTAGCCTCTTCGTCCTCATTGGAGGGGGACCCATCGTTTTCCTGTCGCTGATTGGTTGATCGCGTGTCGCGCCCGCCGCGTAGCGGAAGTTACTCGTCTCTGATTGGACAAAAAAAAACTACCGGAAGTCAATCAGGCCTGGCATTGACACCGCTCCGATTCCCGAGAAATGATTAGTCCCTCGTTCTAGAAATCCCGCCCGCAGGCAATCTTTGGAGCCAATCGGACGTGTTTGTTAATGAGCGGCAGTCACAGCGGCCAATACAATGGAGGTCTGGCGGCAGCGCCCACTTCCCTCGTGATTGGCGCCAGCGTTGCCCAATAGGGAGCGCGATCGGCTTCCGGCAGTGGCGGTGCGGTCAGTGGAGGTGAAGATGGCGGTGCTGGCTCCGCTGCTGGCGCTGGTCTACTCGGTGCCGGGGCTGTGCCGCTGGCTGGCGCGGCCCTACTACCCGCTCTCGGCGCTGCTCTCCGCCGCCTTCCTGCTGGTCCGCAAGGTGCCGCCGCTCTGCCAGGGGCTGCCCACGCAGCGCGAGGACGGGAACCCCTGCGACTTCGACTGGGTGAGCCCCGGCCCCCACCCCGATCCCCCCCGGGCACCCCTCGGATCAGCTCAGCCCCCTCCTGCTGCCGATCCAGACTCCCCCATCCTTCCCCGGCCCCTCTAGCGCAGGGGGCTCCCGCTCAAATCACCCCGAGGACTAGTGCACCAGCCCGAGGGCTGCCCCACTGCAGCCTTTTCATATTGCAAACATCAGTGAGGATAGTGACCTTGCGAGCCACCGGAAATAGCTTTAGGGCCACATGCGGCCCGAGCATTTGAGACCCCAGCTGTAGTGGGAGCCTCCTGGTACTGAGCCCGAAAAGCCCACACCTGGAGTCTTTCGGTCTTGGACTGGGGGGCCTGCCCCCCCTGTGTGGATGCAGCCCGCCCCTCACTGCGTGGGGTGCTCAGCCCACTCTTTCTTTCAGCGGGAGGTGGAGATCCTCATGTTCCTCAGCGCCATTGTGATGATGAAGAACCGCAGGTCCAGTGAGTCTCCCTGGCTGGAATTGGGCTTTAGGTGGGAGGGCAGCCCAAGGGCTGGGCAGGTTCGGTCTCCGTGCCACACCACGGGGAGGATCTGGCTTGGGAAGCATGGAGGGAAGGTCTGGCTGGGGAGAGCGGGTGGCAGGATCGGAAGAATCATAGGGCAGGTGCACGCCAAAGCTGGGGGGAGGAGAATTTGGGTCAGCGTATGGTGGCATTGGGCCGGGGGAGGTGGGAGATGGTCTGTGCTGGATCTGAAGGGAGATGGTGCTGGTTTACAGACCCAGTCCACGTGCACCTCAGCTTCCCCCTGAGCTGAGGTGTTTCTCTAGGTCTGGCCCTCACCCCCATCTCTCTCCTCCTCTGCCCTTCCAGTCACTGTGGATCAGCACGTGGGGAACATCTTCATGTTCAGTAAAGTGGCCAACGCCATCCTCTTCTTCCGGCTGGACTTGCGGATGGGGCTGCTCTACCTGACACTGTGCATAGGTGAGATGCCGCGTGGCTGGAAGTCTGCACTGCAGTATCACCTCCACCTCCTGCCCCAGGTTTGGTGCTCCACAGTGTTGGGGGCTGCACGTGCAAAATGAGAACTGGTCCCTGTCCTGAAGAGCTGCTAAATCTAAAGAGGCAAGCTAGACACTGGGTGGGAGGGAGGGTTGATACTGAAACTGTTGTGCCTGCCTTGCTTCCTCATCTCTCATTCCAGTGGAGGCAAACAGCCAAAGTGAAATGGCCCCACGCTCTCTAGCAGCACGCCTCCCTTCTGCTTCCAACAGCACAGTGGCCAATCTCCTTATGCCCTATCTCAGATAAGGGGCACAGTCTCTGAGCTTCCTTGCCCTGTATTTCAGGGGTGTGGTAAACCGATGCCTTCCTTTGACTGTGCCAGCTCTCAATTGGTTTTTTTAAATGCTGAAGAGTCCCTGTTGCTTCGTGGGTGGAAGGGGAGCAGCTGATGCCAGCCTAGGAGCCTGTGAAAATAGCTGCTGCTGTTAGACTGTTTTCCTGGCTGGTCACTCTGACTGTTTTTACCCCTCTCCTCCCATGTTTTCGGCTTTAGCCTTTTTTGTAGCTGCATTGTGGTGTTGGTTGTCTTCCATGTGTGAGCCACCGTAATCCCTAGATGCTTTTTGGTAGCACCGCCTCCTTACCAGTTATTGCCCATTGTGCGTCGGGGCATCTGACTCTCTCCGTCCTAGGGGGAGGAGTTCTCTGCCCTGGATTTCATCTCGTTGAATTCAGACCAATTCTCCAGTATGTCAAGGTCCTTCTACATTCTAACCCTGCCCTCCAAAGTTCCTGCTGCCCCTCCCATTTTAGGATTGGCTGCACCTTTTATAAGGATGGCTTGTGCTCATTTCCAAGTCATTCATGAAAGGATCGAGTGCCATCGTACCCAGGACCGACCCCTGTGGGATCCCACTAAATGTGCCTTTGCAATTTGAGAGCGAGCTGCTGATCAACGCTCTTTCAACTAACTCACCAGCCACCTTACGGTCATTTCATCTAACCCACATTTCCCTCCTTCATTTACCAGAATGTCATGTGGGACTGTCAAAAGCCTTGTTAAAATCCCACATCTGCAGCTTCCCCCATCTGCCAGGCCAGGAACACAGCTGGAGATGCTTTATCCAACCTTCCTCTAAGGCTGAAGAGCAAGCCACCTAGTCCTAGAAACCAAATCTTTGGGTTCTGAGCCCACCTGGGCTCCCTGTCCCCCCTCCTCAAATTGGTGTCCAAGCCTGACTTGCAGGCCCAGGTCTCTGCTGTGTGCACACTGGGGCATGAGTTTGGTTTAAGTCGAAGTGTTGGTTTCAGGTGTGGGGGGCTTGTATAGGGTGGTGTGACTCATGAGAGGTGTCGCTGCTCCTTTTCAGTGTTCCTGATGACCTGCAAGCCACCCCTGTACCTGGGCCCTGAGTATATCAAATACTTCAGTGATAAAACCATCGATGTGAGTATCAGCCACCATCTAACTCCCGAGCCATGAGTCATGTGGGCATCAGCTTGAGCCTGTAGTTTTTAATTTCTGGCCTGAGCAGCACGGTGTGTTGTGACCCCGAGGAGTGGGTGCTGGGCTGGTGGGGTTGAGGCTGTGGCCCTCCTGGTACTTGTGGTTGCAGGTGGGCCCCAGCAGGTGGGAGCAGTGTCTGTGTCTGGTGGGGTTCCTGCAGCCGCCCCTTCTCCCTGTGCCGCAGGAAGAACTGGAGCGGGACAAGCGTGTGACGTGGATTGTGGAGTTCTTTGCCAACTGGTCCAACGAGTGCCAGTCGTTCGCGCCTATCTATGCTGACCTCTCTCTCAAGTGAGTGGGGAGAGGAATGGAGCTGACCCAGCTGGGGTTTGTGGTCGAGGATTCGGCCCAGCCACATGTTCTTGCCCCCACCCCATTCGTTGGTCTCTCCTTGGGCTAACTACCTCCCCTCTTTCCCCCAAGGTACAACTGTGAAGGCCTGAACTTTGGCAAGGTGGATGTGGGCCGCTACCCTGAGGTCAGCACCAGGTGAGTGGGCCCAGCTGCTGCGGGGACAGCCAGCACTTCCAGAAGGAGCTAGATCAGTCCCGTGCCCCTGTTCGTTCCCCAGCAGACTCAGCACCAGTCCAGTCACAAGGATGCTGACACTGGAGTCTCTGCTCTGATGGGCTCCCCTTGCAGCAGTGTAGCTGTGTTGGGGATGAAACCCCCTCCCGTGTCTCCTTCCCTGGCTGGAGGGGCCCAGGCTTGTCTGCTCCCCAAAACCCTGCTTCAGAGAGGCCTGGAAAGGAAAGAAGCCCAGGCTGCATTCCAGCTCTGCCAGCATGGAGTCTGGGTCTCTCCTTGCTCTGTGTGAGCCCTTGGGATGTTGCTGAACCCCACGTGCCAGCACACACACACTGCTGTTGCTTTGAGTCTCCCCCTTTCCTTCTAGCCTGTGGGGCTGGGATGTGTCAAGGGGCAGGGAAAGCATGCTGCTGATCCAATGGGCTGAGTAGGGAGAAGGGTTGGGATTTCAGTGTTCTGAGGGGTCGCTCCATCCATCCCCACAGGTACAAAGTGAGCACCTCGCCCCTCACCAAACAGCTGCCCACCCTGATCCTCTTCCAAGGAGGGAAGGAGGTGATGCGTCGGCCACAGATTGACAAGAAGGGCCGGGCCGTCTCTTGGACCTTCTCTGAGGTGGGATGGCTGAGGGGATACTGGGGGCAGGGTCATCTAAGGCTCTGGGGTGCTGCACAGGCTCAGCTCCGCCTGTTAAATCACTGGGACTCTTTGCTGAGCATTGGGGCTTTGGAGTCTCGGCCTCCTTGCTTGGTCCTTTCTATGCTGAACTGACCTGCGCCAGCATAACTGGCTGTGGGGCAGAATCCTTCTCTTAGTCCACTTCCTGCAAGGGGGCAGCCCCATTGTGTCACACCTCTGGGCGACCTGTCCCCATTTTGCAGGGCACAGAGGGATGCCAGAGGCTGGCCAGGCCAGGCCTAGGGTGCTGTCCCTGTCCCCTTCTGTTCTCCTGGCAGAAGGCTGTTGCCTGCAGCCAGCCCTGGTGGCAGGCTCATAAGTGGCCCCAGCATTGAGGCCTGTGTGTGTGCTGCAGGAGAACGTGATCCGTGAGTTCAGCCTGAACGAGCTGTACCAGAAGGCCAAGAAGCTGTCAAAGAAGCAAGATGAGGGGCCTGAGGAACCGCAAGAACCCCCGGCTGCCAGCCTGGAGCTCCCCAACGGCGAGAGCAAGAAGGACAAATAGACCCACCTTGCCCCCTCTAGTGTCCCCTTTCACCCTCCACTGCCAGCTGGGCCATGGTGCCCGGCTCGATGATGGCACTGTGGTGAGGAGGGGAGCCACATCATGGGAGTCACCACCTTCCCTCAGGGCTGGACTGGACTGTTTGTGTCTCAGCATCATCTTATTTATTCCTGTTCCCCTCAGCAGTGACTTGGGAGGGGTGCTCTGGTCTGCCCCACGGGGGGGGGGGAAGGAAGGGCCATTAGCCCTCCTGAAGTGTCTGCAGGCTGCTGATTGGCTGCAAGGGTGGACAGTGATTGGTTGTGCCGGGGATGTTATCCCCCAACCCATCAGCAAAGGCCAGGGGGAATTCCCTGTGGACTCCATTGCAGCTGAATTTGAAGGTGCAGCCGCATCGGGTCAAATGGTGTGTGGTGGGGGAGGCATGTTGAGTTGGCTTGAACCAGCTGGGCAACAGGTGGTGTGTGGTGTGGGGGTGTCGATGATGGGCCCCACCGCTTATAGCTAGAAGAGATTCCCCCTTTCCTGGCTCAAGGTCAAGGCGTATGTGAGACTTGCCAGCTGTATTGTGGTCACACTGCCTGGCACCTGTTTGAGCAGGGTCTAGTCTGCTCCACGTTGGACCTTTCCTCCCCCATGTCTCGCATTTGGGGGCTGGAGAGCATATGCTGCTGTATGCATGTAACTGGTGCCTACCAGAGGGTGCTGGGACCTGGACTCTACTGCTCTGGAGGACTCCTACCCTGCCTTTCCCTTGCCCTTTTCCTTCAAGCTGGTCTTGGTTTGGTTCCGCAAGTGCCAAAACTCAGCTCCCTGGGGCAAGGAGGGCAGTTGGTGGCTGGCAGAGTGCAGAGCTTGAGCTCCACCCAGCGAGCAGTGGGGAAACTGTCTGGATGGCCCTGGGCCACTCCCCCGTCCTGTATCTGCAGCTGTGTGGGGTGCTGCCTCTCCTGAGCAGCCAGGCAGGGGAGAGCAATTGGGGGTGGCTGTGGGAATGTGGCAGCTGCTGCTGAGAGCAGGCCCAACACTCCATGTTTGTTAATCATCTCTTCCCCCCACAGTTGTGTCTCTAATAAAGCAAGCTAAGAATGAACCCTGCTGGGCCTGTCTTGCCTTCTTGGCCGGGCTCCAGCCCCTGGAGGAGGGAGGCTAGTCCCAGAGAGGAGCCCTGGCTGGTCTCAGCAGGCCAGTTCTGGCTCTGGGGAGCTGGTTCCAGCTGCAGGTGAGCCCTGTCCCATTGCTTTGGCGTGGCTGTTTTAGGCCCTGCCCTGAGTTTGGTGCCTGGGGGTGGCAGGAAGAGGCTCCAGCATGAGTGTTGGTGCCAGGCTGAGCCTGAGATTTCCTCCATGGCCTCAGCAGCTTGTTCTCGGGCTGCTGCAGCGGGACAGCTGCTCTGCCCGGCTTGGTGCAGGTAGGGTTACCAGATGTCAAGCGAAAGGAGTATTCTCCTTTTATCTTCAAACTTGGGCCCTCCCTCGGCCCGTAGCCCCCAAGCCTCATCGGCGTTGAGCTGCGATTGGCTGCCGCGACGCCTCATTAATATTCAGAACGTTGTGTAACGCTCGGGCGGGAAGGTTCCATCCCGCAGGACTGCGGGGGGAGCGGCAGGTGGGAGGGCGGCAGGGGCGTCTGTGGCTTTTCCTCGTCTCGCTGCCCGGCCCAGAGCGGGGAGAGGCTCCGGTCCCGCCCGGCTGCACCCGGCGCCAAGGCAAGGCCGGCTCGGCTGATCCCCCCCCCCCCCGCCCTAGCCGGGCCTCTGCGCTCCCCCCTGTGGGGTGGCAAGTGGTGGGGGCTGGGCAGTTTCCTCTCCCAGCCGACGTAGCCCGGCCCACGTGGCTGGCTGCGCTGGGTCACCGCGGGCCCCCTGGGCAGGAGGTAGGGAGTGGGGGGCTCCCATCTGCACGTGGCCCGCCTGTTCCCCTGCGATGCTGCGGGAGAGGAGCCCCCGGCACCGCTCGCAGGCAGTGGCGGACTGGGTGGGGGTAGCCTGGATGCTGTGAGCTTCCCCACAGCAGTGCCCGGCAGGCCCCCACCGCAGGAATAGTGGCCCTGGGCCGCTGTAAACCCGTGTCTCCCCCCCGATCAAGTGTCCCAGCTGTTGTAGCTTCCTCTGCTGGGGTCCCTCCGTCCTGCCCGCCAACATCCTGTTGTCCCCTTGAACCTCCCATGATCGTGCCTCTGCCCTGCTGCTCTTCACCTTCCCCCCCAGTTAGGGTTACCAGATACTAAAGCATAGAAAGGAGGACAGGGAAGTATGAAAAAGGAGGACACGTGGAGCAAATGTAGTATTAATGTAATATTCTGTTTTTAGAGGGGCCTGGAAGGCTTCCCCCTAAAAACGGTGTTTTGGGGTATTCCAGCATGCTTTAACCTCTAAGTTAAAAGGCCAGACAAAATCATGTATTTTTAAAATGCCTGCTGGATGGAGGACGTGAAAGTAAAAAGGAGGATGTGTCCTCCTTTTGGCTGAGATCTGGTAGCCCTATCCCCAATGCACCCGGTTTTCACTGACCCTTCAAATTCACTCGGTGTCACATTTTCCCTCTTTTCTGACTGAGTGGTGGGGCCTGGCTGTAATCCTGCCTCTTGGTGTTGACAGAGTCTAGGCTGGTAGGCAGATCACCCAGCTGGTCTTTCCCACCCTTCCAATCCAGGCCAGACAACCTTCCTGGATTAACTCCTGTTTGAACTAGAACAGCTCTCTTTGGCAAACAGCCATCTTGATTGAAAAACACCCAGTGGCAGAAGGTAAAAGGCCTTGTTGCTTCCTCCAGAGCAGGATGGCCCCTAAAGGGAGGAAGAGGAAGGTGAAGGAGCCTGAAGGGAAGGCTGCAGAGTCTGAGGATGTGAAGGCGGATGGCAGCACTGATCAGCTACCCAAGCGGGCACGGGGCAAGGGTAGCCAGGGACCTGGACCCCGTGTGGTTATTGAGCATTGGTGAGTCCTGCGCTGGCCGTGCAAGAGGCAGGCAATGTGTTTTAAGCCCCAGCAGGCTGTCCTTGTGGACGGCACCAGGGAGGCGTGGGTGGTGGGTGGGCACCAGTGGCTGTCCGGAGTGGTGGTGGGTCTGTGGAGAGGACTCAGTCTGATGGGGATGAGGTGGGAGGGGCACAGGTGCTGGCTGGGGGTGATGGATCAGGCTGGGGCACACTGGGACTATCTCATTATTCAGCAAACTGTTCTGTAAAAGCCCTGAGGGCAGGATCACCTGCTCGTGACACCCCATCTCCCTTCCCTGCAGTAAGAGCTGACGAGTCTATGGGCGCAATGCTGATGCTGTGAGCCAGGCGCTGCGCCGTGCCGTTGCTGACGTGGTGGTGGAGCTCAATCCCCAGCCACCGCGCAGGAACAGCTTCGAGGTGTCCCTGGTGAAGGAGGACGGAAGCAGTAAGTACTGCCTGTTGTCAGACTGGCCTGGACGGCAGTGCTCAGTCAGGGTTGCAGTGCTGGGGGAGGCTGCCAGACAGGGCTGGGCCAGGGTAAAATTGCCTAGTTTGGCACTGGCTGATTTCCTGTTCGGGAGCAAACTACTTCATGATGAAGTTCCTACACAGCAGGTGGTTGTTCAAGCAGCCGCTCGCATCCATTCTCATGTTGTTGTGCCCGTGCCTCTGTGTGTGGCCACCAGAAGGCTCTATGCCCTTAGCCAGCTCTGTAGGGCCAGCATCGGAGTCCCACACGTATGCCTTTCTTGCCATTTGTCTCTGCCCGGACAGAGCTCTGTAGAGTAGAGACTGTGTCTCATTAGGGGTTTGTGCAGCACAGGATTTCTTCCCTCAGTAAGCGGGGTATGTGCAATGCCTGATTCAGTGGGGGCCGCAGATCTCAGTCAGTGTGGGGTTTCTGCAATGCCTGATTCAATGGGGGCTACAGATCAGTCAGTGCCTGGACAGTAGGAGCCCCAGCTATCATCAGTAGAAACCAACAGATATTATCCTCCATGTAATCGACCTTGCCTTGTTGTTGGGGCTTCAGTTGTGGAACTGTGGAGTGGCATCAAGAAAGGGCCTCCTCGCAAGCTCAAGTTCCCTGAGCCAGAGAAGGTGGCTGAAATGCTGAAGAGCAACTTGGGTTAAAGCAGAGCCCGCATGTCAGGCTGCAGACAGGTGAGTTGCTGGCACTCCCATGGGGGGACCTGTGGAATCTCCCCCCACAGCCTCCTAATGCCTGGATGGGGGGGGTCATTTCTGCACCTGCATCTAATTGGATACCTGTGTAAGGGCCTCTTGTATTAGCTGCACATGTTGGCAGGTTACTGCTAGGGATATGAAACATGGCATTATCGGAGTTTGTCTGCTCCAAGCTGGGAACGCTAGAAAGTAAAACCCAGTCCCTGCTGTGTGAGATGTTCCCATGAGGATGGGGTGTCCCCTTCCTCCATTCACTGGAAATGCCCTTTGGGGGGGAGGAAGGGAACAAGTGCCCCAGCACCATGCTTCATATCCTAGTGGCTGTGCAGAAACCCCAGCCATGCTGTGTTGTCACTTCCCTGCCATGGGTTAGGAGCTCCATTTGGGGGAGCCCTTCACAGGGTGAGCCAAGGCCCTCCTCATGAGTGAATCCTGCATTGGATTCACACCACTTGTGAATCCAGTGCAGTGGCTAAGGCCTTGACCATCCATCCTCTTAAGGGGCCACTGCCCTGTAAGTTGCCAGGTATATGGGTGCCCTGATCACTCTCTAGTGAGGCTGCTTTCAGCCCCTAAGGCTACAGCAGTGTGCACACCCAAATAGGATGCTCAGTGCAGAAAAGGGGAGCAGGGTGCCCAGATGGGATGTCTGTGTGACCAGCCAAGTGTAACATGTCCTTCTTTCTTCCCTGCAGCCTGGCCTAGGACTCTTTCCTGTGTGGACTGGAGCATCCATGATGAGGCATGATGAAGTGGGGTGGCAATAGCCAAACCCCAGTCATGTCTTTGATGCCACAGCTCTTCCCACAGGGGAGTGATGGGCCATAGTGCTACTCTGCCCTCCGCTTTGCTCTTCTTTCTCCTCTTAGAACCAGCTTGCAACCTTCCTTAGCAGAGGGTCTTGTTGTTCAGTGGCTTGCTGTTTTTGTAATAAAACTTCTGAAAGAACATGTAGGTGGTGGCAAGGTGGTGAATGATCCCAGGTCACCCTGCAGATTGGGCTGGCTCTTCCCAGGTGGCTGGACTGTGCCTTTCTCCCCCACATCCCCCTAGCTCATGTGCAGCAGAAAGAACCCCATGAAAGGACACACTGCTCATGTCTTCTGGGCAACCTTCCACCTGCTTTTCCAAGTGTCCTGCTACAGGAGGGAAAAAATGGCTCCTGGCAGCTTACACTGCACAACCATGTAGGAAAGCGAGGTGCTGCATACCAGGGCCCAGAAAGCCAATCAGCAAACTTTGTTTCTGACTAGCTCTGGCTTCTCACAATGCAGGGCTGCTGGAGCAGAGTGGGAAAGGCCTGCTGTGTGAGGTAGGGGGAACACAGCATTATCTCATGGTTGCTGGGGAGCAGTGGGGGGAATAGATGCAGACATGAGAGAGTAAGTGATGTTCTGAGGACAGCAATCAGTGAAGATAAGGGCTAAGTAACTAGGGAGCCTGTATTCTTTATCAGGGAGGGATATGCCAGGGAGAGCAGCAGTGGAGCTAACAGAACCACTCCCAACTAGATTCACAACTGGACAGCAATGTGCTAAGGAGGGCTGGTGGCTTGTGCTATGGCAGTGCACGGCAGGTGTATGCTCCCAAGGTAGCCTGGCTCTCTCCACACCAGAGGCTGGTGCCACAGCCAAGATCAGTTTTGCAAACCAGTCGCAACTGCAGCTTTAGATGTGTGTTCTTTACCCCCTTGTGGCTGCTTCTCCAGCTTCTCCCACCTGCATGTTCCCAAGCCAGGCTTAGCAAGGTTAGGGTGATTCAGATACAGACACGTAGAGAAAAAGCTTAAGCTAACTGCACAACAGGGATGAGGAAAAAAACTCAGTTATGCAAAACTGACTTTGGGTGCCACCAGCAAGGTGGGAGTTTGTACTGAAGGCACCGGTAGCATCACCTCCCTTAAAGAGATTATGACATTGAGGCGTGCTGGCTGCTTCTATTTTCCCCTAATAGCCACCTGCAGACCACCCACTCCCTTCCTGGCAGCCACACAGCTCTGCCTTGTATGTAAATAACATGCCAGTAGGTCTGACAGTGGCTGGGACAGCAAGAAGCCTTCGATGTGGGCAGCCCTCTGTCCCAGCTGAGGTGGAGCTCCAGCTGCAGGGGATGGGGGGGGGGGGTGTTCTCCCTCCTGTCCCTTTTCAACCCCCCTGCCCCCAAGCACAGACTGCTCAGCAGACCTGAAGGAGCAGTAAGTTTATTCAGCCAGAGGTCAGCAGGGCTCCACCAAACAACGAAGTAGGGATGCTGGAGCCACCTCAGTGTCAGGCCTCCTGTGTCACCTCATTTTAAGTCTCTGAGCCATCCCCATCCGTGACTAGGCCACAGTACAGAAATCAGGAGGGGGGTAAAGAGGGTGCTGTGCCTCCACATCTCCCACCAGTGAATCCCCTTCGCCCATTACCAAGCGTCCCCTCAGTTTGCTACAGTAGCCACACGGGGGTGGCCGCCGGCTGTGGCAGCTTCCACAGCCCAGCCCAGGCAGTGACTAGTTCAGCACGTCCACCTCGTTGTCAGACTCTGAGGAGGGATCAGGCTTGACGCAGGTGAACCCAGCCGGTACCAATGCCTCCTCAGCACCCACCATGATGTCAATCTCATCCTCACTCTCCGCACTGTCCAAAGGGCTGTGCTTCAGGCAGCTGTGGGGCGGGCTCTTGGGTACCTGAGGCTGGGGCTCTGTCTCCATCCCAGTAGCCTGGACGCTATGGGGCCCTTGCCCTTTCCCTGCACCATCTTCCATGGCTTCCACTGAAGGGTGCTGAGGATTCTGGATGTCAGCAAGAGTCCTGGGTGTGAGCTGGCCACAGGCATCCCCATCCACAATACTAAAGGCACACTCTTCACCCCCTGCCTCCCACCCTGACAGGGGGCCCTTCCCTGTGTCATCCCACTCTGGCCAAAGTTGCCCCTCTGAGGGATCCCATTCCTCACCTGCTGCAGCAGCACCCGCTGGAGATGTATTTGGCCCCTGTGACACACCCGCCGTCCCTCCAGGCCCAGCCATGCCCTGGCTCTCTAGATCATTGCCTGACAGCAGCAGGTCCAGCATCTGCTCCAGTGGAGCTGGGGCCCCAAACTCCTCGTTCTCACTCAGGGGCTCCAGCACAGCCACATCCAAGTCGTACGGGTCTCTGCAGCCTCCTCTCCCATCCGAGGGCCCCTGCTGCACTGTCGCCTGCTCAGGGACTGGCGCAGCCTCTGGCTTTGCAACTGGCAGCTCAGCACAACTGGCTGCATGCATCCCATGCAAGTTGTGCAGTCTGGAGCTGGATGGGGAAGCCACATGGGACGTGACTGTCTCTCCCACAGTTACTGGGGCCCTGTGGGGCTCCCTGGCTGGTGGCTCTTGCACCACCTCCCAGCAACTCCCATTGATGACCTTCCTGAGCTTCACACGCCCCACAGGCCCCTCCTCTGGGGCTGTGTCTGAGCCAGAAGCAGACACACTGGAGCTCCGCTTCCTGGTGCTGGGCTTTGAAGCCACAGAGGGGCTCAATGCCTGGCAAGAAGGCCTGGCCTTCTCCGGCTCACCTGCTTCAGCCCAGCCTGGAGTCTTCTGCCGCCAGAGGCGCCGGATGGCCATGGGGGTCGTGCTGGCTGCTGCAGCATGGACTGTCTTTGTGGGACGAACGTTGGAGGGAGGCGGCAATTTGGGGCGGCTAAGCTTGATCCTCCTTGGCAATGGTGAGCCGTTGGCAGAGCAGCCCTCGCTTGGCTCAGCGCTCCTCTCGCCCTCTGACCCATCAGTCTTGACCACTGTGCTCCCCACGCTGAGGCTTGGGGCAGGGTGCAGGGAGTGGCTCTTGGTTTTTACAGTTCCAGTCTCCACTGGCTGCACAGGAACCACTGAGCTCTGCGTTCCTGGCTGGGATGTCCTGTTCCGAGCTACCACAGCTGCCCCCTGCCTGGCACTCTCCTCCTGGCTCTTGGTGCCGCTGGCACATACCCCACCATCAGCCACAGACTTTGACGCATGCTGCTTGCCTGCCCCAAGTGGGCAGAATGTCCTGGAGGCAGTGGGAGCTGGCTGGCAGACCTGCGGCACAATCCTAGCAGAGATAGGAGTCGTGCTGGGTGGTTGTAAGCACTCCCGGTTCAGGCGTCGACCCAGCATCTGTTTCACCAGCTTCCCGCCCTGCAGCTGCAGCAACTCCAGTTCCGCCACCTGGAACTGCCGGGCAGCAGCCAGCACCTCCTGGGCTTCCTCCCGGGACACTTCCATCTCTGAGGTGTATAGGAAGTCCACCAGTTTCCGCAGAGTCCCGATCTTCAGGCCCCGCAGCTCCAGCACCACTTTGCACCCCTGGGAGGGTGCCTGGCACGCCAGGCGCTCCATGAAGAAGGGGCTGCAGGCAGAGAGGATGCAGCAGTGAGCCGGGACGGCCTCTCCTGCAAACAAAGGAGTGGGCTGTCAGTGTGATGAGTTAGCTGTACTCTTCTATTGCGTTAGCTATTACTATCCTGTTCTGATCCCATTAGCAGTGGGTCTGTAGAAGGCTGGGGCTTGTCCTGCTCTGTGCCACAAAACTGCATCTTCTCCAAAGTCCCTCTCTATGTGTATCTCACCCCTCTACTCAGTTTTAATACGCCACAATTATGCAACATGGCAGTTCACATGACCAGAGCCATATTCACACTACAGGATCACCAACCCCAAAAGTTTAAAACTGCCAAGCTGCACCCCACCCCAAAAGTCCTGAGACTGGCTCAAAAAAAGTTATTTAAAAAAAAAAACCCCACTATATTTGGGATTCTTTTTATTTCTAATTTCAGAACTTTACAAGAGGGGTAGGCAAGTTAGTCTGTATATAACAAAAACAACAAAAGTCCCATGGCACCTTAAAAGACTAACAAATTATGCCCAAAGAAATTTGTTGGTTGTTAAGATGCCACAGCACTTTCATTGTTAGAACCTTTCAAGGTGTCCTGGCTTCACATTTTCAAGCTTTCCCCAACAATCACAAGGAAGGCAAGAAACACACTTTAAAATATATACAGATATATATTAAAGCAGAAGTTCTCTGATAATCTTCCAAATCCCTACAGCAGGGCTATAAGGAAAGCATCAAATATTGCAAGACATGGTAAAAATCACAAGAGCTGGCAACCCTGTGTCCCCTGAGGTGGCTCCAACGTGGCCTCCTCATGCTGGAATTTGGTTTCATTTTAGTCTAGGGAGAGATCATATCTCCATGGTCACCTTTCTAGCCCTTCCTCTCCTCCCTGGCCAAGGATGCCACTCCTCAAGACACTTCATAGTAGGGAAAACATTACTTTCAGTTAATACCAACAGTAGCGGAAGAGTAATTCAAGGGAAGCTTTTATTTCTGAGGTTCCTTCCGCTGCTCCAGGTAACTGCGTCAGTGGCCAAATAAAAATGACAAACCATACCCTACATAAATTCAAGCTCCGTGCTTCCAGTTGACACCCCCCCCCACCCCGACACACTTTTTTCTGTATTTCTTTTCTATGTGTAAGCTACTGGGGAAGCCTGGGTGGATCAGCACTGGTCCCTGGAGACAGGGGTGCTGGGTTCTACATCCCGTCAAGGGACACCAGACCAGGTCTGCACCCCAGGAGTGTGCCTGAGAGGCCAGAACACCTCAAGCAGTGCTTGACAAGATCTGGGTGCCAGGTCACACAGGATTTGTGGCTGGACGCCTAGCTTCCCTGCAGAAATGCAATGGAGGAGCATCCTCTGGTGACCAAAAGTAAAACTGCAGGTACCTAGCTAGGAAAAAAACCAAGAAGTCGTGTGGCACTTTAAGACTAACTGATTTATTTTTCGCGTGAGCTTTCATGGGAGAAAATCCCACTTCGTCAGATACTTTGAAGATGGGTGAACTTACAGAATGAGTTCACCCATCTTTGAAGCATCTGACGAAGTGGGATTTTCTCCCACGAAAGCTCATGTGAAAAATAAATCTGTTAGTCAAAGTGCCACACGACTTCTTGGGCTTTTTTTTGCTGGACTAGACTAACACGGCTATCCCTTTGGAAATTGATCTAGCTAGGAGCCAGTTTTGTTGAGCCTTGATCTGGAGAGTGTCTGGACTCTGCCCAGAGCCAATGGGCTAGAAAGCATGTGGGATCCAAAGATTTGGGTCTAAACCAGCAGTCTGGTGAACACCCACAAGGTGGAGACTCAGCCTGGCCTGTGGCTGGGATTTATGGGAAATGCATTCACTTTTCTTGGTGCATCTCCAGCTGCCTTGAATCTAGCCAGCATTCCCAACCTCCATCTCCCCAGCACTGCTTTTCAGAATATCTTGTAATACTGTGGTTATGGCCACCATGACTGACTTTGTCTTTGGGACAGTGGCTCTCAGCCTTCCCAAACTACCATAGCCCTTTCAAGAATCTGATTTGTCTTGCGTATCCCCCAAATTTCACCTCACATAAAAATGATTTGCTTACAAAACCTGACATAAAAATACAAGTGTCACAGTACAAGGTGACTGAAAACTGCTCACTTTCTCATTTTCACCATAGCATTATAAATCAATCTGAATACAAATGTTGGACATAAACAAGTCATTGTATGAAACAAGTATAAACAAGTTGTCATATGAAATTTTAGCATGTAGTGATTTTATGTCATTTATGTAAAACTGGATAACTACCTAAATGAGCTAATGTATCCCACAGATGACCTCCGTGTACCCCTAGTTGAGAACCGCTGCTATAGCAGACAAGAGCTTGTGCAGCCAGGAAATTGCTCTGTACCCTCCCCTGCAGAATGGGTGGAGAACAAAAAGGCAAAGTACGATGTTGCCAGAGTTTTAAGCAATTCAAATTTCAACCAGGATGTTGCTGTCTTAAAAGAGTGATTTTTTTTTATTTAATTTCCGCTTTCAAAAACCAGCCAAGAAAGAGGACACTGAGCATTGGCACGCTGAAGTAAATTCAGTAAGAGAATGACAGGCACATTTTTAGTTGCAGAACTGCTAGTGAATGGTCCCTAGAGTTCCACCTTGGTGCATCCAAAGCTATGAGCTAGCAAGGAATAAAGGATTCCTCATGAACAAAATGTATTAGCAAGACAGAGAAATGCACGGCCATGTTTCTCAAAGGTGGCTTTTGGGGTTGGCAAAGCAGGCACACGTCTAGGGCCCCAAACAGTAAGTGGCCCCACTGCCTGCTTCACCTACCCCAAAGGCCACGTCTGCCTCAGTTGGAGGGGAAGCTGGCTCGGGGCTGGGGCCATGTGAAGGGGAACAGGGCCACAGGGGCTGTCCTCTGTGGGTCTACAGGGGGCCCTTGCAGGCCTATATGAGGCTCTGCAATGGGCCTTTGCCTAGGACCCCCAAAAGCCAAAGGCTGCCTCTGCCCCAAACACACTCATTATGAATACAAGAGCATGTGAGTCGCATGTCTTGGTTCACATTCTAGGCATGCCATCTGCCATGGTCCTGCAACAAGGGCAAGATACTGGACTCGATGACCTCTCATGGTCCCTTCCAGTTTCTCTGATTCTATCTGCACAAAATCAGATTCTAAAACAAAGCCCTTCAGCAATTGTTGGCCAGGAAGTCATTTGGAAGACCTGCTAATTTGCAGGATGCCACACTCCTCAACACTTCTTAGCAGCAGACAAAGAGACTTCTAATTTATATAACTTCCAGTTAATATTAGAAGAATTAAATTTTGTAGAGCAGAGAGGACCTTACTTACAGATGCAATGAGCTAGCAGGCTGTTGCTTGAAACTTCCCCACACTCCAGTAAAACAGTTTCAACAGAACAACAAGACACTTACAAAATACTAGTGAGACGATCGCCCCCACACTGAACAAATCAGGAAGCTTCAAGATTAGTTTGATTAATGAGTCATACACTTTAACAGACCAAAATATGCACCACTTGTCAGCTGAACATGAAGCAGCTGAGGGCAAAGTTCGTATAAAATGGTCTAGCAATGTTCCAGTCGAAGATGTACACTTTATTTCCGTATGTCTTATGACAGATATCTGGCGCCATGTAGGAAGGCTGCCATTTGCAAAACCTCTTTGGAAGCACTTCCACTTTTGTACAGATTTTTTTTTCCTTCTGATTCCCAAACAAATCAAGTTCATCAGTGACACTTATTAGACAAGTTCCAAAGGGGTAGTCGTGTTAGTTTAGTTCAGCAGAACAAACAAGGAATCTTGTGGCACTTCTACAGACTAAAATTTCTTTCTCACGTGCTTTCATGGGACAGATGCCTGCTTTGTCTAACAAAGTGGGATCTCTCCCACAAAAGCTCATGTGAAAAATAAATGTTAGTCTTTAAAAGTGCCATATGTTAAAATGTAACTGCAGTAGGTCAGATCCTATTGAAATGTACATCAAATCATAAAATTAAGAGCATAGGAATGGTGACAATTCAGCCCCAGGTGCAAGAAAGGTTGGTATCATTCCACAGCCCTCTTTCAGGTTACCTTCTGCCTGCAGGATAACATCACAGAATACATCTGCCCTCTGTTGGCGATGGAGCTGCAGGAACGCCATGCGGAGGAGGCGGGAGTTACGATAAAGAATCTTAGAACCAGCTGCAGGGGAGCACATGTCAGCAGAACCTCCCACTTGAAACCAGAAGCCAGATTCCCTGCAAATGCAACACAGACCTGGAAAAGGAGTATGCCCACCGTCTATCTAGCAGAGCTACACTTGGTGGATTTAGTAGCATATTCCAGTGATTCCCAAACTGTGGTCCAGGGACCCCAGGGGTCTGTGGACATGTTGCTGGGGGTCCGAGGAGCCTCTCCCTACCAGAGCCAGAATCCAGCTACAGCCCTGACGCTCCCCACCAGGGCTGCCTCTCCCTGCCCATGGCCAGATCCTTGCAGGGGAATGCGGTCGTGGCAGCTCCCCAGCAGGCACAAGGGCAAGGGGCCATAGCTGCCATGGCTTGGCTGCCCAGTGGCACAGGCAATGGTGGTGGCAGCGCTGTTAGCCGGCCATCCCAGTGGTGCAGGCCAGATTACATAATCAGCCAGGGGGGCCGCAATATATATATATATCTATATATAGATATATATAGATATATATATAGATATATATTTTTTTTTTGTTAAAAAGGGTCCCCAGCCTGAAAAAGTTTGGGAACCACTGCCATATTCTTAAAGGTGAATGGCTCACCTCCAGTCCACACAAACCTCTCCCAAGGCACCTGAACAGTGACAGTTACCCTCTATTTTATTCCTGGCTCAGAGATAAATGGAGAATGAGTCAAAGAAGAGCCACAAGGATTGGAAAAAATACACCTCATACTGAGTCACCCAAGGAGCAAAATCTATTTATCATAACAAAGAGGTGAAAGAGTGATTTGTTTACTGGACCTACCTGCAGACCAAAAATGTGATAATAGAGAGCTCTTCAGTGTAGCAGACAAAGCTCTAGTAAGATTCAGTGTCTGGAAGTTGAAGCTAGATAATTCCAGACTGGAAATAAGGTGCACTCTTTTAACCAGGAAACTAATTGGCCATTGGAACAGCTCACTAAATGTTGGGATGGATTCTCTATCGCCGGTAATTTTTCATTCATGTTGAGGTATTTTTCTAAGAAATCTGTTCTGGTTCAAAGAGGAATTAATTCAGGTCTGTAGTATATAAGAGCTCCAACCAGATGACAATGGTCCCTTCTGGTACTGAGAGATGATATTTCTCCATATTTTTGTATACAACCTGCCCTAATGGGCACAGATTCCAATTCAACTCAGGGGCAGAACAGGCACCGGACAGCTCACGGGCTGTCACATGGAGCCTCTCACCCTGCCTCAGACCAGACAGTGGATGACTTGGCTCAGAGAATTAGTAAATGGAATCAATTTCCAGAGGGGTAGCTGTGTTAGTCTGTGTACAGCAAAAGAACAAGAGCCCTGTGGCACCTTATAGACTAACAGATTTCTCTGAGGGCATAAGCTTTTGTGGGCTCCAGCCCACTTCGTCAGATGCAAGATACATCTGACAAAGTGGGTTGGAGCCCACGAAAGCTTATGCCCGAAGAAATCAGTTAGTCTATAAGGTGCCATAGGGCTTTCGTTGTTTTTTAAAAATGAGATAAAGAACTTCCTTTCTACAGCAGATACCAAACTGGCCCCAGGTTAGGGGGGGGAACAGCTGGCTCAGGGCATCAGGGAGAATGCCTCCACCATAGTGAGGCTCAATTGTCTCAGCGGGACTAGCAAGTAGGGTGTGGACTTTTTCCGTATCATCTCAGCCATAATCAGAATTGCAGGCAATTCTCTAACACCACCAAAGTTACCAATCGTGGGAATGCCAAGGTCAGTCAGTCACTGTTATGACCTTAGTCAGATGACACAGGGCTAAAAATGCAAGCAGCCAGTCTTCACTAATGCACCAGGTGCTGCCACTACGGCTTGACCCACTGAGCAGATACAGCCTAAGGCACCAGTTCCAGTGCAGGCACCATGGGAAGCTGGCACCAGGGCTGCCCCTGGACTTCAGTTTCTAGGGGTGTCACTATCCACCAGCACGGCAGTCACGACAAAGCTTTGGCTAGAGCGTGTCCCATTAACAACCCTGGACGTAGCTTCATGAGTTCAAACCCCTTTCTAGATATGAAAAATTCACACCCCTGAGAGGTAGCTAAGCCAACCTCAGGATTATTGCATCAGTTTATCTGCTGCCTCTCAAGGAGGTGGATTACTTGAGACAGGAAAACCCCCTTCTGTTGCAGCAGGAAGCACTTGCAATCTAGGCAGTAATTCACTTGTCCAAAGTCACAAAATAAGTTTGTGGCAAAGCAGGAAATTCAGCTGGGCTCTCCCATGTGTCCTAAGCATCCTTCTCAATCCTCTATGGGTTCAGCTACCCCCACAGCTGTAGTTGGAGCAAATCTCTAATACAGACAAGGCCTAGGCCCCCCTCACATTTTTCTGTCAGACTTCTTCATCACTGAGGTGTAATTAGACACTGGCTTGTCACCACATCTTGCTTGTTTCCTTTGTGGGGAACTGCCCCACCCAGATCTCACACAGAAAACAATGGTAATGGGGTACCTGTTAATTCAGGTTAATGGAGTATGAAGGAGGATTTTGGATGCACCAAAGCTGAGAGGTGCCAAAGACTACTGAGGATGGGAGCCAGCCAGAAACGGGCCAGGTGCTGCCTGAAGAAACACAGACACTTCAGCATAAGAGGCAAAAGGATCATGCGCTTGTTTTGGCTGCTGACCCCCCTCTACCCACTCCCCAAATACACAACACCTTGCTCTGAGAGTTGCAATGCATGCAAGGGGCTTCCCTTCACAAACCCTCCCCATCAGGGATTTCCCTAACACCCCCGTTACACCCCCCTGAAGGTCCCACCATCCCCCCAGTTGTCAGCTACTAACAGCATTATACCAATTTAGTAAGCACCCCCAATACCCCCCTACACCTCTCCTTATTTCAGGTCCTGGGGAGAACACTGCTCCCCATATTCCTTCTTCATTCCAGTGCCACGTCCTGACTGGGTACCAAAGGGGATCCATTCCCTCTTTGTTGTTGCCTTCTCCAACGCTAACAGGGCTGCATTCCCCAATAGTTGCATCCCACGCACAAGGGGGGCTCCATTTCCCCTCATACGCATACAAAGGGGTACTCGATTTCCCCACAGCCCCCCTCACGCACTAGGGGGGTGCCCTCATTCCCCATGCAAAGGGGGCTCCAATCCTTCACACGCACTAAAGGGGGGGGGCCTCCATTCCCCTTCACAAACACTAAGGGGGATCCACCAGCCCCCACATAGGTCAATTTCCACCCCCCACATACACTATGGGAGAACCTCCATTCCCCCCTGCACCCCCCCACGATATGGAGGGCTCCATCCCCCATAGCACTGACCCCCCATACACTCAGCCCGGCCCCCCAAGGCGGGCTCTAGTCCCCGCACCACGTGCCCCGGGCGCGCGCACCCACCCCCGGGCGACCACGCGGCGCGCCACGAGCCCCGCCCTAGCGCCCCGCCACGCCGCCGATCGTCGAATCTTCGCCCCTAAGGGGCGTGGCTCCCGAACCCGGCGGCAGCCCTAGTCATTGGCCAGCCCCTCCAGCCAATCAGAGCCGCGGAGGCGTTTCGGCGGGAGGAGTTCGAAAGGAGGCAGCTGCGCTCCTTGGGTGAAGAAGGCGGGGTTTGCCGAGGCTCCGCCCCGTTTCCACAGCCCCGCCCCTCCCGGGGGCAATCAGCCAATCAGTGCTTGCCGTTCTGGCCACCTGAGTCTTGCCAGGCTCATGGCATCAAAGGGGGTCTCTCTGCTCCAGCCTAGAGCTGAGTTGTTTTGCTTCAGACCTAGTTCTGGCGCCCTGTGATTCTGGCCAGTGGCTTGTATTTTGTTCCCAAAGCAGGTTTCTGGCCCTTTGTAGTTGCACTGGAAGAGATGATACCCGCACCCCAAGGGCTCACATGGGGGAAGCAGAGAAAATGAACCCAGTTCAAATCCCACAGCTCTGGGCTTTAGACCAGGGGTCTCAAACATGCGGCCCCTAAAGCTATTTCCTGCGGCCCACAATGTCTTTGTCATTACCGATATTTGCAATATCACTGTATGGAAAGGTTTCAGTGGTGCAGCCCTTAGGCTAATGTACTAATCCTCATGCGGCCCTCATGGTGATTTGAGTTTGAGACCCCTGCTTTAGAGGACAGACCTGTGATTTTTGGAGATCCTGATTCATGGTGTTTGGGTGCTTGAGACTCAGGATACTGCAGAGCCGAGAGCCCAATCACTGAACCTGGCCGATTAGCATCTGCCCTGGCTGCTGCCACCTTGTCAAAAAACACATAAGAGACCCCTGCTCTTGTCTGATCGTTTGGCCTGGCCAAGCACTGCTGACCTTGGCCACCACATCAATTGCACAATCAAAGACATGGGGAATTCCCTGCCCCTGTCCCCAGACTTAAATCTGTGGACTTGTTCTGTTCAGGCCCATGCTGGCCATCATCACTGCCAAGTCACAGTGATGAGACACAAAGGACACAGCCTTTCGCCTTCCAGCCTCACACCCCTTCTCCCACACTTAATGAGCATGGCTGTCTTTGTGACTGACAACGGATCAGGTGCCAGGAGTTGGGCCCTCCCACAGCTTGACTTTTCTCTGATTCACAGTCAGGCCACCCACTGTCTACTAGACTGGGGGCTGTGAACAACTGAGAATAATAATGCGACAGGAGTCAACACACTGTCTACAGTTTTTGGCATATTTCTCAAGCTATATACCAACCCCTTACACTAGGGTTATGTTCAGCTATGAGACAAGTCTAATGTAGCCTCAGATTAAGTGAGGTTGGTTAGTTTTCAGGTAGGCGAGGTCAGGGTATATGTTGAGGGGTGCCCTAGTGGCTAGAAAACTGGACTAGAACTTTGAAGATCTCACTCCTATTTCTGGATCTGACATTGCCCTGCTGAGTGAGACTGGGCAAATCAATTTTCTCTATGTGTCTCAGTTTCCCCATCTGTAAAATGGAAGTAACAATACCACCCTTCTTTGTAAAGCATGTAGTGATCTGCTCACTAAAAGCATTATAGAAGAGTTAGGTATTAATCATTTAACACCCCCCAAAGGCACTAGTTCCAGTCTGCTGGTTACATTTTCAGCAGGATTTAGAACCTCCTAAATTACTTCAAGTTCCAAAGGTGTAGCCATGTTTGTCTAGTCCAGCAAAACAAACCAGGAGTCTGGTGACACTTTTAAAGATTAACAGGTTTATTCATCGCATGAGCTTTCGTGGAAGGAAATTATTTGTTAATAGCTGTGCTCAGACAAATAGATAACAAAAAGAAGCTTCAAAGAGAAACTGCAGAATTAGAATTCATACGTAAATTTGACTCTGTAAAGTCAGGACTGACTCGGGATTATGGCTTCCTTTCCCATTACAACAGGTGATTTGACCTCACCTTCTTCTATATGCTGCTCCCCAGTGTTTGAATCTTAACAACTGCTTTGATTTGCTGTTACACAGTGTGACCTGAGCCTATGGCTTACATTTCTATGCATTTAGTTTCCTCCCATTCTGTAAATTCCCCATCTTCACAGCATCTGATGAAGTTTGGTTTTCTCCAACAAAAGCTCAAGTAATAAATAAATTTGTTAATCTTTAAAAATGCCATCAGACTCCTGGTTTAAATTACTTCAGGAGCTTTAGAAAATAGAAAGTAGGAATCAGGCTTCTAAGTTACTTAGGAACCATAGATTTCACCCTAAGCCCTTGTCTAAAGCCCCAAAGTCCCGTCCCCAGATTCTTTGATTTCACTGTAAAAGCTAGGATGAATACTCTCTGAGTAGGGGGCTGGTCCCTTATTGATTGCTCCAAGCAGGAATACGGAAGTGAAGTGGCCAACATATAACTGCTCAAACCCTTCATTTTCTTGAATGGCAAGAAAAGCAGAGGAGACTAAGCAGGAATGTCGCTGTCCCAGTGAAAGAGCCTGGACCGAGCTGGGCCCAGGGGAGTTGATGGCGCCTGGCACACAGGGCCTGTTTCCCGAATCCCAGCACCAATGGCCCGGGTCCTGGCGTGGCCCCTGCTGTTCCCAGTCTCTGGTCGGATCCGTCCAGAGATCCAGGGCCCAGCCACTCATGGTGGCGGTGGCCGCTTCCGGCCCCTTCGTAGGCTGGGTGGCCCTGCAGCCATGGCTGTGGATCCCTGCCTGTCCCCAGCTGGGGGCATGGCCTGCAGTCAGGGGGCAGAGCCTGAGCCGGTGCCCTGGGTCCTTCCCCGGGGCAGTGACGTTCCTGCCAAGCCCTACTGGCATTGGGCTCCTGCTGCCGCCAACCTGGCCCCAGATCCCTGGCTGGGGACAGGGCTGGGAGAGGCAGGTGCCGCCATGGGCGGGCTGGCCTCAGTCCCTGGCTTGGAGAGGCATGCACTGCTGCAGGCAGCCTGGCCTGGATCCTGGTCAGGGACAGTGCCAGGAGAGGCGGAGGCCACCCCAGGCACTCGGGGCACAGGTGCCAGGACTTGGGGCATGTGCCCTGTGTGCCAAGTGCCAGCGACACCCTGACACTAAGAGTGAAGAAAAGGAATTCAGGAGGAAAGAAGACAAAACCCACAAGGAAGATGAGGAGGAAGACAAAACCTAGGGAAGAAAAGAGGAGTAAGAAAAAAGGTACGACTTGGATTACAGGGATAAAGAACAACAAAATGTTAGTAACTGCACAAAACACGGTAAAAAATATAATAACACACTGGGACTGTGGTAGGCGATTGACAGGAGTCAACATAGAAGAGGGAGGAAAAGGACACAGTGGTAAACTAGATAAAGCATCTTTCTTTGTTTTTCTAAAAACTTGGTCCGCCTTATTTCATTGAATTGGATGCAGAGGATTGCTAACTCCTTCTTAAAACTGAGTTAGCTAAGATCAGGGCTTTTTTTGTGATGATACTTGGGGGTATTCGGTACCACCACCTTTTTTTCACAGTGGCCATGGCTCCTACCACTTTTGCCAGTGGCCCCAGGTCCCTGGCCAAGTACCAGCACTTTTTTCTTGTTTTTTTGTTTGTTTGTTTTTAACGCGCTGGCTAAGCCCCTGATTACACAACGGGCTTCCGCAGGTTTAGTTAAAATAGTTCAGGCATTAGTCTTTAACTGATTTAGAAATGTTGTATATCTATTTAACATGTCAGTACTTCACTGGTTTAAGCTAAATCAATACAAGTCATTTCTGAATATAACTGCTGCAAACTTATGCAAGTCAGTGTCAAGCTAAGCTCTGACTCAAGTCAGGCCATGTCTACAACCACAAACTTACAGCCACACTGTTCTGCCAATACAGCTGTACCGCTGTAAATACATTCAAGTCACAACCCCTCACTGTCTCTAGCCTTGGGAGACAGACCTTTCCTCACCTACAGACCACCCCTGAACCTTTAACAGATACTCACCAGCAACTACAGACCTAACAACAGAAACATTAAAGCAGGCACATATCCCTGCAACAAACCACGCTGCCAATTTTGTCCACATATCTGCACTAAAGACACAATCATAGGACCTAATCAAGCCAGCTACTCCATCAAAGGGTCATCCACTAATGTGATTTATGCCATTGTGTGCCGGAAATGCCCCCACGCCTTATACATTGGACAAACAGGACAATCCCTATGCAGAAGAATAAATGCACACAAAACTGATATCAGAAATCACAACACAAAAAAACCCCCAGTTGCTGAGCATGTCCGTCTTCCTAATCACTCCACTGATGATTTGTTAATGATGGTCCTCAAGAAAATCAATGGGACATCAAGACTTCAAAGAGAAACAGCCAAAATTCAAATAACATGCAGATTAGATTGTGTGAAAGGAGGGCTGAATCATGACTATGGATTCTTTTCACATTATAACAGCTAATTTGACTTCATCCTACTTCTGTGCTGTTTCCTAGAGTTTGAGTGCTGATCCCATGTCTTACTCTCCCCTGCATTTATTTTCATCCAATTCTCTAAGTTCCCCCTCTTCAAAGTATCTGACAAAGTGGGATTTTCTCCCACAAAAGCTCATGCAATAAATAAATCTGTTAGTCTTTAAGTGCCACAAGACTCCTTGCTTTTTATGCTGATGGATGAGAGTTCTTCTGCCAACATAATAAAATCACCTTACTGAGCAACAGTAGCTATGTCAGCAGGAAAACATCTCCTACCTACATAGTGCTATGCACATGAGTGCTTATACCTGCAAAACATATGTCGCTCAGGGGTTTGATTTCTTTATACCCTGAGCAACAAGTTTTGCCCACATAAGTCCTAGCGTAAACATGGCCTTCGTTAGCATGCTTTGAAACACCACTTATGCTATAACCTGGGTGAGCCTGAGTTTGGTTTAAATTAAAACTTCTGTCAACATAACTACTGCACTTGGATGTGAAAAATCCATACCTCCCACCACATAGCTGTGTGATCTAACCCCTGGTGTACATGCAGCTAGAGATGTATGGGAGAATGCTTCTGTTGATCTAGCAACAATCGCTTAGAAAATGAGTGTTGCTACAGTGATGGGCATCATCGTGGGTTGCATCTTTACTCTTGGTGTATACTGGCATAGCTAGAGTGCTGTAGTTCCACTGGTCACTTAGTTCCCATAGTATAGAAATTATCTAGGTTACAAATGAACCAGCTGACAATTTAAAGGTGTTAAGGTGTTTGTTTCTTCTACACTGGTGTTAAAGGGGCTTGTTTCATTAGTGGATGACCCTTTGATGGAGTAGCTGGCTTGATTAGGACCTATGATAGTGTCTTTAGTGTAGATATGTGGACAAAATTGGCAGCGTGGTTTGTTGCAGGGATATGTTAAAGGTGTTTGTTTCTTCTACACCCGTGTTAAAGGGGCTTTTTCAGTTTGTTATGCTAACTCAACTGACCTAACTAGATTGAAAAGAGTTCCTTTTTTAGATTTACAGTGTGCCAAGAGATGTTTCCAATCATGTTAGCTAATTCAAACACAATTTATAAAGCACCTTTTTTCCTCGACTATTCCTTGTCTAGACAGACCCTAAGTAGCTATTTTCTGACACATAGGAAATGAATTGTGAGGTCTTTGTCCCTTCTGGGAAAGAACATGCTTGCTACTGAAAGATAACTAAAAGGTCTCTTTCTTATTCACATTAGCTGTACAAGTTTTGCTAATCAGGCTAAAAAAGTATGATTTAATTAGTATTTGTATAATTCCTAGGAGACATGTGATCATGCCATAAACACCACAATCACAGCATTTTTTGTGCCCCTTGCTGTCACTGTCAAAAGGACAAAGATTGAATAGGACATGGAAACTTAGTAAAAAAAACAAGGAGTTGTGTGGCACTTTACTAGACTAACATGGCTATCCCTTTTGAAGTGGAAACTCAGGACAGCATTGAAGCACATTGCCTGAGAAGTGTGTGTGTGTGTGTGTGTGTGTGTGTGTGTACACTGCTTGTGTACATGAATTTATTAAACTTGTACTGCTGTTCCTTTTACTGTATCTCTACTGCGAATAAACAAACTTTAGCTTTCAGGGCTGCTGGACTAGTAATAGTCACCAGCAGGAATATTTTTTTAAAAATTAAATAGAGTAAAACAAAAAATAATTGGGAAAAAGGCAGACTTTTAATGAATAGCTGTATATTTTGTACATTCCAAAAGGCACTAGTATTCTTAAGCATGACAACAGCATGACACAAACAAAGAGTCCTGTGGCACTTAAAGACTAACAAATTTATTTAAATAAACACACAGATAAATTTATTAGTTTTTAAGTGCCACAGGACTCCTTATTTGTTTTACTGAACTAGATTAAACATGGCTGGCCCTTAGGAACTTGGCAGCATGATGCAGTTTGTGTTGTTCCCCTTAGGGTCCTGCTTGAGGTTTGTTGCTAACTCTTAAAGCCATTTGGGTCTTGTGGGTGAAAGCTGGGGCTTTCATGGTTAACTGATGCCACAACAAGAAAAAGGAAGAAAACCAATAGGCAGAAAGGGGGAAACAAAACGTGCAATCTCTGCAGCTTATTTGTGCACTTTAAAAAGTATTCCACCATTTAATAAAAACTTCTATTATAAAAATATCTTCATCGTGTGCATGTGATCAGCAACTATAATAATCCCAGCCCAACTGCCTGAAAACATTAGCTATTCTTACAAACAACTAACAGTAAAAAGGAGTTAATGAAAAACAGAAATGTAACTGACACTGTAAATTTGAAATCTAATCTGTTTTTGAAAAAATAATTAAAATTACAAGTCCTTGAGCTCCCCTCCGCTTTTTTTGTGTCACGTTCATGCTTTTACACATTTTTCTATCACTTTTTGCTTGTGAGAAACACCCACAATAAAAAGAGGAAACTGATTTAACTGTGGGCTGAACCAAAGGCTATTGAAAGTCTCTGTTGTCCTCAATGGGCTTTGTATCAGTTCTTAGCTAATTACACAGGAGAAACAGTGAAACTCAGGGCTTGTTTACACTTGAAACACTGGAATTGTGCTGCTGTCGCAATTTAGTGCAGACTAGGGGTCTCAAATACATGGCCCGTGGGCTGCATGCGGCCCCTAAAGCTCTTTCCTGCAGCCTGCAATGACATGATCATTGCTGATATTTGCAATATCATTGTATGGAAAGGTTTCAGTGATGCAGCCCTCGGGCTAATGTACTAGTCCTCATGCAGCCCTCTACTAGTCCTCACGCGGTCCTTGTGGTGATTTGAGTTTGAGACCCCTGGTGTAGACACTACTTATTGCAACAGAGGAATTCTCTCAGCAGTTAGGTAATCCACCTCCCCAAGTGACAGTAGCTACTTCAATGGGAGAACACCTTGTATAACCTCAAAGTGGGCTAGAGTTTACCTCTAGTGCAGGGGTCTCAAACACCTGGCCTGCAGGCCACATGCAGCCCCTAAAGATATTTCCTGTGGCCTGCAATGATACTATCATTACCGATATTTGCCATATTTTTGTATGAAAACGTTTCGGTGATGCGGCCCTCGGGCTAACGTACTAATCCTCATGCAGCCCTGCACTAGTCCTCATGCGGCTCTTACGGTGATTTGACTTTGAGATCCCTGCTCTAGTGCCTTTTTCCAGTGCCCAGCAGAAATACTAAAATTAAACCTCAACTCCTACAGAGAACCAGCTAGAGACCCAGGATTTAGTCTATAAGGGACTCACAGCCAAGACTGTTCAGCTATCTTCCCCACATTAAAATACTAAGAACAAACATAATAAACTTTATTACCTACTAACTTGATAAACCTTATCATAAAACAAAACAAGATAAAACAAAACAAAATTAATTTAACCAAAGCAGTCCCCACAGAAACATTGTCAGGAAAGAATCCCATGAGTCCCAAAGTTTAGAGGAGTTCACCTGTATCTCAGTTACAGTCTGGATTCAGGTCCAAACGCTTGAGTTGCAAGAAGCACCAATCCTCTTCTTTGTTTGCAGGGATCTTAGGTAGGAATCCATGCAGGCTTTTCATTCTCTTCTGGAACCAGCACCATCCAGTCAGTTTACTGGTTAACCAGAAGTCACTCACATGCCAGAAAACTCTGCTGCAAAATGCTCCACCACAGACCATCTTGTTATCCACTCCTGGCTCAGCTTCTCCCAGTCATGCACTGAGCAGGTGGGCTCTTCTTATGGCAACTCTGTAGCTGCTGCTTTCATGGCATCTGACCACAGCAACAGTAGAAAACCTTGTGGGCCACGCTTAATGCAGCCACTCACTTAATTTCCAGAAGCTTCTGGACCTGAGCAGCCAAATCGGCCCAGCAACATAATCCAGCCTCAAGAGATCCATAAAAGTGATAGTTCCTTTAATTAGGTACATGGCTTACACTTGCTCTGCATTTCCCCTCATTCATGCTATTGCTCATCTTCTTACTTCTGTTAGCTAGTAAGCCAGATGGTCAGGGTTAAAGAGTGGAACCTAGAGTTAGCAGCCTGTTCTCTTTCCATTAACTACTCCTAGCCTATAAGGCCACATCTTGGGAACTTCACTTCCTTTGTGGCACAGTTCATAAACACTCCTTCCTCCTTTGCTTAGATATTCCATGGCACTGTAAAACTGAAAGCCATGAGTGAATGCTTGGCAGAGGTGTTGTGTGACGTTGTCCAGATGTTCTGTGAGACATGGCACCATGAAGATCACATGAATTGCTCTACACATCTTATGACAGTTACTAAGACAGGAAGTTCATCAGCTGCTGTGGAGATACAAGCTCAAAGAGAGCGTAGATGTCCATCTCATGTCACTGTGTGTGTGAAGTGGTCAGGGCTCTCTACAAACTACCCACCCCTGAAATTCCCTCTGGGTAGGCTGGCAAAGAGCTCTAGTCTTGAATAAGATTCATTATCATCTTTCGCCCCTGCTGGGAAGTGACTCAGAATAGTTTTCCATGTCAGTTTCACATGACAACAATTGAGAATTCTGGGTGCAAAACAGATGATGTAGCCTTTTGTTGAATGGGCCTTTGGTGTTTCCCATAGTATGCAGTTCTAATGCTCATCCCAAAGCCCTGAGGTAATGCCTGTTAAACAACTGAAACAATGGTCAAGGTGTGAACTACACCTCCCATCTTTCTCTCTCCTAAGTTGTGCTTGCTTCCAAGGCTAGCTGGGTAACATTATTATGCAGCCTGAAAGACAATGACTTATCTGGAGACAAGACACTTCCTCTTCTTGCTTACTGTCAAAACTATTGTCTTGGCTCTCTCTTAGAACCTTATTTTCCTTAGCAATGATCTCTTTGTTCTTTGTCACTAGACTCCCCCATCCTGCTGCTGGGAAAGGAAGGAGCCTGCAGAAGGAGGGAGTTCCTCAGCCTCCCGGTGCTTGAGATGTTTCATGTTTTTATTTTGCAGCCTCTCTTCCTCTGTTGCAAAAGAAAAGAGTGAGGGTTGGGGAGAAGGAAGAGGATGGGAACCAGGCTAGGAGGGCCTGGAAATTGGAAGAAGAGTTGAATGAAGGGAGGGGGAACATCATCACAAGGCCAAACAGAAAGCAGAAGAGATTTCCTTCTGTCACTCCTGCAATAAGAAAGGTGTTTGAGCTAAAGGTGTGTGTGAAAGTTCAATAGACACTTGAGGGCGGGTATGAGCTGTTAGTACAGCCTGACTGTCCAGTGTCAAAGGATTAGTACAGACAAGTCTGTGTACAAGGAAAACCTAGGAGCAGCAGAAAGTGGCACTTGGGTTTCAATAGGTGGCATTCTTCACTCTGAGTAAATATTGGGCCCTATGCCTCAGTACAGGAAGTGGGACTGCTGAATTGCTGGATGCATGGTCTTTCAGATAAGACATAGAGGCAGTGGTGTTGACTCTGGTGTTGTAGCAAAATTCCAGGTCAGACTGGCAATGTTGGTCTAGAGCAGGGGTTGGCAACTCAATCGAGAAGAGGAGCCATTCCCCTCCCTCCCCTCCGCTGCATAAACACAAGGCGGCCTAGTGGAAGCGCTGTGGACCCTAGCGCTTGAGGGGGGGTGCAGGGCATGGGTTCAGCCGTGGGGTAGTTGGGGCAAAGTGGCCTGAACTCTTCAGAGCAGGCCTCTGCAGGGCACCGTCCCTACAAGCCACACCTCCCGTGCTGGCCACTCTCTGCCCCCTGGGGAGGCAGGGCCGACTCGGGGTGGGGGGTGTGCTGCTCTGTCCTGCCAGTGAAGCAGAGCAGAGGGGAGCAGAGGGAGGGCAGGCAGTGCAGGCTCTGGCCCAAGTGGCCTGCACCCTGTGGCCCACCCCCTGGAAGTGCTAGAGTTTGCAGCACTTCCACTCAGCCACCTGGTGCTGGAGACAGTTGGGTGCCCCACTGTAGCCCCGTGTCCCCAGAGCCACATGGCAGCAGTTCAAGAGCCACATGCAACTCCGGAGCTCCAGGTTGCCAACCCCCTGTCTAGTGTTTAGCACAGTCAACAGGGAGTCAGATAATCTGGGTTCTGTTTCTTAATCTAGCATCGATTTATGTAATGCTAGACAAGTCTTTGAACCTCTCTGTGCCATGGTTTCTCTATCTACAGAAGGAAAATAATAACACACCCCTCACATCAGTGATTTTCAGTCTTTCCTGGCTACCGGACCCCTTTCGAAATGCTGATTTGTTTTGCTTACCCCAGTCCACCTCACTTAAAAAGCATCTAATTACAAAATAAGACATAAAAATACAAAGCAAAAAAAAAAAAAAAAAAGGAGTGCTGTGTCACTTAAAGACTAACAAATTTATTTATTGCATGAGCTTTCGTGGGAGAAAATCCTACTTTTCATCTTCAAAGCATCTGATGAAGTGGGATTTTTTCCCACAAGAGCTCATGCAATAAATAAATTTGTTAGCCTTTAAGTGCCACAGGACTGTTTGTTTTACTGAACTAGACTAGCACGGCTGCCCTTTTTGAGAAATACAGAAGTGTCAGAGCATGCTGTTTCTGAAAAATTATTGATTTTCTGATTTTTGCCATATAATTATAAAATAAATTGTGACTTATCTGGGGTTGAGAAATACTGGTATAATATATTTTAGGTAATATCAACAAGTGATTGTCTATATGAAATTTTAGTTTGACCTTACTTTGCTCGTGCTTTTAACGTAGCCTCCAGTAAAATTAGGCATATGTTCAGATGAGCTGATGTATAGAGCCTTGCACAGATACAAATACGTGGAAGTGTATCCGACCCGCATCCTCAAGAAATGGTCCACAGATATCCATGTTGTATCCGCAGATGCGGATATAATGTGGATATCCGTGGATATCCTCATATTTGCAGGGCTCTAGCTCTGTGCAGATAAAAATATGTGGATCCGTATCCGATCCACATCCATAAGAAATGGTCTGCAGATATCTCTGTTGTATCTGTGGATGCGGATATCCGCGGCTCTACTAATGTACTTCCTGGAAGACCTCTGCAAACCTACAGTGATACATGTATTCCTGTTTGAGAAGCACTGCCTTACATTACCTTGAGAAGTGCTACTAAGCCAGGGATCTGCAACCTGTGGCTCCGGAGCCACATGCAGTTCTTTGGCTGCCCCCTTGCGGCTCTGGGCTCTGAACCCCACCCTGCCATCAGGGGCTTTGAGGGTGTCCTGTGCCTGGCTTCAAGCTCCCCCACCACTGGGGGACCCTGCGGGAGGCCAATTCCTGATTCCAGGGTCCCTCCCCTGGCCATGGGACCCTGCGGTGGGCGCCTCAACCCAGGTTCCCCCAACCCTCACCAGGAGGCTACATCCATTGTGGCTCTCAAAACACTTGGATATTGAAGGAATTTTAAAAAATGTCTCTGCTTATCTTTTGGGTTTCTGACCCATGCTAAGCTATTATCAGTACTTTTTTTGTGATGGTATGCAGGGGTACGGAGTACAGGCACCTTTTTTGCTGGTCCCTTTGCCTGGCTAGCGGGGCGGGGTCAGCAGGGGAAAGGAGAGTACCGGCATCTTTTCTTTTTTTACAATAAAAGCGCTCACTATTATTATTATTTATTAGCACATTTACCATCCTAAATTGCCCTTCCCTCTTGATTGGATCCAGGATTCTTCTTTACTTTCTGTCCTAAACTATCATGTAGCATTGCTCTGTGTTATACACAGTTGCCTTGCTACGGTCCAGAGGTGGCTGAATTTCAGTGGTGGGAGAAGTGAGTCTTGTCTGTATAAAATGTTTAAAGTGCTTTGGGATGAATGCTGCAAATATAAAATGTTATTAATTGTTATTAAATAGTATTAGTACAAAAGGTGTCAAATTTCCCCATAATACTAACCACATTTATTCCAGCATTTCCCAGACTGCAATGGGATGGTAGTTCTTTGAAAACATTTTTTCAGTGTGTAGCAAGAGTTAACAAACAAACAGCCCCCCCCAACTCCCTAGCAGAATAGTAAAAAAAGCTGATAATAGAAAAAGCTAACTCGAAGCTAACATTAGGAATGGGGTAGATAATAATACAGTCAATACCATCAAGCCATTATATAAATCCAGGGAATGCCCACACCTTGAATACTTTGTGCAGTGTTGGTAACCTCATTCCAAAAATAGACACATGAGAACTGGAACGGTACAGCAAAGGGCAATGAAAAAGATTAGGGGTATGAAACAGCTTCCATGTGAAAAGAGATTAAAAAATTGAGACTGTTAATTTTAGAAAAGAGGTGACTAAGGAAGGTGGATATTTTAGAGAACTATAAAATTATGAATGGTACAGAGAGAGCAGATAGGAAAATGTTAGTTTCCTCTTCACATAACACAAGAACCAGGGGTCACCCAATAAAATTAATAGGCAGCAGGTTTAAAACAAACATAAGGAAGTAGTTCACACAGCACACAGTCCACTTATGGAGCTTCTTGCCAGGGAATGTTGTGAAGGCCAAAATTATAACTGTATTGAAAACAGACAGATAAATTCATGAAGGATAGGTCCTTCAATGGCTATTAACCAAGATGGTTAGGGATACAAGCCTATGCTCTGACTGTCCCTAAAACTTTGACTGCTGGAAGTTGACAGCAGATGACAGGGAATAGATTGCCTGAAGTTGCCCTGTTCTGTTCATTCTCTCCATAGTATCTGGCACGGGCCGCTTTTGGAAGACAGGATACTAGGGTAGATGGAGCTTTGGTCTGAGCCAGTGTGGCTATTCTTATGATGCTCATAAGAAGCACAATCTACTGCTGTAAGAACTGGAGACAAAGTGTTATAGTGCTAGGATCTACCTGACTCTCTGAGTAAGTTCAGATTGCTGGGACTCTCATTAGGGCAGGTACAGGACACTATGAAATTATAGAAGTTTGAAATGGAGAAAACCTATTAGATTTCATCCTATCCATCAGATCAGCCTGATTCAAAGGGCATCACTGAATTCATGCCTACAGATGGAAATTAGTTTTAGATCGGTCTCTATTTCGCAGCCAGCATAAAACTGTTCCCGATAGTACATTATGTAGTGTTTTATCCTGCCCAATGTTGGTTTAAAGGCAAAATAAATTAAGATTGTGCCATCTTATGCTCTATAAAGAAGATCTTAAAAAAATGAGAGGGGCCTGCTTGTTCTTTACTTTAGAAATTCTTAGAATACCAAGATTTTTCTTCCCTGTTTTGCTATAGAAGTGTGAGTTTCCAGAGTTTAGTAAAAATGGAGAGGGGTAGGGTATGCCAAAACTGGCAGAAAAAAAATATGTTCGCCAAGCTGTTTGTCAGGTGTTTCAACTACCTGTGTCAACAGCAATTAAACAACAAAAGGACAGAATGGTAGCTGGAAGCAAGCAAGGTGGATTCATTGACTTAAATTGAGCTGATTTAGACACACGGAGGATTTAGCCCAATGATTTATAAATAGTAGGATTGCAAATTATTCTAATTATTTATATATTCATGTATTTATTTATACAGAACCTTCAAAGTGTGCTAAGTGCTTAAAGGGTAGATCTTCTCACTGATGTCACTTTTTTCTGAACAGTGACAATTAGGGGAAGTAAATGGCCTCTTTTTTTAATCCTTAGTGATGTAGATGTCAGGGTCCTGCTGTTTGGCTTCCTGTTGAAGGAGAAATCAGTTGTGCAGAGTCTGGGCCTATATATCTTAGTACAATTTATACTATATACACAAGTCCTGGAAAAGATGTGATCATAAATGGCAAGTAGCAAACTAATTTTTTAGAGATCTTAGCCTAAACACCAAAGCCCACGGCTCAGGCAGCCACTCTGCTCCCAGAAACAGCTCTAGATATAGTATAGATAAACACAGAGAGGAAACACTATTGCTCTTTGCAACAGCTCACCAGAAAAGGCAAAAAAAAAAAATCACAAAATGAACAAATATACAGCATTGCTTCAAAGACTGCTCACTGCTCATACACTGAGAAAATGAATTTGTAGGACTCTGGGTATCTGTGCCTTCTGGTGATGCCCATCATAACAAGAGCTTACTTTGATGTTAATTTTGCATGTTAGGGACCTCAGTTGTCCTTCTTGTTTCTCTACCTTGTTCATGGAGAAGCACTATCCCGGTAGAGTCTTACATTATCAACAGCTACCGAGGCCCCCAAGAGTACTAGTTTTTAAATCACAGGTTGGTACCCAGTACTGGTCACAGACCTTCAGGTACTGGGTTGCTGCGCCCATGCTGCTGTCAATAAAAGACTGGAATGAGCTGCACAAAGATATAGTTCTTGGGTTGGGAGATAAATGCTTTTTTTCAACTGGGTCCTGAGAAAAAAACTTGAAAATCACTGACCTAGAGGAGCTGCAGGTCCTGTGCAGCAGCCCTAAAACACTGGAGGTGTGGCAGAGGCATACCCAGAACTGATTTTTTGGCAGGGCCTGTAGGCACAAGCCTTGTGTCAAAGCAAAACTGAAACTGAGCCTGTTTTTGAAGTGGGCAAGCCATGGCCCACCCAGGGCCACCCATCACTAAGCCACTGAAATGGCGAGAGAATCTGAGACAACACCCCTCCTCTAAGGAAACACATCAGGGGGTGGCCAGAAGCATCTATCCTACCCCTCCTGTCACTGCTTCACCACCAAAGGATTTAGAGTAAATTGGGAGAACAAAGGGAGAAATACCCTTCCTCTTAATGGGACCCATAATTTGGGTGTAGGAGAGGAGCATTTGTTATCCGCCACTTAAGAAACTGGAGATGAGGTGTAGGAACCTCCTGCTAAGCAAGATAGGCAAGGTGGATTGACTGCATGGAAGGCTGTACTAATTCAGTCCCTGAAGTGTTGTTCCCTGTACCCTCTTGTTGCTGCAGAGCAAACAGCGGCTCTACTGTTCTCCCCTCTTGGTGGTCCTTTGGTGTGAGAAGAAGTGGAAGAGAAGGTGTTCCTAGTTCCCCTTCTTAGTAGGATGGGGAGGAATTTACAGACTCCAAGGCCCAGATCCTCATGGAAGTTAGGAGCCTAAATATCTTTGTGGATCTGCTGCAGATCAAAGAGTAGATTTCATAATCTCACCGTAGAGAGATTTTCTCCAGAAAATCATCCCAAATGCTTACTCCTTTTATATCTTCACATTCCCCTCTGTTATCCGCCATGTGTACCACCCTCTTTCTCTCCCTTATTGGGGAATTACCCTCCTCAAATGTTTTCGGGCTGTTATTTTTATCACCTGCTCCTTACTTATTCAAGTTATGCACATTTATCTCTTAAGAGGAGCAAAGAGTCCTGGGCTCCTTAAGGACTAGCAACTACATTTAGCTAGCACCTCTGCTTAATATGCAGACAGTCCTGGGTTCAAGACCTAGGGGGTTGGACTTGATGATCTCATGAAGTCCCTTCCAATCCTATGATTCTATTCTATTATTAATCTCCTGAGCTTTCATGGGAAAAAATCCCACATCTGATGAAGTGGGATTTTCTTCCACGAAAGCTCATGTGATAAATAAATTTGTTAGTCTTTAAGTGCCCCAGGACCCCTTGCTGCTTTTGCTGAACTACACTAACACGGCTGCCCCTTTGGAATGTAACATATTTATCTCTTGTAATCTTTCCCCATAAATCAATGTCCTGTTCATTCTTCACCTCCCTCTAGTTTTTCTAATATATTTCTGCTAACATGATACCCAGAACTGAACACATTCATCCCTGATTCTTGGAATCTGGTGGATCTGGGACTGGGGACAAAGTTGCTTCATGCCCCCTTTATTGTTTCTAGATTCTGAAACTAAATGGGAGGTGGGGCAGAGTGTGACACTGAGCTATATAGGCTGCACATTACTTGAGATTCCCCATAGGCTTGGTGAATTCCTAGGCAGCTATTTAAACGGTGGGTTACTCACCAGTAACCGTCCTTCTTTGAGATGGGCTGCTTGGATCCATTCAGTAATAGGTGTCTCCGTGCAGGAGCGCAAGATTGCTTGGAAAACTTTTGTCCCAGCCTGTCAGGAGAGGGCAGGCGGCCACCGCCCCTTGCGCTACCCCATGGCTATATATACGGCCACCTCCTGACCCCTCCTCAGTTCCTCAGAGTCGCCAACTCCAGATGCAGGGATGGAGGGGAGGGACCTGAATGGATCCGAGCAGCCCATCTCGAAGAAGGACGGTTACTGGTGAGTAACCCACTGTTCTTCGAGCGCTACTCGGATGCATTCAGTAATAGGTGACTACTAGCCATGCTGATGGATGGCAGGTGGAGTTGGTTCTTCCGCCTTCAGCACAGCAACAACGCCCAGAGGGGAAGAGGCCCATGAGAGAAGACTCTAACCAGAGTCAAGAGACGAACTAGGCTCTTGACACGGCACAGCAGAAGAGCAACTGAGGGCCAACCAGGTCAAGGGCAGGGCCGAACCCGCCAAGACATATGAGTGAGGGCAGGACGGCCCAAGGTTGCCACAGTGAGGATGAAGAATGCAACATGAAACGTAGAGGGTTGCATTTGGTGCTCCACCTAAGTGGTATAACACAAGGTATGAAGGCCAGAAGATAAGCATTTGGCTCTGGGTCTTGCAGTGTGAGCTCATTAGGGGACGCTGGAGGCCAACGGAAGCGGGTTAGGCATAATGACTGTGGACCGCACAAGAGACAAAGGAAAGGATGAATATTATCCCATGGGCTGGGCGCATCAAAGCCCAAGCCAGGACCCAAAGAGTCACGGTGAGGCCTGGCAGATGTGGGCTAGGCAGGTAGCTGCAGAAGGGATGAATCTTATCCCCTGGACTGGCCACGACCAGCCCTAGCAGAGTCTGGTCGAAGAGCGTAACAGTGAAAATGAATTTGTATAGAGGAATAGGGGACCCTGAGGATGATCGAGAAGGGTTTGGGAGAGACACTTCAAGCCAGTGCACTGAAGGCCAAAGCCACAAGTGGTGTGGTAGGAGGCACAGGGCATGCTGGCTACAGGATCTTGAGTTAGGACTTGAGGAGAACGCTTCAAACTGAGTATGGTACCAAAATCGGGGTTTCTCGCTGGAGGGGTACTCCAGGACACTAGCACCCCCACGGCAGCGGAATAGCCTTGGGTGGTGCCGATGGCTTGGTACCTGTAGGAGTCTCTGTAACGTGAGAACTCGCGGAGAGGGAGTGAGAGAGAGAGAGAGAGAGCTGCTTCTTGGCTTGTAGTCCCGCAGGATTCCAGCATCAAGAGGATGCAGTCAAAAAAGGTGAAGTGAGGGTGGGAAGGATGCCGGTTATCGTTCGGCTACCCAGTCGAGGTGGCCAAGGGGCTGGTAAAGATGCCATATAGGGATATGGTCTCGCGTGCCTTGGGTACCAACAAAGGGATAGATTCACAGCTACGTTGCGTCAATGTGAGCACCAGGGGGAGGACACGTTGATGCGGGGCTACCCCCCAAATATGGTTGTCAGGGGATGGAGGAGTCATCTTCTGATCACCGAGGAAGTGAAACTACTCAGAGAGTAGCGATCACAGAATCCTGGAGGTATCCCGGGTTTGGAGAACCGATGTGGAGGGTTATTTTCAGTCGAGGAACTGGATGATATTCCTCATGGGGGGTACAAGCCTCTGTATTCTGAGTGTTTCGGAAACAGGAACCATGACCTGTTTTCCTCTGTTTATTACCTATATACGTATGAGCAACAAATATCATCTGGTCCCTCAAGGCGGTGAGGGAACGAAGGGCCTGGTAAGGTAGTCACCAACAAATATCACGGAGGTGACCCGACGATTGAACTGTAGGGCCCCAGGCAAATATAGCGGGTCGGCGTGCCCAGGAGACGGTACCCTGCCAGGATACGTATCCTAAGGTCAAGGAGGCTAGGCGGGAATTACAAGCAGCTCGGGAAGGAGCTTCCATGCCTGGAGTGCGGCCTTCTACCCGACTATGATGAGGGAGTAAGGTCTGGAAGGTGGATGCTAATATAGCAGGCCCAAGATAAGGTATCCCACCGCTGTTCCTGTGGTGGGGGGCGTGGGGCGGGGGGGGGGGGGCGACGTAGGCGCTGTCCCTGTAGGTTCCCTGATCTGGAGAGTTCCAGTCAGCTATACTAGGTCTCTGCTTTCTGAGGGGGTGGGAAGGGGCAAAAGGAGGCTGGCCACCGCTTTGGGTCAGGTGGGTCTAGGACAAGGACTCCTGGGATAGGTGTCCTGCTAGCAACTAAGCTTGCCGCTAGGGAAAGGGCTGTTACGGAGCCTCAGCTTCCATGAGGAAAAGGGGAATAAGGGTGGCAGGGGTTGGACCGCTATGCCTTGGCCTTCCTTAGAGGCTAGGGTCCACCGCGATGGTGTGAGCGCAACCCGCCTGATGGGTAGGGTAGCAGAGATTCTTGTTGGGCCGAGGTGTCAAGGGCCCCAGTAGAGCTTGCTACCTGGTATGTCGATGGTATGCTAGTGAAGGTATCCCCCTGCCCCTGCCCTGAATCGAGAATGAGGCCTACCTGATGTAGGGCATGTGGGTGAACTGTAGTGGTTCTGCGCCCAGGTGAACACCATGTATGGACGTTGCGGAGCCTCTGCAGCAGTGGCTGAGGCCATTACGAGACATGCTTCTCATCCCTGTCAAGACCTGTTCTAACGTGAACCGTGCGGGGGTTATTGGTTGAAGGGTACCGATGAAGAGGTGGGGGGGTGTGAGGGGCAGATTCCCATAAGTGCCCGAGGTAGCAGCTGCCGAGGATATGTAGGGGTAGGCCCCGGTATCGATGTACTAGCGATGCAGGGAACAGGGGCTGGTTTGTGCGGCCTCTGTCCGCCTGAGACCGGGGGGGGAGGAAGGGGGGGAACAACATGGCCAGAGTTAGTGCAAGGGAGGGGAGGCTGGTCCCAATCGAGCCCCATTCCCCTTTCCCAAGAAAGGGAGAGGGCGTCAACTGTCCACTGTGACAATACAGTGAAGTCTTGGAACTAGGGTGGCAGCTAATTGGGTGGGCACCTTTGCCGCAGATGGGAGAGGAAAGGGGTCTCAGCACCTTGCAGCGGGGCAATGACAGTGGCAAAGAAAATTTTGCTGTGTTCCCACGATGATGTAGATGAGTGGGAATTGAAGGTGGTGGTTTATGTGGGAGGAGTGAGTGCAGGAGGGAGGAGGCCAAAGTTTTTGGCTTCTCCCTTGGGGTCCTGAGCGGTGCCCACCACCGATAAGGTTTCCGGGGGGAAAAGGGCATCTCCAACAAAAGGCAGGTCCAGGACTGCCTGTTGTGCATTAGGGGGCACTCTAGCCTCCCTGAGCCAGGCCATCTGGCGAATAGTTACTGCTGAGGCCATAGTGTGGGCGGCTGTATCCACCAAGTCGTGGGCCGAGAGGAGGAAGTCTTGGGGGATTATATTATCCTCCTCCATGAAGGCATCATATTCCTCTCTGGCCTTGAGTGGGAGCAAGCACTAGAATTTTGTGAGTGATTCCCACGCATCCAGCAATCTGCTGGTTATGGCCTGACTGCCACACGTAGTTGAAAGGCCGAGGAGGAGTAGACCTTACAGCCCAAGAGGTCCAGTTCCCTGGCCTCCCTGGAAGGTGGAAGGGGGTCACTGGGGGGCTCCCCCAGGCCTAATGACATCTGTACCACATCTCACGGGGGAACCAGGTGATTGGTGAGGGGAGGGAAAGTCAGATTCAGGGACCCGATATTTCATACCCGCCGTGTTCAAAACTGGGGCAGTAGAGCTTGGGCTCTGCCACCGGGAACATACGAGGTCCCAGACACTCAGGTGGAGTGGGATTTTCAAGGGTTCTGTGGAAGTAAAGGCTGGCCCGAAGAGGGTATCCGAAGGGGGACCCGAGGGCTGCACCTCCATTCCCAGATGGGCTGTAGCCTGGCACAACAAATCAAAATGCGCCGACAAATTCCCCATATAGGACCCCGGTGCCAGGGACAAAGTGGTACCGGGAGCTCGCCATGGTGGAGAGGGAGTCTCCCAGGGGGACCATACCTGTGGGCGGAAGTGAAACGGCGACAGTGCTGAAGTGCGGCACTTGGGTCGCTAAGAGCCCCTTGATGGCCCTTCTTCTGAACTGGAAGTGGGGGAAGGAGACCAAGACTCCCGGGGCGGTACTGGTGACGGCAAGGTGATGTGTTGCCGTGGGGATGGCCCTGCAGTACCAGGCCCAAATGGAGAGGGAGACTGGGGGCTAGATGGCGAAGGAGAGCAGCGTCCACGCTGGATCCAGGCCTTAGAGGTGAAAGCCGGTTTTCCCCTTCTAGCTGGGATTGGTGGTGGTGTGGGGAGTAAGAGGAGGGCTCGAGCGGCCTCCACCGCTTCAGGGGTGGACGGTATGAGGAGCAACTCCTGGCGGCCCCGTGGCAAGTCCTCGCCCGGGGAAGGGGGACTGCCTGATTTGGAGGGCTCCCGCTTCTGCGGCACCGGGCTATGGTGAGCCTGCAGTGCCGAGAGTGATTGCACTCAGTGCCGGGGTGAACTTGGCACTGGCAAGGCTGGGCTGTGCTGAGCCAATGGTACCAGAGATGGCGATAAGCGGCACTGGGGTGATCCAGGCACCGGCGGCACCAAGCTGTGCCACCAGGGTGATCCAGGTACTGGTGCCGGGCTGCCCGTAGGCAACCTCAAGCGGTGCTGAGGGGCCGGGGTGCCAGGTTGGTGCCGGGGTGCTGGAGTTGGCACCGAGGCTGTGCGGCGGCAGCTACCGGTGGTATGGTGCCTTGTGCGCTCTGGTGCCAAGCTGGGTCTTGGCGCCAGGCGGGAACCCGAAGCCTCGGGTGAAGAGTGCCGAGCCTCCTCAGAGGCTAGGACACGGTGCCGTTGTTCCCTCTCCTCGATGGTTTGAGGTTTAAAGGAGAGGCACAGGGAACAGGCCGAGACCACATGGTCTTTGCCCAGGCACCTGAGGCACTTCCTGTGGGGATCATCCCGGGGGAAGGCCTTGCCGCACTCAGCGCAGGGTTTGAACCCTGGCATGATCGAGCGATGTTCCAGTCTGATGGTCGAAGGCTCCTGTGGTGGAACTATGTCCACGAAGAGGTGCTCCCGGTCGGGCGAAAAGCTTATAAAGGAGAGGGCAGGCTGCTTGCATTCACAAGGAGTGGATGTTCCAGATCTGACGTGCAAGGCAGAAGAAATGAAACTGAGGAGGGGTCGGGAGTCGGCCATATATAAAGCCATGGGGTGGCATGAGGGGCGGTGGCCGCCTGCCCTCTCCTGACAGGCTGGGACAAATTTTTCTGACCAATCCGGCACTCCGGCACGGAGACACCTATTACTGAATGCATCCGAGCAGCGCTCGAAGAAGAAGCATGGTTACAGCCCCTGTGCGCTAGACCCAAGAATCAGCCCCATGGTTACATCGGATGTGGTTACACCCACAATCACAGATAAGGCTGCCGCCTTCCTGCCCTGTGATGTGGTGTACTGATCCTGAAATCACTCTAACTTCTTTTGCTTCCAGCTCATATCTACTTTCAGTGATAGCTATCCAAAGTTTCTGGAAGCACTAATGCTTCCTCAGTTTTTCCTTCTCAAAGAGACTGGGAAAATAGGTGTCTGCAGTTTTCCAAGTTAACATGTTATTTCCTGCCCATGCCTCTTGTCTCTCTAGAGTCTTTTGTATTATTCCCTACATTCAATGTTTTTTTACTAGTTTCCATTTAGTGCCTAGTCCTACTTCCCTTGAAGTCAGTGGGAGCAGGATCAAACCCTTGGTATCATCTGTTGATTTAACTGCCATACTCTGTACATCAGACCTCTTCCAGAACTACATGAAAGACGTAATTCACACAGGGCATAACAGAGATCCCTGCAGCCTCCCATTAGATGTCTCCCTACAAACTGATACCCAACTGTTTATGATTTCCTTTGTTTACTGTCCTTCAGTAGACATGTGCTTGCCACTCAGGGGGTTTTCTGTAATTATTCCACCATTGTTCCTAGTCAGGGCTGGCCCAAGGGTTTTGGTGCCCTAGGTGAACTATGACTTTGCTGCCTCATCCCCACGTTATAACCACTAACATATTAATATATTTTTTAAATAGAGAAAAGAACTCCCTTCCATTTAATTTGGCTCCCCTTAAAGTTTGGTGCCCTAGGGCCATGACTGCCTAGTTCACCTATGATTGGGCTGGTCCTGTTCCTAGTACCAGTGACCTCACTAGGCGTGCTAGTGTAGGCCAACTACCAGCGATTTTATCACCGTTTCTTCTAGACCTGCTGTGAGCAAGGTTAGCTAGAAGGGTGATGAAAATATAGCAGATGATCAGCCTATACTGGAAATTTCTGTGGCAAAGTAGTGCCATGGGGCTCAGAAGGAAATGTGGAGAACTCGCTTCATTTAAAAAACGGAATGGAAGAATTTGCTTTAACACGATAAATTTGTACAACCTGCCATTTATACTTGCTCTGATCTTCTGAGGTACTGAGCGTCCCCAACTCTCATAGAATTCAGTGGAAGTTCTTGTAATATCTATCCTTTTGGTTATTTACAGTGTAGCAATGAACTTGTGGTTATGGCTCATGTTCTCAGAAATATTTAGGTGCCAAACTTTCAGTGACATCAATGGGAGTTAAGATCCAAAGGGGTAACTGTGTTACTCTAGTTCAGTAAAACAAACAAGGAGTTCTGTGGCACTTAAAGACTACCAAATTTTTTTAGTGCATGAGCTTTTGTGGGAGAAGAATCCCACTTCTGTGATGGTTTTGGGTCTATTGTCCTCTAGCATGCAGAACTCTAGAGTATCAAACACCACTCAGTCCACACATTTTGAATAAAAAAATAGCATGTGTCAGGTCTGATTCTGTGACAGCTGAAAACAGTGAGAGTTTTGCTATGGATTTCAGTGAGAACAGCATGACATCCCAACTTTGTACCTGCTCAAATGAAAACTAAGATGCCTAGAGAAAGAAAAATATTCAGTTTAGAACTTTTAAAAAATTGCTTTGTCAAAGTAATGCCACCCTTCCAGCAGCTCCCTTCCCTAACTTAGAAAACCACACTAGATGTCTTCCAGGCTGACACTCTTCTGCAGATGTAAAGACTAAACATCCTTTAGGGCCATGATGACAGAAAACTTGTAGCAGCTTTTGTCTCCCTCTTGATTGCTGGTTTGGAATTTACAAACTCTGAATTAGGTTATATTAGTAAAACAAAGAAAAAGAGCTATCTTCTTCACTGATTTGAGAGGAAAAGGAGGGGCATAAATTCCTTATCCATGAGACTTAATCACCAGCAAATGTCACTGAATGAAATAAACCAAGAGTTGATTACGACTCACACAATCTGCGTTGATATAATTAAAAGGAAAACAACAATCAAGGTTGAATTTCAAATTGCAAATTCCCCCCAGATCCAGACACATCTCCACCCATCCTTTGTACTATTGTCTTCTCTTTTTTCAGTGACATTTGCAAAAATGGAGACCACAGAAATAAAAAGCACAGGAGATGAATAAAATGAAGATATTTATTCTAATTTCAAAACAGGTAGAGGAAGGTGACTGGGGGAAAGAAGCAGATCAAAATATGAATTGCAGATTACAGAAATACCCCCCTGCCAAGCTTGTTTTAACCTTCTTTCTAGCAAATAATTTTTATATTTTGATTTCATTCTCCCCAAAAAGTTATTTTCTGCCCATCTCCTTTTGTTTTTTTCCCTTCCCTTTTTTTCTTTCTTTCTTTCTTTCTTTTTTTTTTAGTTTTCTACAATAAAGTTTCCTATTGGATATTGCCAGGTCCCTGATTCACGTCTGCTTCCCATTGGAGCTTGAAGAAGCTGACATCACTTAGGGAAGAGGGGTTGGGCCGTGGTGTTGGAAAGCACAGTTTGTGTTACCGTCAGCTAAACGAGCTTTGCTCGTCTTGGTTTTGGCTGGGTCGAGTGTAACTTCCATTTTAGGTGTTGGATCTGAAAGAGGACTCGGAGGCAAAGGGAGGAAAAAAAGCCAGAAAGGAAGAAGAAGATCTCCGAGGAGAAAGAGGTGGAGAAAAGAATCATTATATTTGCTGTCTTTTTTTTTTTAAAGCCGTTTTGGCAGGGTTTTGCCTTTTCCAGCAAATGCCTAGAGGAAACGTAAAAGTCAAAATTAGAGTTTTGCGTGTGTGTGTTTGCAGAGGGACGGGGAAAAAAGGATCTCACCCAAGGGAGTTTGTGTTGAAGATTGACATATTGTCATCCTGAGAGATCAAAGAAGGAAAGTTTATAGGGCACAGGAACATCTGCACTGACAACTTTTTAATTTTTTTGCTTTTCTTTCTTCCTCCCTGGTAAATTAAAAAACCCACAAGCAAAGGAAACAAACTTAGCGAGCTCGCCAGTGCAGCTCCTGAGAGAGGATCAAAGCTGGGTAAGAAGTGTGTGGTGTGGCTTTTTTTTTTTTATTTTTTTTGGTTGGTAAATTCATCTCATCGCTTGTTTTAACGCTGGTTATTCATTTGGGATGGCTGGTCCTTTTGTGCGGCAGACTAACAACTTCTGGGCTGAGTTGCTGGAAGGCTGTTGTTTTTTTGTGATGTCTTCTGTGCAAGCTGGGGGAAGGAATGTGATTGGGCTGGGAAAGTGGATTTTTGGTTGTATTTGCACCCTTTAAGGTATTTCTTTCCCAGGTTTGGGAAAACTGACTTGGGGGAATGTTTTGCAATCGACACAGTATTTTTATTCAGCTGTGGCTCCATTGGGAGTGTGTGGTTCATGCTCCTTGTAGCAGAGCCACACTTTCTGCTTGGGTGGATCCCATTTCTCTTTCCCAGGTGCAGCTGGGTGTGGGCCTTTCTCCTTTCTTTTAAGGAAGAATCTGTGTTGTGCTAGAACCTCTTCATAACTATTAATTCAGGGGATATCTGAAAAGGGGATATTTTTTTCCCCAGACTCCAACATCTCATTAGCAGTTTGGAGTTTATGGGAATGACTTTTTTGTAGCTTTCAGTGTTTGTCTGCACTTGAAACTGCTTATTTTAAAACTTTCAGTGGGAAAGAAAGGAAAAAAAAGGTTGAAAATACTTTAAGCAAACATTTTGAAGCAGTACTTTAAGAATTCAGAATGTTACAAGACTTGCATTGTGCCTTTTTTCCTTAGTTTTCCCCATAAGTTTCTTGAAGCTCTTGCGTCTCTAGGCTCTTGGCAGTGTGGTGAGGGTTGGGATTTTTAGACCCTCTAAGAAGGTATTTATGTAACCAGCTCATTGGGGGCTTGAATGTGGGACTAGTTTCTCATCCTGAGTAGCTCTTTGTAAACTTTGAACTCCACCATTTAAAAAGAAAAGCCTGGAATAAGACACTTCAATGATTGGGACAGAGAAGCCACCTGTAGTGGTGTTTAAAATTACTGTAAGAAGTTTAATTTGTTTCAAGCATAATTTTCAAAAATACATTCTCTTCCCTTGCTCTCAATTTGGCGTGCAGTGCTTATGGTGTCTTGTATTAACTTAAGACTCTTGTAGCCAGAGATTCTGGGGAAATTTTCCAGTTTTTTTTTTTTAAGGCAGCAAGCAGTCTAGTTTTTGGAAACTTAAGACGCATGCCCTACTTCTAAGCACCTGTCCCCCCTGTACTTCAGGTTTTGGTCTTCTGTTGCAGCAGAATAAAGAAAAGAGTGGGCTGTGTAGAGGCTGATTTGGAAATGGTCCATGAGTTTCACTGGGACTCTTGTTCCGTTTAGTACCTCTCACAGTTCTTCTATCCCCCATATAAAGCGCAGGTGTACAAGGGCAGCTGTGGCAGACCACTCATGGTATTTGGGGTAGTAGCCCTTGATGGCCACTAAGCTCGGAGGAAGTGCACTGACAGCTGGGGAAAGAACACAAAGACGCCTCTAAAAGTAGATTCAAAATGACTTGCTGCCCTCTTAGTTTGGGAGTGGGAAATATTACTGTCAACAGATCGCTCATAGGAACAGGCTGCAGCAGGTTTGTGGTCTTGTCAGTGGATGTGGCGTGGAGTGTGACTTGGACTTGCAGCACTGTCTGATCCAGTGGTTCCCACCATTTTTCTCTGCTGTGGCACGCCTTGCTGCCTTTAATTTGAGGCACACCACCATATCATTTCAAATGAACTCATGAATCTTCATGAGCCAATCCAGAGCTCTTTGAGTAGTGTTTGAAAAAATTGTCACATCTGCTCAGAGCTGACTTCACACCTGTATGCAGTCGCACACTGGTTGGGAAGCACTGGTCAAATTCCCTCAGCCTTCTCCATTGCCAGGATCTATGTTGGTTGGGTTCTGGAGTGTCCCTGCTTTGAGTGAAGCATGTCATGTTGACCTCTTTCTCCTTACACACAAAAATTGTGCCAACTTTGCAATTGGCACATGCAGATGGAGAGAGAATGTATGTCTTCAGACAGGCATTTAACGTTGGCGTAAGGGGTGGCTGGCTTAGCAGACTATGCTGTTTTTTTCCCCTTGCATCATCATTCCCTTTGTGTTTAAAGTACGTGAAGTTGCTTAGTGTTTTGGGTGTGCAGGCCTTTCGGGGGGGGGGGGGGAGGTCTCCTGGCCTGGGGTAGCATACTGTATATCTTTCAGTGATGCCTCCCTAAAATTTTGATCTGTGGAAGGGGAGAAGTTGGGAATCAAGATTAGGGGTGTGTGTGAGGAAACCTGTGCAAATCAGACCAGAAATCTTTTTAGATCTGTCTTGGCTAGCTTATCTCTTGTTATCTAATTTGCTGCCTTCTTTGTTCTTGCAAGGAAGGGATTGTGCTTCTAGGGAGGGTCAAAACTGTTGGGTGGAGCCCTATAGTGGTGCCCACCACAAAACAAACTTCTGATAATGTAACAACTGTGTAGCTCTTCTAAGCCCTCTTGTGGCTCAGGCTTAGTTAGGTGTGACGTTGAAATGTCTCTGGTAAAGGAATAACTCCGCAGCAGTCACTCTCCCTCTTCCCCACCACCACCCCTCCACCCTTGCTGCTTCTGCTTTCATTAGCAGCATCCTGTAACTATGCATGTTTTCCCATCCCACCCTGTCCCTTTTGTCCCGAAGTACTGATGTTATGTACCTTTATGAAGCCCTCTCTTCCAGAATTGGGGCTGTGTGTGTGGGGTGGCTTTTAGGTATTTGCTGCCCAACATCACCATAGTATCGGGCATCTTATGGTCTTCCATGTGGTATTTCCTCCCGATGCCCCTGTGAGGTAAGGTGGGGCTCTCAACCCTATTTTCCAGATACAAACCTGTGGCACAGAGAGACTGAGTGAGTGTGCAGCAGAGTAAGAACTTCTACTTCGGATTCAAAATCCCCGGCATACACCCAAACATGACCCTCCTCTACCCGCAGGAAGGAGTCTGTGGGTCTCCTGAGGTGCCAGGATTTGGCTCTCAGGTTTGATCATGTTTGAATACCTTGAATTCCATGGGTGTCTTAATAGCACAGAGGCTTTGCGAGCTTCTTTCATCCCTCTCTCTCTTGCGTGGCTCTTGAGAGGCTGGAGTGCCATTGAGCCCAGTCAGGATAGGATTCTTGGATCCTTTCTGTGCTTCTCATTCCTCACTTGGAACAGGACTAGATGTGGCTGTAATAATATTTTGACTTAAAGCATTTTAGAGATGTTAAACTTAGCTCCAGCCCCTCAGTGGGAAGAAAACATGGTTATCCTAAATGTACTGTTGGAGAAACACAAAGCATAGTGATATTTCCCCAGGCTCACATGGTGAGGTGGTGATAGTGCCGGTGGCAGGTTCCTGGGGCCCTGAATTTCAGTCCCTTCTAGCTACATTTTCTGTACTCCCATTTCCTTCAGCTCCCCAAAGAAGCTGTGTTTCTATTTAACTCTTCATGATGGAGCAGGGGATTAGAATGCTGGTTTCCAGGTCCACTTTCACATTCAGCCTGGGCATAAAACAAAAACTTGGTGCTCATCCTGTTCATTTCACCCCCTGCTCTCCAGTGGACAAGCTTGTATACTTAGGCAAACCACAAAACTTGATGTGACTGGCTTTTTGCTCACAGGTGCAAGACTGGAATAACAAAGGATGATGCAAGGCAGAAGTGAAGTGCATTGAAGGAGCTCTCTTAGCAGGGATGAGAGGAGCAGGACTGTGTGTGCTTTAGGGAAGAGTGGGGAAGCCTGCTGTATGCTGTGCATTCAGTGCTGGTTCTAAGCAGATAATATTTGAGAGAGTTCAGTAGGAGGGACTGTTTGCTCCCACACTGGAGCAATTTTTTCAACTTGCCTTCTTGCTACCATCAAACATGGTGAAGATTCTGTGTGTATAAATTACTCTCCCTTTCTTGCGGAACACTTGTACTAAAATCTCACAAGGAGCCTTCCTGGAAGGGGAATAAGATGAAAACAGCTGGCCTGGCGTGTGCTGGCATCCTGTGGGTTTCCTGTGATGTGACCAGCTCCCTCTCTTCAGGATGCTCTTGGTGCAGTAGTGTGGAACTTGGGTTGGATTAGTCCAGAGAGGACAGGATGCAGTCACGATGAGATCACAGTTTCATTCTTGGTTCTGTGTAGTCTGCTCTCTGTGCCTGGATTTCGCTGTTTGTAGGACAAGCCTCAATAAATTTGTTTCTGGTCACCAAGCCAACCAGTTTTAGAAGCTTGTCACCTAGCTCCACTGCAGAAATGTAATGGCATGCCCTCTGCTGACCAATTGTAAAATTGCTGGCACCTAGCTGTGAACCAGTTTTGTCTGCCCTTGCTGTATGAGGGGTAGTTCCCTGTTTCAGGGTGTTGAGATTTAACTCAATGTTAGTAGAGCACTTTAAGGTCTTTGGACAAACACAATGTTGAAGCGGGCATCAGCTGATGGCTCAGTGAAGCCATTGTGCTTTATCTTGGAATGAAATTACATCCTTTTTCCTTGCTCCTTTCATTTCTTTTATCAAGGTAGGTTAGCTGTTGGGATGATAAAACTCAAAATGGCTAAAACAAAGAGTCTGTTATCCTGTGAAAAAGTTCTGTGAATTTTAATAGGCCATAACTGTCTAAGGAACCTCAACCATGGTTTGCAGTGCAAGAATGCCCCCCCCAAGCATTGTTCATGTCCAGTCTGGATTTATAGCTGTCAAAGTCCCCTGGATCTGTGTGGTGCTGGCATAGCAGTAAAAGTTCATCTGTGTATCACAATCTTTTATCCCTGGCTGTGAATGGGAAACTCTCTTGGCCTAGTTAGTCTGTGGTTAGGAGATGCACAACAACTGGGGCAGTGGTGATGGATTACTGTGGACGTCTTTCTGGCAAGGAAATGGGGTGACTCCCAGCTGCTTTCATGCAGGTAACTAGTGGTGTCTACTTTCGGTCACTGCCGCCCTGGAGCCCATTCTCTAACGGAATCCCCCCCCCCCTTCCCCTCATGTCACTTATAAAGGGTGGTTTAGTTAAGACAATTGATGTATCTATTGAATTTTGCTGCCTGGGAGACTTGTCTGGAGCAGAACTGCTGTGGTTAATATCAGAACTTCCTAAATTTGTGGTGTTCCCTTTTGGGTAAGGACAAGAATGGGGTTAGATATGATTGTTGACACCACATGACCATCAAATCTTGGACCACAGCTTTCCAGTCCTCTGAAAGGAGCTAGAAACCAATGAGCTTCCTCCTGGCAATGTCACTTCCTATTTTGTGGCCCATATCAAACCACACGACAAAGAGGGAGGGGACTGGAGGGGTGGCAGTGGGGGGAAGGGAATGGTGGCCTGCTTAGTCACCAGGCATAGTGTCAGGTGAGAGAAACAGATGCTTGAGTTTTAATGGGGTGCTGTCTGCTCCCACTTTACTAACAAACCAAGAAAATTGAGAAGTGTCTGTATCTTGATGTTCATGATGGTAGTCCCCAAAGTGAACCTTGGAAGCCAAACTTGAGCTTGGTCCTTGTACTCTTAGGCATGGTCTCAGCTAAAACTGAGGTTGACCTGGCTAGATCATAAGGGTGAAAAATTCACTTTCCTGAGAAGCAGTAATAAAGCTGACTTGAGTCCAAGCGTAAACAGTGCTAGGCTGATGGAAGATCTGCGTCTCAAGGTGTTGGATTTACTACTGTGATGGCTGAGGTTCTTCCATCACTCTAGCAAGTGCCTGCTACTGCAGTAGTGCTTTAAACCCCTATTGAGTACAACCTGCCTGTATGAGGTCTCCTCCCCCAGCTAAGGGGAAGGGGCTATTGAACCCAGACATTGAATCAGATGGGGTCTGTGTGTGTTTAACAGAGTCATAAATAGGGAATTGGAAAGGAATTCTGAGCAGAGAACCCCAGGCAGTGGCCACTGCTCCCCAAACATGGCAAGGGAACCACTGAGCCTGGCATAGAGGCACTTTTCCTGCACATGTGATCAAATGGAAGAGCAGAAATAGGCCCCAGAGTTACACAGTGCTTCCCTCTCCAACATCATCCTCTTAGTGTTGCAGGTACCCCTCTTGGCCAGTGGCAGGAGGAGCTTGTGATTTTTATGGAGCTGCAGATGGGTGGTGTATAAATTAGCATTGGTGGTATATGTGGGGGGTGGCATGGGGTGGGGGGAGAGTGCATATTTAACTCAGAAGGTTGGAGGAGCCGAAAAGGGTCTGCAACTACCTGCGCTCCACGTACATGTGCGTCAGGGGTCTCCCTCGAATACAGAAGGAGCAGGTCTCAGGAAGAGAGGTGATCTGTGCCAGACGCATGTCCATGCTCATGACTCCATGAGTTGCCAGCTGGTATCTCTGGTGGGCCATGGGACCAAGGTGGAGCAGAGGTTGGTCTGCTGGGGTTTCTTACCCCCCCCATGGAAGGGGGGACACACCACCATTTGTATCCTGCTTTAGACTGATACTGAAGGTGAGGAAATGCAATGTATGGCTTGTGAGCTTGTACCACTGGTGTCTAGACATGGTTTGTAAAGAAATTGGCTGCAGATCATGCAGATGACTTGAGTTAGAGGGGAGTGATTGAGGTTTGTGGGTGGGGCCTTGAAAACAAGCTGTGAAGAGCTAGTAGTGAGAGGCAGATGGGAAAGAAGACGACTCAAGAGGTGGGCAGTAAGGCCACCCTCGCCTGCTGGAGTACATGCTAGAAGGAATAAGGGATGGAGAGCACCCCATGTCCTGACTAAGCACAAGGAGATCCACCTTGTCCCTTATTTGTAGTCCAGGAGGTCTTTGATTCAGTTGGTTCTTGCTTGGACCAGCCACTAGCACACCAAGCTAGGGCCACTTTAACAGGAGATCTGTGAGGAGATCCACGGCCTCAGTGGCCACCATGGACCCATGCATCCAAACTGGCCTCCACACGCAGAAGAGATCCTGGTGGAAGACCAGCAGCTCAGAGGGGTCTTGCAAAAGACCTCTCAGAAGGAGATGAGAGCTGCCAGTTATGTCAAAGGCAATGGAGTAAGACATGCGTCAAAATGTCTCATGATGAATTACCTGGGGAAGACTCGAACCTGGTGCGTACAGGCACTTGTCACATAGACCACTGGTTTTCAGACTGTTTTCCTTGGGACCCAGTTGGAAAAAAAATCATTCTTGCTTGCGACCCAGCAGTTACTACTTAGGACAATGCATCCCAGTCTTTTGGCAGTGGCATCAGGGGCTGCCACAACTCAGTGCTTGAAGGTCTGTGACCCAGTGCTGGGTCCCGACCCTAAGTTTGAAAAACACTGATGTAGGTACCCTTAGTTTGTGTGCCTGAGCAAGAATGGCAGGATGTTTTCCTTCCCTGTCCTTGAGGTTCTTAGGAGTGTAGGCAGATCTGGCTCCAACGGTGTCTTCCACATGCTGTTTATAAAAAAAAAAAAAAAAAAAAGGCTATTGGCCATGTCCTTCACCATGGTGGCAGGTGTGACTAGATCCTGGGTTGGCAGATCCTTTTTGGAGCAGTAACTATTGTTGCTCATGTAACACATACTGGAGCTGTGCTGTACACAGCCTTGAAGATGACAAGTCCTCCATGCTAGTGGAGGGAGAGAATAGCTCATCCTCCAGCAACGAGAGTAGAACTGAGCATTGGGAGGGATATCTGGGATGTTCCTCAGAAGGCAGAGTACTAGGAAACTGGCAAGTCTTTGTCCTCCTGCAGTTTTGACAAGTCTTATGCCTCTCTTTTAAAATGGCTGCTTTACTCTTCCAGGGGAGGTGAAACAGCTTCTGGCTTCTTGCTTAACTGTATCCAGTGGGCTTAATTTGGTACCTCACTGGGATGGGAAAGGGGGATGCTGTTGTCAGTTCCTTTGCTAAGGTCTCTTGGAGAAGACTTATCTTTATATTTTCATCTCTTCTTTCCAGCTCTGGCTGGCATTTTCCTCCTAATAGGACCAACAGCCACTGTGGCACACACCCTGTTCAAAGTTCACTGGCTTCCCACCTTCAACTAATCCTGGTTGTAGGAATCTGGAAACTGAATGCTGTCTGAAGCTTGCTGGAACATGGCTGTCCCTAATTAATGTGCCCTTTCAGCAGACAGCTAGACCATAAAAGCAGGCGTCAGAAAGAAGTGGCTTGCGTGACACTTCTCTACCCATTTCCTTCCCTTCAGATTTCTCTTCTGCTTCTGTGGCTATTGCAACCATGGAAGGGTTAACATGTCCTGATGCAAACAACGCCTGTTCCTGATATGTCCTCGTAAAATCTCCCCCACCCTTGCAAGTCAGGTGGCCTCTGAGTACTCCTGGAGTAAATGAATAGCACAGAGGTTGAATTGCCATTCTGAATAGGTGCAGGGAAGCATCTCTGACCCCAGAACTTGGTGCTCCTTGGTGTGATTCTTGTCTCCTATTGAATCCTTAATTGGGAAATTTCTGCACCCCATTCGCTGTCCCCTTTCCTCTAAGGTGTTGTCTCTCTTGGCTGCCTCTAGTCTAAAAAGTGGGTTTTCCTCAGCCGGAGTGATACTGCATTGACAACTTCTGTGGGTGGATGGTTCACATCAACCTGAAAAAATGCATAATCACAAACAGTGCATTCCTCTGAGCGTGTTGCTGCATGCAAAGCTGCTTTTACTACCTGGCTGTGTGATGTCAGGAGGGTTGTTTTTTTTTTTTTATTTGGTCTAGGTGTGTGGGGGAGGGAGAAGTGAATGATGCAATCGTCTTTCCTTTTGTGAACTAAAATCCCATATTAAGGGACTGCTCTCTGATGTGGAAATGGGCTTGGAACATCAACATCAAGCCCCACCTCCTTCAAATACTCCTGCTTGTCCCTTTAATTACAACACTGGATGTATTCAGTCCTTGAGAGATTAGATCAGAGTGACAAACAGGAAGCCTTCTCCCTCCTGTAGCCTCACCCTGTCTCCAGTAACTGGCCTCACTGGATGGTTCTGCTGTCTGCAGGGTACAGCAAGTGCTGTGCTACACTACTAGCATTTCCTACAACACCAAATGTCCTAAAGGGGTCCTTGTGAGGCTAAGTGGGAGGTGTCCTGAAAACTCGGTTCCTCCACCTTAATATAGGATGAGGCTGCGTACCTGAAAGTCTTGTAGTTTCAATGAAGTAGGAGGCTTAAGGAACAGGTGGAGGTGAGACATGCCTTCCTCACTTGTGGGTAACTTCAGTGCAGTATACCCTGGCACTAAACCCATGTGGGCACATGGTGCCAGGCAGAATACTCCCATTTCAGGAGTGAGTGTGTTGCTAGGGGAGGGATAGATGGCAGTTTAACATGCTCTGTGAAGAGCAGATGGCCTGACATGAGTGCTGCTTTTTTTTTTTCTTTCCCCAAAGCTGGGTAAAGAGTTGGATAGGGTTAGTCTCATCCCTTAACTTTTGTTGCAGCTTCTCCCCTTGTGTAGTGCCTTTTGGCGGAGATGCTACTGTCCATCTTGCAACCTTGGTGTATAGCTCAATGTCTCTGCCTCCAGTCTTGGCGGAGGGAGGCCATGGTCAGCCTGGGCGGCTTAAACTTCTCATTCTCCATTCGTTCCAGGGAATCTCCTCTCTCTACTTCAGGGGGAGGCAGGGAACAGTGCTTGGCAGGACCTTATGTTTAGAACCATGCAGGGAAGGAAAGACACAATGTCACTTCCTGTCTGACCAGGAAATATTGGTTTCCTTCCCTTCTGCCTCCATATAGGGAAGAGAACATTCTTGCACAGGGTTGGATGGGGGAGGGGGACATACAGATGTGCCGAAACAATGGCCCATGAATGATGAAAGCCTTCCAACTTTACTCTGCACCCTGGGGCTAGTAGAGGTAGGACATTGCTCATGCTGTTTGTAGGGATGGCAAGCTCTCCTGACCCCAGGTGTCCTGTAATTTTGTTCTCCAGTATCCACAATGCTGTTTCAGTCCTTATTTGAATAACATGGGCAGGTATTGTGTGGGTCTGCTTCCCTCTGCCCTCCTCCCAGTCACTGTTCCTTCTAGCTCACACACACAGGTTGTGAAACCTGTGCACACAACAAAATAAAGCATGCACAAAAAAATCCAACATTGCTAATAGTAGCGCATGCACAGAATTTTTTTGCAAATATAGCCTATGAAAAATTAGAGGGAACACTGCTCCCAACTTGCTGATTCACTTTAATCCTGACCTCTGGCAACCCGTTATTCCAGTCCTCCTTGCTCATAGTCAGTTGCAGGGAATCTTTTGAGCTCTGATCTCAGATTGTCAGCTGATGTATTTACTGAGATGGGATGGGGTGGGTGGGTGTGTGTATTGGGGGCTTCTGGATCTTGTATCATTATCCTGGGTTCCTGTTCTCTGTAGTACATCCACAGTGTGGGGAACCAGGAGCAGCCCCTACAGCTCTGCACACCCAGGGGAAGGCAGTTACCTTTCCCAGTAGTGAAATGGATCTTCCCGCTTAGCGGTGATTCAGTCTGACTTTGGCTCTCATATCCTGCTCCTCCAATTACTCTCCTTGCCCACTCATTTCTTTCATCAGGCTTTCTAAATCTGTCTCTGGGTGCATGTGTGCTATACAGTTGGAACAAGGGGCATCTGATGAGGTCATGCTGAACTGAGCTCGGCTTGTTGTACTGTCTGTGTGATGGGAGCTATGAGTCAGCTTGTGAGCTCTCAAACCTGATTGGGGGTGGTGAGAGAGTTTCTGGGAGGTAGGGGTGTGTGCGTGCGGGGGGTGGGGTGGGGAGTTTTGGCAACTCACAGACATCCATTTCTCTATTAGAAGCAAAGCAGCATGGTTTGCATGGAAAGCAATTGCCACTTCACTGCCTAGATTCCTTCTTCCTGGATATACACTATTAGACTGATCTCAGCAACTCCCTGCCCACCACTCCCACACCAAACATGACTTCAGCCTCTAAACCTCCTGTCTGTTTGTTCAGAGTGGTGAAATAGGAGCTCTGTGAATTAACTGGCAGGGATTCATTTGAGGGAGGTGAGGGATGGGCTCTGAGGTACGTGTCTGGGATGAGCAAATGGATTGAAATCCATTTGAAAGGGTCTTATTTTTCCAGCTGTTCAGTCATGGAGGAGACCCTCCCTGGCTGAACTTTGTAAATGGGAGAATAAAACTGGGGGCTCTGAGGGAACCATTCTTCTGTCAGTGGGGGGGATGGTGGCAAAACAGGTGCCCAAGTTCTTACAAGTGCTGTGTTTTAACCCCTTCCTGGGATATCTGATTTAGCACTGGATCCTCAGAAATTCAAACCCCTCTTTTGCATGGTGGTGTCTGGTAAGCACTTGGGAGGTAAACAGGAGCTAGGGAAGCTTTACTCCCACACAGAGCTTGCCAATGCACTACTCTCTGTAAAGCCACTCCTGGTTCATCCGATTTCCCTGTGTCTTCTCCAGTTGCTTGCATCCTCCTTGGTGTACAGGCTACAGCAGTTGACCAGATCAGCTGCTACAGAAGAATGCTTATTCTGCCCCATAATTGTGTGGATTCCTCTATCTCTGCAGCTATGCTGTCAAAGTGTACTGAACCCAGTGGAGGAGATATGTGGGGAGCTGAAGGTGAATTGAGTGGAGTAAAGTCCATGTAGCCTTGACATCTGCCCACCAGCTGAATTACACTCAGACTTCCCATATTGTCACCATGGTACAACCTAGTTGGGACCACTGTTCCCTCTAAGCTGTGCACGTGTGCGCACGCACATGAGTCATGAAACCTGCGCGTGCATGCACACAAAAAAGCTTGCACAAAAATTCAATAGTGCTAATATTGGTGCTCACAAATGTTTTTGCGCGCACAAAGAAATTGTTTGCACACAGTCTACAAGTAATTAGAGGGAACATTGCTTGGGACTGGCAGAGCTGTGATCTGGGGATGCTGCTGGCATGGGGACATCTTGGTCACTGCTGGTGGGCACCATCTCTTCTCCAGGAGCAGTCCCTCGACAGCAGATGTCCCTCAATGATGAGTGGAAACTACACTGGGGATACCAGGCAACAATGGGGTGCTGTTGGCCTTGTGGCATCTGTCATGGGGCACAGATTTGATGGTACACTTCTGCACAGGCCTAAATTTCTTCTTGGATGCCCCATGAGCTCTGCTAGCTCTCTGGATGTGAGGAGACTGGACTCCTGACTGGCACAGTGTTATGGTGTTGAGCAGGGCTGATCCCTGGTCACGGCAAGGGACTTTGCTCCCCTGCGGCTGATAGGAGAGGCTTATCTCTCTAGGAATGCAGGGCCTCTCGTTTGCTTGCTTTTAAAGCCCTGGTCAGGATGGCTATGTGGACTTTCCCACTGAGCGTTTTGGTGGGGAGGGTATGAAGGTGAGGGACATCATAGCCTGTAGGAAGCTGGGAATGGCTCAGGGAGGAAAAGGGGTGTGAGAAGCTTTGAGGCTGCAGTGGGGCAAGGTTCCTACCCAGATTGGTGGTGAGAGGAGGCATTGGAGTATGTAGTCAATGTGGTTTTAACAAGCTTGTATCAGCTGCCTCGTGAGGAGTTGTTCTGTGATCTTCTCCCTGCCCCCAAGCCCAGAGTTGCAGATTCTTCACCTGCTATAAGTGTTGTGAAAGGACCTGGTCTCAGGCTGGCCATAGGGGGTGTGGGTGGGGTGGGGGGCAGTACAGCGGAGAAGGGGGGGCTGTTTTCCCCTTCCATAGGGAGCTGCAGTGGGTGTTCTGGCTGGTGATTGGCGGATGGGCCACTCTGGAATGCTCTGGCCCATTTCCCAGAATCCAGTACTTTGTGTGTGTTTGTTTCTGAGCCTGAGGTCTGGTGCTACTGTGACAGGAAGTGGGAAAGCTGGGAGGGAGAGGGGCGACGGCTGCCTGTGTGCCTGTGAAATCCTTTTGTCCCCAGAGAGCGGCTCAGCCTCAGCTGCAAATTCCCACAGAGAAGAGAGCTGCCTTTGTGCTGCTAAAGTGTTTCCAACATGTGAAATGCCCGCACTGGGGTGGGGGCTGGGTGTGTGAATCTTGGCAAGGGTGCCGAAGATCCTGCTGTGCTTGGAGGCTGGGGTGCAGGCTATTTGGGATCCTGGTCAATCAGTCTGGTGGCAAGGCAGCTGGGAGGGGTATCAGTCTAGTGTCTTCGTGCCTGGCTTCTGCTGGGACGTGGATTCTTGTTTTGGTGTCCTCATTTGTGGCTTGGGTTGGAAGGTGCTTTCCCCCGGGCATTTCAGATAGAGGAACTGACTGGGTGGATCCTGGGGCTCCTACTGCACTCAGGGGGCTGGAGCTGGCTATGCTGTGGGAGGGTGGAGCTGAGACTAGTTCCTGGGGCTGTAATAATCTAGAATGCAGTGGTTTGGTTTGGCTCCTCAAAGAGCAGCCTCTGGCCCACTCTCAAAGTGGAGAGCTCTTAAGATGCCCCTAGTTCCCTGCTGCAGAGAGCCGTGGGGAGAAATAAGTAGCGTTTAGCATGAACCCTGCGATAGGCTGCCCTGTCTTCACTAGTCAGGGGCCCCCCTCCACTTCTCTGCTGCATGTGTACTCTCTAGTCTGAGCACAGGTTCGGGGAGGAGTTCTCACTCTCCACTCTCTGAGGGGAGCCAGGAAGCACCCGCACAGTGATAATTCATCTCTGTCTAGACAGACATGGAGTAAATAACACTGTAGTCTGCATTTTTCTCCCCCTACGTGGATCCCCAGATATACCGGGAATGGGGGCATCTCAGTGCCCTGTGCAGCTGGCCCATAGCCTCTTGCCAAGGAGGGCAGCCCTTTAACATGCATGCACACAAATCCGCCTTTGACTGCCCAAGAGGACAGCTGCCCTGGAGCCAGATTGCTGACATACCAGTGGAACAATCTTTTCCCTCTGTTCTGTTGCCGACCCACACCACTTCCCTTCTGCTAGCTCTGCTTGGTTCTCTTTCCCTTGCATGTCAAGAGAGGAGGTGTAACCCAAGCTGCAGTATTTGGATAGGTCAGTTTTCATGTTATGCTCCTGGGGTTTGACTGTGACTGACTTGGATTGACCTGGAGGGACAGGGAAGCCAAGGTGGTGTTGGGGAGGTGGAGGGAGATGAATGTGAAGGCTGAGTTCTCTGGGCACCCCAACAGTTTGTGGAAATCCACACTACTGTTCCTTGTGTCTTTTATGTATTTATGTGGATTTTCCCATCTGCAGCTGAGATTGATTTAGAAACTTGGAGCAAAGTGGCTCAAACGCTCCTGTTCACTTTTCCCACAGTGTCCCCTGAGAAGCAGAGATCTCCATTAGTCTGGTCATGTCTCTTCCCTACTGAGATCTCTCCTTCCAATTTCTTGCCAGACTGCACAGTCCCTGTGTCTAGAAACTTATCTCCCAAACTTACTTAATGTCCTAAAGTACTATTCTTGCTTGGGGGAGGGAGGGTTGCATCTATTTCCTCCTTTTTTCTTTTTCTTTTTCTTTCTTTTTCTTTTTTTTGGTGCCCCCCATCTGGTTTGTAAGTGCCTCGCCCTGTCTTATCTCTCCCGCCTTATCTGCTTCTTGTTGCTGAACCTTCCCCATATAAGGTTAGGTGAGTCTGAGGCGTTGGGTGCAAGCAGGGATGCAGGTTATGTTTTCATTGGAGGCCTTCCTAATTTAGGTATTTTTCTCACTGCTTGGTGGGGAGTGTGTGGTGGCCACATCATTGTCATATCACTGCAGCTGGTGTGTGTGTGTGTGTGTGTGTGTGTGTGTGTGTGTGTGTGTGTAAAAGAGAAACATGCAGCTTTCTCTTTCAGTCCTGGGCTGATAGTGCGCTGCTTAGCATGAGCCACACCCTGAGCTGAGCCAGCAGGGAGCCTCATTTCTGAGTCATGGCTCACATTCCAAGGAGGTGCTTGGCAGAGGTGTTTGCAGGGGTCCGTGCAATCTGACATGCCTGTATGAGGAGGATCCAGCACCCCCAGTGGGGGAAGCAGCTGCCTACGGGGGTGTCAGGGTGCAGAGCCCATGCAGTGTTTAAAAAACCACAAGCAGCGTCTTCATAACAGCTTTCTTAGGAAAGTCCCTTTTTTACATTCCAAAAGCAGGGTCTGGGCCACAACAGCGGAAGAACGAGAAACAACTGAATGAAATGGAAAGCAAAGCTGAGTTTCAGAAGCACCAAAGTTCACTTGGGGAATCTGGAAGGTATCTGAGCAGCGGCCCTGGAGGCCAAAATCCTTGGATCGCCATGGCTCAGGCGCATCTCCTTGTAGTGCAAACAAAGATTTCAGTGGTGATGGAATCTGTTTCCAGAGCAGAAAGTCCTGTTTTGCTTCACTCAGGCCACTGAACAGCCATGGTTGTCCTATGGCAGTGCTTTTGTCAGCCAGAAATTAGCTACCTCCCTGCCTTCAGGCTATTGGGGAGAATCACGTTCAGTAGGGGAAAAGCTAAAGGCCAGGTACTGTTCTGAGGTGTGTACTCCCTCACAGACACTTTCCTTCTGGGTGCTGAGTCACTTCTAGATTGAACAGTGACACTTTGAGCCAAAAATGTTCCTATTCTAGCAATTTGTCCAAGCCCGGAATCAGCCGGTGTCTTGGTGAGTCCAAGCTTCTGATTTGGTGGTTGCAATATCTATCCTGTCTTTGGGATGGGGCTGTGCTGCTAGTCAGTCCCTCCTTTTGTAGCTGTTTGTTTTGTCAGGCACTGTATTGTGCCCCCCCCCCAATAAATAAACAGAAAAACCGTGACTATATCAGTGGAGACCAGAATTTAGAGTCATTAGATCTTTTAGGAAAGGTTGGGGCAACACACACTTTTTTTAAAAGTGACAAGAGGTTATTCCCCCACCTTTGGTATTACCCTAAAGATGGAACCAGGTCAGGGGTCCTAGGCAGTTTTTAGTGATTTTGTAAACTTGCACAACTCAAGTTTGCCTCTCTGTGCTTGTTAACCCTAGCATACCACTGGGAAACACTTCCCCTGTAGGGGAATGATGATAGCGCTTGCCTGTGTTTTAAAAAAACAAAAAACAAAAAAAACCTCTTCAGAGCCTCTGTTTGAAGATGGGTGCGTGCCAAAGCGTTCTCTGGTGGTTAGTTTAACCCCCACCCCCCCGGAACCAGCCAAACTGTATTGATGACTAAGAGCTTTGCTGGATTAGCAGAGATGACCCAGTGCACAGTACCAAGGATAATGGACTGCAACATACTCCATTTACTGACAGTTTTAATTATTTATGCTTAATTTTCTTACAAAATGCCCCATTGCATGTGATGGAGTCTTGGTAACATGATACTCTGCTATTAAAAGGGCGGGTCTGGGACCTATCACTGATGAAGAGCCTCTTCACTTTTGGCAAGATATGAGGTCACTTGCCGAAGGGCAGTGCCCTGCTAACACCTCTTTTTTTTGTTAAGACATCGCTTGATCACACCCAACCCTTAAATCTCTTGGCTCAAACCACTGGTGGAGGTTATTTGGAAAAAGCTATTGGATTAGTTCAGTCCCATGTTGATGTCATGGGTGTCCCCCTCTCATCAGTCTGGCTTCAGGTGTTTGGGTGTAACAGGTGGGTGTTTTGATCTGTAAAGTCCATTGATGTACATAAAGAGTGTCCCATTCTTGATTATGGTGTCGTGAAAGACTGCTGATAGAATAAGCTTCTCTAACTTGCCTGTGGGTCTTCAGAGGGGCATTAGTGACACAAGGTTCTGAAGGGTCTGACATTTTTCTACTTCCGATCACTGGGAGAGACTGTCTTGGCCAAGTGTGGAGGGGGTGCTGTTCCTGTCCTCTCCCAGAATGTAAGTGGGGAAGTAGCTGGGATTTGACCAGACAAAATGAAAGTGATTTGCGGGGGGGAGCTGGTGAGGTAATTCACCATTGTTGTGCATGACAAACCTTTTACCACCGTGGTTCTTGGTCATTGCTGCATCCTTGTTCTCAGTAACAGTTGTGCAGTAGCCCTCCATTATGCAGCCTTCGGGTGAGCTTTAGGCTATTTTCCCTCTGATTCAAACTTTCTTAGTAATCCCTGCATTTGGGGCTTCAAGACATTGGGGGGGAGGGGGAGGGTGTCCTATCCTCAGAGCCTAGAAGCTTCATTGGGCATTCAGTGCACACCCCAACTTGAGTTGGATGAGCCTGAGGCAGGGGCATGCCAAACTGCTTTGCAACACAGGTTGGTTATTGCATCTGGAGTCTTCTGCGTTTTGGTAGGGCCTGGTTATCTGGATCTCTCCAATTCACCCCTTCATCAACTTGTTGTGTAAACAGCAGTCTGCTGGAGAAGAGGTTCTTCTTCGAGCACTGCTCGGATGCATTCAGTAATAGGTGTCTCTGTGCCGGATTGGTCGGAAAAAATTGTCCTAGCCTGTCAGAGGGGAGGTGGCCACCGCCCCTCGCGCAACCCGTGGCTATGTATACGGCCGCCTCCCCGCCCCCTCCTCAGTTTCATTTCTTCCGCCTTGCACGTCGGAACTGGAACGTCCGATCCTTGCAACTCGCAGGCAGCCTGTCTCTTGGCCTTCTACTCACTGTCCGGCGGGGCACATCTCTGTGGATTTAACTCCACCGCGAGAGTCCCCAACACCGGACCAGAACATCTCATCAGTGATGCTGGGGTTTAAACCCTGCGCTGAGTGCGGCAAGGCCTTCACCTGGGACAACCCCCACGGGAAGTGCCTAAGGTGCCTGGGCACAGACCGCATGGTCTCAGTGTGTTCCATCTGTCTCTCCTTTAAACCAAGAACGATTAAGGAGAGGGAATGGTGACGCCACGCCCTAGTCTCGGAGGAGGCTCGGCACCCTTCACCTGAGGCTCGGGTTAGAGCCCGGCACCGTGCCACCGGTGGCCGCTGCCACCACACCACCTCGGTGCCAGCTCTGGCACTGCAGCACCTCCCTGGCGCCTTGGCACCGATCGAGGCCAACCTCAGTCAGCCTGGCACCGTCAGCACTGGGCTAGCCTCGGCACCGCGCCGTATCATCTCCGGTGCCGACCTGAGCTTGGTGCTGCAGGAACGGGAGCCTTCTCGCCTGAGCAGCGAGGACTTGCCAGCGACTCATGTGGAGTCACTTCTCGTCCCGTCCACCCCGGAAGCGGTGGAGGCAGCACGAGCCCTGCTGCTCCTCCTGACTCCGCCTGCCACACCTCCAATCAGAAGGGGCAAACAGGCCTTCATCTCAAAGGCCCGGGTTCATCCGCGACGCTCATCCTCACCTTCTAACACCCTGTTTTCCACCCTGGCACCAGGCCGGGAATCCCGATTCCCTTCCCCAATCTCCAGCCTAGGGACCTTTTAAGGGCTCCAAATGGCCCCGGCACCGCACAGCGGCCCCATCTCCCTTCCGGTTTCGGCTGCAAGAATGGTCCCCTAAGGGAACTCTCTCCCCTCTGTGGCGGACCCCCGGTGGTGTGCTGCCCCGGCTCTGGTGTCCTTTTATGGGAAACCTCTTGGCGCACTGTGACCTATTGTGCTGGGCCACGGACCATTTTAGGTATGGAGGTGGAGCCCCTGAGTCCCATCCCGCCCCCCAATACCCTGTTCGGACCGGTGTTTGCCTCCATGGCACCCTTAGCAATCCCACCCCACCCGAGCATATGGGACCTCGCATGCTCCCGGTGGCAGAGTCCAAGCTCCGTCCCCCCCGGTTTCGGATACGGTGAACATGAAGTTTTTGGGTAGCCAAATCGGACTACCCCTTGTTCTCTGGCCATGCAGTTCCCCCTAGGGACGTGGCCCAGATGGCAATGGGGGCCGGAGACCCCCCCAGGGACCCCTTCCTGCCCTCCAGAGAAACTAGGGAGCTGGATCTGTTAGGCCATAAAGTGTACTCTTCATCAACCTTTCAGTTGTGAGTAGCAAACAACCAGGCTATAACCAGTGGGTACTTGCTGGATGTTTTGGGAGTCACTCAGGAGATTTAGAAATATGCTTCCACCTGAGGCCAGGGATGAGTATGATGCCTTCCTGGAGGAAGGCAACATAATCTCTCAAGATCTCTTCTTTCAGCCTGCGATGTGGTGGACACTGCTACCTGCACCATGGCCTCAGCGGTTACCCTCCGCGGGGTGGCATGGCTTAGGGAGGCTAGAGTGCCCCCTTCTAACGCACAGCAGGTGGTCCTTGACCTGCCCTTTGAGGGGAATGTCCTGTTTCCCCCTGAAACCCTCTCTCTGTGGTGGGCACAGCCTGGGATCCTCAGAGGCCAAATATTTCAGCCTTCTCCCTCCTGGACACCCCCCCCCCCAACTTAGCTCCCCACTTCCCCGGGCAGGACAGCCCCTTTTCCTTCCCGCCTCACTCATGGCGGGAAGAGGGCCTTCACCTTGGTCTTCCCTCTGCGAGTGAGCCCACCCCTCTCCAAGGAGGGGCCCCTCTGACCACCACCACTCTTTACCCTTAGGGTGCAGGGGACCTTAGGGTGTCACTGCTGCAGATGGTCAAACCCCCCCCCCCCCCCCCTACTCCCCATAGGGAAGGCAGGTCTAGTGGGAACCATCCCGGTCGGTCCTTCATTCTTCCCCTTCCCCAATTGTGGGAGCAAGAACTAGATCGGGATGCCAGGGGCTGACAATACGACGACGCCTGCCTACGGTGCCAGTACCCCAATACTGTAGCTACCACTCCTCACCCCTTTAAGCAGCAACTTCCCTGAGGATGGAAACTGCCCCCTCCTATTCCTAATGGCCTTCCTTCCTGAATACTCCCCACCACGTTCCCCACCCTAACCCCTCACTAAGGGATGGAGGCGTGTCTTGTTGTAGCCCCAGCTGCGGGGGGCTCTGAGACGCGCAAATCTGAAGCCTACTTGCAACAGGACTGTGCCTGTGGCCATGACGCGTCTCTCAGGTAGGCCCCCTCGTTCTGGGTCAGGGGAAGAGGTGGGGACACCCCTGGTTGCACCACTGTCTTCTGCACTGTGACCTCAACCCCCTTTGGACAGGAATTTCTCCTGTGCACTAAGGGGACACATCTGTGTAGCAATACAGCTACCTGGATAGCTATGTCATCGGGAAGGTCTCTCTAGAGCGGGTTTTACCCCTGCACGGGCCCTAGGTACGGCCCACTCCTCCCCTTTCCCCACCCTCGCACAGTTCCTCATCTCTACTCTCTGGTCACGTGGTAGGAACCCTCACCTTGGTCTTCCCTCGCTTCCCTGACCTCACTAAAGCACAGCCGGGGGCACCCTTTTAAAACTGAGGGGGAACACCCTGTTGTGTACCATATGTTGGGAAACTGCAAAAAGTCTGTCCCTTCAAGCGCCCTCCCGCATATAGTTCCTGCCTTGGTATCCACTGCCTTCTGGACAGTTGTCTACATCAGACAAAAGGTTCCCTACTTCTGGGGCAGTTGCATAATCTTTTGCCTTAGTCTTTTATTCCCTGGCAGGACACGACCCCCCCCCCAATATTTTCTGCCTTGCCTCCCCCTGGGACTGTCCCACTACACTGCGCGTAGCCCCTTAAGTGCTACTGCGTTTTTATTCCCTGTGCACGTTGGTGGCGCCTGGCAATTCTGCAGTCCCCTGTTTTCCTTTCTCAAGGACCTGTTGACACCCACTGCCGTTCCAATGACACGATACACAGAGAACCCATTTTGTACAACATATAACAGTTTGGGGTTGTACCCCTTTTATTTGCCTTCTGGCTCCCTCCAGGGAGAGAACTTTGTTGGGTTCTCTGATCCCGGGGTGCCCTTCAGATGTGGCAGCTGCCACCTTGTTGCAGTCCCATTCTCTAGCTTAAAAAGGACCCTTCCTTGGCAGCAGAATTCTTCAATATCCATGTATTGAAGAGTTTTCCTCCTTGGCAGCCCTGGCATGGCAAAGTGGTAGCGTTATCCCTCCAGCAAGCACCATAGGTACTGAGTCCACAGCCTTTCACAGCCTTCCTTCGATTCTTTGGTCACTGAGGGGCTGACTAGACGGTAGTAAGAGTTCTCTTCCATTCCTCTCCTTCCCCCTTGCACTTGAGTGAGAGCTTCAAGAGGCAAACCCTGCAAGCTTAGACAGTGGGGTCCTCCCCTGCATTCTAGTGCCCTGCGGGCTCTAATAGGCTCATCTCATCAACATTGCCTCAGGCCACCTTGCGGTCAATATTTTTCCAGAACCTCTCCTGCGAGAGCCCGGTCGTGATGCAGGCTCAGCTGAAAACGTGCGCTTCTGTGCTACCAGGTCATTAATTAGCATGCCGTAGGCCCTATCCTGCTTGGTTCGACTCTATACACCGCGGCTAGTGTCTCATGGTCTCCTCAGTCGCCCTTGAGCCCCTCACGACCGGGTTGCTTGGCCGCATCCTAGATAAGGGGCATTGTCATCCCCTTACTTCTCCCTGTGTACTCAGTAGTCGCCAGGTCAGTCCATGACTGTGGTTCCTGCAAAGCCTTTGGGTGCTCTCTGCCTCCCTTTTTTGTTCTCCCACGAGATGCGCCCATATGGCTAGTCTCATTTGCTAGTGTTCTCCTTCGAGTCCACTTGACACGGCCTAGGCCAGACATTGTAGTCTGTTGGTTACATTTCAAGTTTTTTTTTCCCCCCAGGCAGGGCACCTGCACAACCCGTTTTCTTAGGTTGCGTCCCTTTCTCCAGCTCAGGTGACCTTGCCTGACCTGCGTATGCGTTCTGCCTTGATGGGTTCGGTTTTGCCCTGTTCTTGTTGACCCTCAGCTCTTGCTGCTTCTGAGTCCGTCAAGGCCTGTCCGCCTCTTGTCTTCGGCGAGTGTCTTGCTGTGGGGCCTCTACCTTTACAGTGTGTGTTTGTTTGCTGTGCTGAAGGCGGAAGTAACAACTCCATCCGCCATCCATCAGCATGGCTAGTAGTCACCTATTACTGAATGCATCCGAGCAGCACTCGAAGAATAACGGTGGGTTACTCCCAGTAACCGTCCTTCTTCGAGATGGGCTGCTTGGATCCATTCAGGTCCCTTCCCTCCATCCCCGCTGCTGGAGTTGGCGACTCTAAGGAAGTGAGGAGGGGGCGGGGAGGCGGCCGTATTTATAGCCATGGGTGGCGCGAGGCGAGGCGCGGTGGCCGCCTCCCCTCTTCTGACAGGCTAGGACAAGTTTTTTTTTCAGACCAATCTGGTACTCTGGCACGGGGATACCTATTACTGAATGGATCAGAGCAGCCCATCTCGAAGGAGGACGGTTACTGGTGAGTAACCCACCGTTCTTAAACTCTGTCAGGGTGGGGGGAGGACTTAGCAATTGCAAGCCCTGGTGGCACACTGAGAGTGGCAACAGCTGGCTGTGCACCTGTCATTTAGGATGGCTGGGGGCATGATCAGATGAGTTTGAGAGCCCTTGAACTCTCTCCTTCTAGCCCAGTTTGCTAGAGTTGCTGTTTTTGAGTCATTCCTCTGAAATACTGTGTCTAGCTTTCTCGTAGAGGTAGATCATCTCCCTTGCCTGTATGGAGCATGGGAATTTGATGTTAGCCATGTAAAACAAGTGCTTGGATTTATAAAACTCTTGAATAAGATGCTGAAGAGTCTTGCTGATCTGTGCCACGTAAACCATGTGCTGAGATGTAGCCTGCAACCTGCCACTTTAGTGTCTGAGCACGTTGGATAGCAGTAGGGAGGTCCCTAGTGGATTTCAAAGGTGGTCTAGCACTCTTTTTTTTTTTTTTTTTTTCCCCCTTGCCCAGGGTAAGACCTGCATAGGATAGCATTTGTCTTAGACTCAAACAGCTTGTTTCCTGTTTAATATTTTTGGTTTGGGTAGAAGTGCCAGGAAGCCATTCTTGGGGAGAAGGGGCTTTGGAGGAGGAAGGTTTTTACAGCATTTCCTGAAGATGCTCAGACTCCTTGGCCTTGCTTGAATCCCCCCTCCCCATTCCCTTTTCCTAGAAGTTGGTTCCACAGCTTCAATTTTTTTCCCTTCAATTTGAGATCCTTTGTCCCGCAGCTCTTGCATGCTTTGTGATCCACATCTTTGTGGTGGAGCATAGCTGTCAGTGTTTCAGAGATCAGAATGTGGTCTGATGTAGCTGAGGCTTGATTTCACTGACTGCTTTGAAGACGGGTACCAAGCCCTCAAACTGACTAGGAGTGGGTGGAGGCACTGCCTGAGATGTGTGAAATAAGCAAGGAGTCCTGTGGCCCTTAAAGACTAACACACTTGTGTAAGTGTATCTGAAGAAGGGGCAGTGGGATGTGAGTGGGTAGAAGAGCATCAAAGTGAGAGGCACAAGACTGTAGACTTAGCCGTAAGTGTCTGCATGTCTTCCTGGAAATTTCAGCCGCTGAGAGTCGACTATAATACCATGCTGCTCAACCAGGGAGTAAATGGTGTCTGTGAATTACAGAGGCTATATGTGTAACTGCTACTGCCTAGTGTTAATAACTTGTGTAGACTTCTCATCTAGGTTGAGACCTCAAAAGAGGCACTGTTTCCTAGTGGGTGGGGCCTTAGCATGGGTCTCAAGAGCCCGTTTCCCAGCTGTTTCTGACCTCCTGGGAGGCCTTGCACATGTCACTCTTCCTGGTTTACCACCACTCCAAACCCATCCTTTGCCATGCTTTCCCCCCCCCCCCTGCATTGAGCACAACCAGGCTCTGAGGTGCTCCTGTGGTAAAGGGGCTATTTCCCCAGAGCACTTGGTCTGCCAAGGTCCCATGCACCTTGCTCATCTGGAGGAAGATTTTTGCATTGTTGCTGATTGGGAGTAGTTCTGCCAGTCTGGGCCTGTTTCTAGTCATTACTCATAAATGCTTGACAGTCCTGATCAGGTGGACTGAGTATTTTGATGCAATCTGGGCCTCGAGGCTGAGCCTGAACAAGTGAACTAAACTGGCATTTGGGTGTCTCTGTGGTCTGGAGTGCTGCTTATAGGTGCGCTTTACCCTGGGTAGAGGGAAGCAAAGGCATTATCTTGTTTAGCTCCATCTGGCTGATTTGGGAACAGTGGCTCTATGGTGCTGGTTTTCCTCTCCAAGAGGAGATGTTATCATGGATTTCAGGGTGTCAAAGCCCCATCCCTCAGTTTAAGGTTAGGTCTGATCCTCTTCTGTTGTGGTATGGTGTGTGGAAAACATTAGTGTTGTAAATTGTACATCTCAAAACTTTTTAAAATCCATGAAGCCTGCATCTGCCAAGCATCTTGTAGAGGAATAAGGATGCAATGGATATGGAACAGAATTCTTGCCCCTTCTCTTTGTCTCACACCACAAACAGGACTTAATGTGAAGGAGACAGGAAGGAAACTGGCTTTTACTGCTGCATTCCCATATCTTGTACATCTTACGCCTAACATGTCTGGTCATTGCATTAAGTTTGGCACAAATGAACATGCTAAAGGCATCTGCTGGTATGCCCTGTGGGAACCTGGTCTGAAGTGTGTTCTTGTCACTGGAGCAATACCGTAACTTATCCAGTTGGGACTAAGCTGACAGTGAGGCAGAAGATTGTGATGTCTTTTGGGGTACTTATGATAAGGTGGCTGTGTATTTTGAGTACCTCACAATGTTTAATGCTAGCCTTGCAGTGCCTCTAGATCTATGGGAGAGCGGGGACTTGAACATGCAGTTCCCCAGTCCTAGGCTAGTGACCTGACTATGGGATTGTCCCTCCTCTCTGGTTGAAAGCTACCTATTCCATATGGATAATGGGCCTGGTGATGCCAAGGCTATGTGGGGAGTTATCACAAATGTACTATGAAGACGTGGGAACAGCTGTCTAATGATTGAGATGAGCTGGCAGACCCCTAAATAAATGGTCTTAGGGAGGGGGTGGCTCTTTCTAAGGGTGGAGCACAGGCTGAGTGAAATTCTCCTCTGGAAACTAATGTAGGAGAAGCAGAAGAAATAAGGCAGAGGTTCTGGAAATGGCTTTGAGAAGGACACCCCCTCCACCATGAGCTCTGGGGGTGTGATGGCTCTGCAAATCCCTAGAGAGGAAAGGCAGTTCATGTGTTTGACTGGCTAGCACCCCAGAGGAGTCTTTTGGCCATTAGCTGGTGGGAAGTGGGGAGAAGGTTCTGTCCAGTCAGGTCTGCTCTGTCCCCAGGTTTTGGCTTGCAGTGTCTCTAACCACAGGTGAATGTCCAATTGCGGGTGGGTTTCCCCCCCGTGCTTGCTACCCATAAATGCTGGAGCCCGTAGGCCAGGCTAAGGCAGGCTGAGGCCCTGTCCTTACCCTTGTATGGAGTGGCAGTGGCAAGTTGCCCATACTAACCATTTGGGGCTGGCAGGCAGCCTGCAGTCACTCCTCTCTGGACAGACTGGGGCCTCTCTCCCACCCCAAAACCACAACCCAGTCTGCATGTGGAAAGGTCTCCATTGTGGAGAAGGGAGGGCTCTCCACTGAGCAGAAGGATCATTATGGGAAGTCAAGATAAAACTGTTCCCCCGGCTTTGTCAGGCTCTCTGTCAGGTGTCAAGATGCATCTCAAAGATTTTCTTAACCATGATGGCTGTAATAGCAGACTTGGGCTTAAAGTGGAAATCCTGGGTATTGCCTGATGCTAGCCACTGGGGTTCTGATAGCTTCTAGCTCGAGCTGGGATCTGTCTACACTTTCTCCCCAGTCAAAGCCCCTGGGTGCCTGCAGAGTAACCCAGCTTGTTGAATTGCAACCCAGCTGGAGCAGGCAAAGATAAAGCAAACTGACTCGTGTGTCGGGTGAAGAGGCAGTTGCTGGTGGGAGGGATGTGTGCGTGCATTTCTGGTCTCTTCTGCTTATGCGCCCGGCAGTAGAAGTGGATTGTTTTATTGGTGAAGGAAGATTACAGGGCGGAGGCTACCAGATGTTAAAATGCAATTCAGACTGTCTCCAGCACAAATAAAAATCCCTTGCTGGGCTCAGTCCTCTCTGGGCCATGGTGTCTGATAAGAACTGAAGCCGAGAGGGTATTGAGTGTCTAAAAAGGTCTTGGATGATGAAGGAATAAGAGCTGCTAACAGGGAAGCCTGATTTGGTTTACTTGGTGACAAGTTAAAAACAGCTGGAAGGCTTCTGCTTTAGAAATCTGTGTGCTGGAGTAAAGTGGGTTTGCTCTATGTTTTGGGGTTGAGGGGTGTGTAAGCTCAGGCCTGGAATAGCAGGGATGGCAGGCTGGGATTGAGGACCATCAGAAAGGGTGGGAGCAGGGAGTGCAAATGCAACAAGGAGCGTCTGTCCCTGTGTGTGTGTGTGTGTGTGTGTGTGTTCTGGAAACAGTGCATGTATTCACCTGTGACGCTGGGTGCAGAGGCTGCCTGCAGCCCACTCTTCAAGCACTGGTGCTATAGAGGGGAGCGTGGGAAAGCCAGCCAAGGCAGCCAGTGCAGAGGCTAGACTAGTTCCTGCATGCCCGCCCTCCCTCTTGTGGCTGTATCTGTTTCAACAGCATTTTGACTGGCATGCTGGGATGTAATGGGTAGAGGAGAGGGTCCATCTCTGTACTCTGGTGCAGCTTTCTCAGGATTTGTGGGAGTGAAGTGTGCTGATAAAGGGCAAACTTGGTCTGGTGAACTAGTGGGGCTACATCCCGATGAACTCATGAGGTAATTGGATGCCAGCCACCTTTTGGAATTTGGGAGCCAGCTCTAGGGCGGGTCTGGTCGAGCCAGTTTGAGGCAGAAGGTAAAGATCTGTTGTGTCGGAGGCTGCAGAAGGAGTGCACAGCTGAGCCTGGTGAGGCCCCCTCTTGTTGAGAGGCTTTCCGCCCTTCCATAACCATCCTCATCCCTTGCAGGAGATGGGAATGGTATTGGAAGATCACGTTAAGCAATTCCGTGTCACTTCCCCATAATTCATATCACACTGGTTCAGTTCTGGCTTGTCCTCTGTTGCTTCCCTCCCTTCTCCATTATACTCACTGTTTCTCCCCCATCCCACTGTCTCCACAGCTCTCTTTCTTCCTGCTTCCTCACTGGTGGTGGCCGGGCTGCTTCTCCAATGATTATTTGCGTCTAGACCTGGCCGTGCTGTGCCTTAGCCAATCAAATCCGACCTTCCTTCCTTACAGGTGTGTATGGAAAAATGCTTTTAATAATTCACTAAAATCTTGGGTTTCCTTCCCTCTTGCACCCTTTTGTTTTCTTCCCCATTTGTAGTTCTCAGCAAATGCAGAAGGTGGGTCAGAGGGCTGAGTGACGGCTGCCCTTTAAGATTAAGGGTCAAAGACCCTCTTTACAGGTTGTCCAAGTGTCCATAGGTCTCACTGGGTTGAGAGTTGTATTGCCTAATGTGGGGATTGTGGGAGAGCTGTCCCAGAAGTCAAACTGGGGTATTGGATTCTTTATGCAGCAGGGACCCATTTGGGGATCACTGCCTGGTGGGGTGTCTCAGCACTCTGCCTCCATCAGATGGTGGGGTACAAAAAAGCCACTTGCCTTACCAGAGTGAGCACCTAATTCACTTGGAGCCGCTCTGGCTGGTGAAGGATTCCCCTTTATTCCAGCTGGACTTACCACCTATCCTGTGACTTGCACTCACCCACCAGGAGATTGCCTTCCTTCCCCCAAAGGTTGAGAAGGGTATGATGGGAGAACCCTTCTGATTAATGCACTACTGGCTCTGAAGACTTCCCTCTGGGCCACTTACATGTGCTGCTCTCCTAGTTGAGACTGGCTCTCTTCCCTGCAGGGGTCCCCTACCTGGTGGATAGGAAGAGGGGCCCTATCAGGACTGCACAGTGGTGTAGTGGCAGCAGAGAATGGTCTTGCCCTTGCAGATCCTATCCAATTGAGACCCTCATCAAAGAGGGGGGACTGGAAAGCCTCATTCCTAGACTTGCAGGCAGGAGCTGCTGAGAATACAGGGAGTCCTGCAGAAGGGGGTGACAGTCCCACCATGTATGATGGGCCAGCTGCTGCTCTTCCATAGGGAGCATGGCAGAACTGACACTTGTTCTCTGTTGCAATAGTAAGAGAACCTGGCCTTGGGGTTGATGTTTCATCTGTTTCCTCTGATCTCTCCTTCCTTCTTTCAACTGTATGCTGTGAAGTGAGGGGTTTCTCCCCCTTCTCCTACTCCCCACCTGTGTGAGGCTGGTTTTCTCTCACGCCCCGTGCCCTACACCCTCCCTCCCCTGTGTGGGGCCCTCGTTACCATGGACGACTCAGAAGTGGAGTCAACTGCCAGCATCCTGGCCTCCGTCAAGGAGCAGGAGGCGCAGTTTGAGAAGTTGACCCGGGCACTGGAGGAGGAGCGGCGCCACGTCTCGGCACAGCTGGAGCGCGTCCGGGTCTCCCCTCAGGACGCCAGCCAGACGATGGCCAACGGCACTCTCACCCGCCGGCATCAGGTAAAACTCCTAGGGAGAGGTGGGCATGAAGGGCTTGGCAGAGCCCTTTTGACTGCCCTGGCACGTACGGCGGTGGATCTGGGAAGAAAGTCTGCCTCCTGCTGGAGCTGGCCTGTAGTGAAGGGTGTCCCCTGCTCCCTCCCTGCTGGCACTCCTTATACAGGAACTTTTACTGCACTTAATGCATTCGAGTAACTACTGTAAGAAGGTACCAGCTGATGTGCATCTCTCCTGTTTTGGCCCGGTATCCTCTCTAACTTGGTGATCTGTGTTATCAAATGCCCACCCTGTGGATGTGAGTGTACTCTGGGCTCTAGCTATGCGGCTCCACCCTCATTCTGATGCTACACCAATCTAGTGCCCATTTTGGGTCTGTAGGCCCCCCCCCACTGTCATGTAATGGGGCATATCAGAACCTTTTCTGTATTTTATCTGCCCTTTAGTCTTGTGAGGCAGACATTGCTGCTGTTTCCCCATTGGTACCAACAAGGAGCTGGGTGCAAGGGAGATTGACTTGGCCAGGATAACATAGGTGCAGCCTGGCAGAGACTTGGGTTCAGTGCCCTACTGAAGTCCTAGGCGAGCACCTTTTCAGTGCTGGGTAGCCAAATGCACAGGGCAGGTGCCAGGAGGGGCTGAGAGAGCAGTCTGCGGGACTCTTGACTCATGCTGCCTTGCAGTGGTGGATTTGGCTTGATCTCCTTTCTGTTCTTGTGGCTCTTTTACACTCTCGCTTGTTCCATTTTGTTAAGGGGTAAGAAGTCAGAACCCTCTGGGCCTTGTTTTAGAGGGCCGGATGGCAGCACTGTGCTACTAAGAGAAACTTCCCAGCCTCCATTTGAGTTAGAGGAGTGGATTTCTGCACTTCAGTGGGGGTGGCTGTTCCCTGGGCAGTGAGTGGGAGGAAGGGTGGGGGGGTGTGTGTGTGTGTGTGTGTGTGTGAGAGAGAGAGAGAGAGAAGATAATAGGGAGTGAAAAGCCATTCTGCTCTGTGGTCTGCTTTAGACCCTGCTAGTTCTTCTTATCTCTCTGAAATGCTGGGATGTGTCAGCTGGTGGCCTCTGGCTCCCACATCAAAATAAGATGTGAAGTGGCTTGTCTTTTCTCTCTGTGGTGGACTTGAGGTGTGCAAGTACAGGAGGAGCTTTGCTCTTTTGGTGGGAAGTACCTGGTGTTCAGAGCAGAATGGCATAGGAGTTCTGGGGTGTCCAGAGGGCAGCATATGGGAGATGGTTGCTCACTGACTCCTCTTCAGGGCTCCCCAGACTGGACTGGGGAGCAGCTGTTGGCCTCCTGCTTGGCTGTGTAGCACAAACCTCAAGGGCACCATGCCCAGACCTTCCCACTTCTGAGATCTTGGGGCCTGGAATCACCTTGGCTCATCATATGGCCTCTGCCTGCTTCTAACCTCTGGTGTGTTGGAACTGGCTGCCGCCCAGTCTGGAATAGAGACTAGGGTGTGAAGCCATCTGTGCAGTCCTCGAGGTGGAAGTACATGTCACGAGTGCATGGTCTGGCCGCCTTTGCTTGGCAGCAACTGGACAATGCATATGGGGCACTGGACTGGAAGTATTGTAATGTACTGTTTTGTGGCTTGGTTTCAGAACGGCCGTTTCCTGGGCGATGCTGACCTGGAGAGGCAGAAATTCCCAGATTTGAAACTCAACGGACCACCGGTAAAGGATCTCTGGGAGGAGCAGGGGCCTCTTGTTGGGAGGGCAGTACCCCTTGGGGGGGGGGGGCAAGGCCTGAGTTCAGTGGCTGCTCTCTCAACCTTGTGTAGGGAACCTGTTTCTCCAGATATTGTCTGCAGGGGTTCCTCCTCCCTCTCTGTGCTGTAGATCCAGCAGAAAACACTGCATTCCTCCAGGCTCTGAGATCTCCTTATTTCTGTTAATTTGCCCTCCACCCAACATAGATTCCCCTACTCAACAAGAAGCCCTTGCAATCTGTCATCCCCTGGATCAAGGTCCTTGACTTCACTCTGCCATCTTGCTTGCTTGCTTCCTCTCATGACCTGGTCATCGTAGCTACCAGGCTGCTGCTCCTTATTGGCCCAGCCTAGCAACAGCAAGAACAGGGTGGAGGCTGGAGGGTGATGACAAGTGACCCATCTAGAACTTTCCCACAACCTGTTTGAGAAATGCTGCTCTAGCCAGGAGATAGCTTAATGGAGTCCTTAGGGATTTCACTGAAGGTGGTAAGAACCTCTCTTGGTACAGGCAGGGCTAAGCTCACAAAGTGCTGTCTCCGGTAGGTGGGATCTGGTGGCACTTGCACTCTGGGATGACTTGAGTGTCCCTCCCTTACTGTAGGACCGCAGCCATCTCCTGTACAGCACAATCCCCAGGATGCAGGACCCGGGTCAGATTGTGGAGGAGACATACACCATGGAGGAGGATCCAGAGGGTGCCATGTCAGTTGTCTCTGTGGAGACCTCTGATGATGGGACAACCCGGCGCACGGAGACGACGGTAAGGGACTCTTGGGGAGAGGGGACTGTCTTGTCTTTGGTAGTGCTGATCTGGCCTGCTCTCCCCAAGTAGTTTGGTGAGATGGCATATGTACTAAACTCTCATAGGGTCCTGCATGTTTCTCTAGCATTATTAATTGAAACTGGAAGTGAGAGCTGTTGGTGAAGTGAGGGACATGAGCAGAGCCTTGCCAGGGCTGGGGTAGCAGGGAGGTTGGGTTGGTTTAGGGCAGGGGTCTCAAACACATGGCCCATGGGCCACATGCGGTCCCTAAAGCTATTTCTTTTGGCCCACAACGATACTATTGTTATCAATATTTGCAGTAGCATTCTATGAAAAGGTTTCAGTGGTGCGGTCCTTGGGCTAATGTACTAGTCCTCATGTGGCCCTTGTGGTGGTTTTGAGTGTGAGACTCCTGGTTTAGGGGGCATCAGCAACCCTCGTGTTTTGATCTGATGATAAATCCTTTTGCCCATCTCTGCAGGTGAAGAAGGTGGTGAAGACTGTGACCACGCGGACAGTACAGCAGGTCCCTGTTGGGCCAGATGGGTTACCTGTGGAGGGTTCTCCTGTCCCCAATAACTACATCCAGACAGTGGACAGGAACTTCCGTAAAAATGGCAATGGTGTGCCTGCCAGCTATATGAACCAGCCTGGTACTGCCACTCTCCCCCGCAACTACCATTACCCAGACGGCTATGGGCGCCCTTATGAGGAGAGCTACCCTAGCAGTGACCACAGCTACGGCAGCCTGTCCCGTGTGACCCGTATCGATGAACGTTACCGGCCTTCCATGGATGACTACAGGGCCCCCAGCCGTCAGAACATCTATGGTCCCCAGCCACAGGTGCGAGTAGGTGGGAGCAACATGGACTTGAACCGCTTTCACCCAGAGCCCTATGGGCTAGAGGATGACCAGCGCAGCATTGGCTATGAAGACCTGGACTATGGGTTGATGCAAGACTATGGCACAGCCAGGCGGGCGGGGACTCCCTCGGACCCTAGGCGGCGACTCAGGTAGGAACAGCAGGCTTTATGCAGGTTAGCAGACCACTGGTCTCTGGGTGGTGTTTCTCCCCACCCTTTAGTGCTGAGCAATGGGTGATTCCATTGGCAGCGTGACCCTCCGTGAGCCATGCTGTAATAGCTTCCATATCTGTTGGGGATGGGGTTTTTGCTTTTGTATATCTGGACCTGACTGTCCATAGATGTGGCCATCAAGGTCACTGGTTCTCGACTGTGGTCTGTCGACCCCTGGGAATCTGCAAACTGCTTAAAGCTTCTAAAGGGATCCATACCACCATCCAAAATTCTTTTTAGAGGTCCACAAATAAAGAAAAGCTTAGAACCTGTAACCTAATGGAACTGTACAATTTTACAGTCAAACATTTAGCCCCCTGCAGCAAGGAGCTCTACAGAGCGATCATGCACTGTCCAGAGTTTTTTGTCCTGCCCATACTGTCTCATGACATACCCTGCGGCTTTGATGCTGGGCAAAGTTTGAGTGAGGAAAGTGACTGAGTTCTGGGGCTCCTTGATCTGTTGAACCCTCGTCCCCCCAATGTAGTGTTGAGAGAGCCTCCTGTCAAGCTAAGGTGCTCAGTTCCTGTAAGCCTGGATCCACTTGTTTGGGGAAAAAAAATATTAATTTTGATAGCAAGGACTGTGTGCTGGAGTCTTATTCCTCTGTTTTGTCACACAGCAGCAGCAAACCAGGTGGTGCAATGTACTGACACAAGCACCCAGACTTCGCCTCAGTGCAGCATTGACTTAAGTTAAAATGATCACTTAGTTGGGGTCCTAAGGTCATAGCATGTGATGTTTCAGATTGGAGGAGGACTGATTCTTGAGTGCATCTCCCTCCTCCTTGCACAGCAGTGATGAAAGGGTTTGGAGAAGAAACTGTTCAATCTGTCTGACAACAGCAGTTGGTTCCCTGTGCTGTGGGCAGTTTTAGGCTTTTTTGTCCCCCTGGCTGATGTAGCCAAGTGATTCTTTGACTACAGGATACTTCAAGGATCCTGTAGTTTTGCCACTCCTGTGATACTGTAGCATCCTGGAAGGGTTGCTAGTGTTCTGTTACATGGAGTAAATGAAGGAGTCAAGGTGAGGAAGGGCACCAGACAAGAACATCCCAACAGGAAGCTGTTTCCTGCTCCTCAATACTGGTTTGTGTATCTGATGATTGTGTGTAAAATCAATGGCAGACCTTTGGCTTTGTCTGAAAGTCTCAGCTCCTTTTAGCTGCGCTGCTCTAGGTTCTAACTGCCTCTGGGGGCTGCTGCGTGATTTAGGGGATCTGAACTCCAAAGCTCAATGCTCAGCAGAATTCCTGACATGCAAATTGCTGCAGAATCAGTCTACTTTTACAGAGGACACTACTACAGGCAAGAGAAGTTAACTTGCTGCTGAACCAGTCTCTTTCAGGGCACTGAAGGTTACCTAGCTCCAGCTCTGGGAGGTGTGACTGACCCAGCCAACCAACCTTGCCACTTAGAGGGCTCAAACTGGCAGTCTTGAGCCTGGGCTAGGAATGAGGAATCTCTCTGGCATTTTGAGGCCGCCTTATCTAGGCTGAGCAGCAGCTCCTCCTCAGTCAAGATCCCTGTTCCTGTCCAAGTCCTGGGAGGCTAAGATCTGTACTTGGTGCCAGGAAGGATGCAGGTGGTTCTGGGGTTACTGCAGTGACCTGGGAGTGCTCAAACCCATTGGTTGTCTCTGCAAGAAGCCAAATAAGAAGAGGCACTGGAGCAGTGGTTCCCAGCCTGTGGCCTGGGGCTCTGCTCTTGCTAGTAGAGAAGGGAACTGCTGACTATGGGTGGAGTGGATTTGTCTAGGGCAGGCATGGCCAAACTGCGGCTCAGGAGCTGCATGTGGCTCTTGAATGAAAAAGTGTGTCTCACGGAAGAACGTCAGCAGAACAATTTAGTAGGTAAAAGTATATGGCTATATGCCTCAGTGTGGCTCTTGAGGGTTTAATAATCAACTTTGTGTGGCTCTTGAGTTCCATAAGTTTGGCTATCCCTGGTCTAGGGCCGCAAGACCTGTGCAGGGGGATGGGAGATCAGTGCTCCCCTCTACCTGGCTGTAGCAGGGATTATGACAAAGTACTCCACTTGGGTATGAAGGTGCTGCAGCCAGAGGGAGGGGACTGCTGATCTCCCATCATCCTGGCTGCAGAAGGATACGACTGCCTAGCGACATAGGTGGAGTGCACAGGGCTACTGGACACGTGCGGTTGCCCTGCTGCAGCAGGGCAGTGGGAGATCAGTGAGGAGGCAGCCTCCTTGCTAAACTTTTTGACTTCAGTGGGGGGCAAGAAGGAGGCTCCTGGTGGTGGAGGCTGGTGGTCCTTTCAGGGTTGTAAAAATGCTATCTGTGGCCCTCAAGCTAAAAAGGCTGGGAACCACTGCACTAGGTGAGTTCTGTGGTTGCATGACTCGTGTGGTAATCTCCTAGCACAGCCCCTGTGGGCTCTCCTGTGAGGAGGACTCCATACAGAAGGGTTGCTCAACATTATATCCTCATATCTGGCAGCCAGTAATCATCACTGGTGTTGCAAATTGCCTGACTGGCCTGCCCTTGTCTTCCTGCTCCCTCACTATGGATCAGGCTGTTTTTTATCCCCAGACTGGCTGATAAGGATCACAGAAATCCATGGAATCCAAGCATTGTTGGAGTTGGCTCATCACAGCTCTCTCAATTACCTTCCTGTCTCATTGCTCCCACTCTGAAGGCTGGTAGCTGGCAAGATTAACAGCCCTGGGATGTTTGTCTTGAGTTTGGGCCTAAGCTTTGAAGCGTGCTTGGCAAGTTGCCCTCCTGAAGGAAGTCATTAACTGCGGCCCCCCCCCCCCCAATGTGCCTAGTGTCTCTGCTTGTCTATAATCAGCCGTGAAGGACATGGGTCCATCTTGCATGTTGAGATGCAACTTGTTAAGCATGTAAAAATCCTCAGGCGGTGGAACGGACTGAGATGAAAGCGCTGGAAAAGATTAATTCTTTCCTCCATCGCTTTCCCATGGAACGCTTGGACATTCCTGAATCAGTAGGAACAAGTTGACCTTTCTCTGTAGCGAGAAATGTTCTGATGCAGCCCAGCTTAGGGTGGATGCTTAATACCCAGTTGAACTGGAGTTAGCAGATGAAACAATCAAACAGTACTGTCTTGACCACAGCCATGGCATAGGAACAAAGCATCTGCAGTGGGCTTGTTTATTGAGATTGTCTTGTGGAACTTCAGCTTTCTGTCACTGACTACCATGCTGGCCTCTGCAGTTTATCTGTACACCCTGGCAGCATATGACACACAGGGTAGCACCTTAATGAGTGGCTGTGGGGCACAGGGTTACCACATGATCATCAGTGGCAAAGCAGCAAAATCTCCCTTGGTGAGTTCTGGCTCTAACGAAATGGCTTCCCTGGCTGGTTCTTAAATAGAGTTTCCACCTCAACAGGAGGAACTGGTTTGACCTGACGCTGCCCCACTGGTCAGGCCCTTAGCCAGAAGGAGTAATACAGATGGGGTGTGCTCACCAGTGAATGAAGTCGGAAAGGTGTGAGATGCCCTGAGTGGTTATAGTACAAGATGTGAATCTCCAAACAACATGGGCAGACTTGACTTGCGTAAATGTTGATGATGTCCAGAGCTAAAAGTTGTGGCACTTCCTGTACCAGACATTTGCCACCTGGGATGGAATGGTGTTAAGTAGCAGGTGGCCTCCGTATACTCCCAGAATTCCCATAGTTACTTCTAACTCAAGGAGACACTACTCCACCCCAGGGAGTGGATGCATCCTATGCTTTGTCTGGTGCAAAGACAACTTTACAATCCAGTGGAATACTCCTCTTCTAGGCAAAGCTGGCCTGAAGTACCAGACCTAGCTAGGACTCATCTAGGCTAGAAAAGCTTTGCAGGCATAGCTATATAGGCACACCTTCCCAGTGTTCGCATAACGTGTGCAGCATGGAGTAAAATGGCTTCTGCTGCTGTAGCTTACGCTGGTTCTCCAAGACAAAATAGTACTGCCATGAGAATACTTGCCCACATAGGTATGTCTACATTAGGGCTTATTCTGATGTAACTGTGCTAGTATATCTTTCAGGACTGGTTGACACTTGGTTCATCTTTAAGTCTCAGTAAAACACAGGTGTGAGGACTGCATTGTACGGGTATTGAATATGTAAGGCATTTTATTGCAACACTGCCTTCTTAGGACTGGTTTTGCTTTTAAACTAGACTTCTGATCTCTGCAGTCCACGTTGCAAGCGTGCAGAGCTTTTTGTCCAGGATGAGGGCTTTTTTGACTGACAAAAATACCTTCTTCTGTTCTTATTCTACTGGCCTGCCCTTTTACCATATTTGTGCCTGGAATAGTAAACTCAGTTACCTCATTGTGAGAAATGAAACAAACCTGCTACCATTGAAGGATTTAAAAGAATGGACTCAGCACAATGTTCTCTCTCAATCAGCATCTGGCAAAGAGTAACTATAGGGTGGTCAAAATTGCACCAGGTGACTTGGGACCCTGTTTTGCTAAGCATCAGACTTACAACAAACAGCTCCTGCCTCAGACTGGACAGTCCTAAAAGACCAAATCAGAGAGTGGGAAAGAAGTCTTGTTCCTACACCCCACAGAAAAGGGGTAGCCCTAGTTGTGAAGAGACCTATTCAGAATGGTGGTGTCTGTGGCATGACTGGGAACTGATGTGAGATCTAGACCAGTGTTTCCCCAACCAGTGTGCCATGGCACACAGGGGTGCCATCAGGTCTGAGCAGGTGTGCCACAAAACTTTTTGACAGACTACTTGAACTCTGGATTGGCACATGAATATTCATAAGTTCATTTGGAAACTTTATGGTGGTATGCCTCAGATCAATTAAATATAGCAAGGTGTGCCACAACAGAGAAAATGTTGGGATCTAGACTGCCAGGCCACTCTTGTAAACACAAGCTGGTATTCCTGTAAGCTTTCCTCTGGCTGCTAATGCTCATATAGTAACTATATTTGTATTGCATTCACAGCTAGGCTAGGACCTGTTCAGGACTGATTGACACTGAGACATTCTGTTTAAGGAGGATGTTTGTTTGTTTGTCTCCCCCACCCTAGGTGGTGGGGGCAAATGCTTTGAAATTAGTAACATGAAAATATCTGTCCACACTTGGCTTCTCAAAGCGCTCTGTCAAAAGAAATGTTGCCCTTAAGCAGTCATGGGGGTAGTCTCATAATCCTGTGTAGCGATTCCTGGCTACGGAGAAATTGAATGGCTTGATGCAGCAACATCATTGCTGCAGTTTGTCTCATAGGAAGTGGGGTGCCCTTGAATCTGACCCAAGTATGTCACAGGAGTCTGTACTCACTTAATGACTCTGTAATAGCTCTTTGCATGCACCATTTAGAACCAGCCTGGCCCAGCTCTGGAGAACAATTAGTGGGAGTAGTCTTTCCCTAGTGTTGAGCAGGTTTGATCTTCTAATACAGGGGTTCCCAACCTTTTGAAGGCTGGGGACCCCTTTTTTCTTTTTTAAATTTAAAAAAAAAAAAAAAAGGCAGCCCCCTGGATGTATGCAATGGTGGCGGTGTAGCTGCAGGCAGAATCTGGCCCCTGCACTGCAGAGTGGAAGAGCTGTGGCTGGGAGAGGGGAGGGGCTGCTGGTAGACCCCCTGCCCTGCCACTGGCTTCTTCCGCTGTCCTGGGGAGACCCCCTTCCCTTGCACCTGCTGCCAGTCACCAAGCCCAGCTTCCCCCTACCAAGGACCTCTTTACCTGGCTGCTGGAGCCTGGAGCGGCCAGGCCTCAGGGTGGTCTTCCTGCCCTGAGTATGATCTGAACATGCTCAGGGCAGCGGGGGAATTTTTAAAAACTCCCAGCCTGGGGCAAAGAAGCTCTCTGCCATTGTCTGGCTCTGCCTGTCCCAGCTCCCACTGCAGCACTGTTAGCTAGCATTGTCTGGCCCCAGGTCCTAGCCTGTCCGCAGACCCCTTTAAGTAGCTCTGCAGCCCCTCACACCCCCAGGGGTCTGTGGGCCGCAGGTTGGGAACCACTGTTTTAATCAATTTTCTGGCTCTGATTTCTCAGCATTTGCATTGGTAGGGCCAGTTTGCCCTCTTGTGGCTACAGGTGGGAACTGTTCAGACGACCCGTCTCTGCCTGATGAAAGTTGAGCTGCTGTCTCTGTGGTCCGAGGGTAGAGGCTGGCAACCCACATGTCTTGAGCCTGAGCAGCGCTCCCTGGCTGGCCTCGCTTGCTCCGAGCTGCGGCCAGCTTCCCTGCTGGGGAGGCAAGCCAGCAGGAATAAAGGAGATGCAGCAAGTGAGGCTCCTGACCTCGCCCCCTGCTGGCCAGGGCTGGAGAGGTGTGGGGCGGGTTGGCCTGCCTTCTGGCTTTGACCCTGGAGCAAGAGGCCAGCCGATTGGCAGGCACAGGAGCTGGCCACAGCTGGGATCCTGGAGGCTGTCTGCCAGCAGGGGCAGCCCTAAACTGGAGGTCTGCCCCTCTGTTGGCCCTGCCCCCAGCACCTGCTGAGGGTGCAGTGGGCAGGGCTGGCACAGGGGCTGGCAAACGTTGCTGACCCCTATCCTATAGGGCCTTGGAGGATAATCTTGAGATGTATTAATGTAGTGCACAGAAGCAGCAACTGAGGTCACAGCCCCATTGTGTTAGGCACTGTAAGAGGTTGCCCCAATCTTTTTGCTCTTTAAACTTAAAAAGAGCCAGAGGCACTGCCATTGTTTTGGGCAGTGTTTCCCACTACTGTACATTTCTCTGCTCAAGCAAAGGAGGCTGTTCCTGTCACATGGCTTGCATTGAGTGGCTAGGGTGAGGGGGGAGAGAGGAGGTGGTACTAGTTGGCCATGGCCCAGCTCCTGGCTGATGTCTGTAGATACAATAGAAACCCCCCATCTGGTCCTCTTCACTGGAGTTGTCATGGAGAAGTTCATTGTAGACACTAAGAACCATGAAACCGAACTGCCCTTCTGGAGAGAGATTGGGCTTTTTGGCCCTGGGAGCCCGTGTGTGGGGATGCCAATGCTACCTCTACAGAAGCAACTATTTCTAGGGCTCTGAGTCTTGCTCTCCAGATGCTGCTGCTTGGGGTAATCATTCTGGTTCTACTCTTCCCAGTGCTAGGGGCTAGAGCCTGTTATCTGCTTCCCTTCCTGAAGCTTTGCCCCATTCCTCTTTCTAACTTTGTCCCCTCTTCTCTGTAGGAGTTATGAGGACATGCTGGTGGATGATGTGAACCCTGATCAGTACTACTGGGCCCCGCTTGCCCAGCATGAGCAGGGCAGCCTGGCAAGCCTGGACAGTCTGCGGAAGGGAGGACCCCTGCCAGCCAACTGGCGTCAGCCAGAGCTGCCTGAGGTCATTGCAATGCTGAACTTTCGGCTGGATGCAGTGAAGTCCAACGCAGCGGCCTACCTGCAGCACCTGTGCTACCGCAATGACAAAGTGAAGACAGAAGTGCGCAAGCTGAAGGGCATCCCGGTGCTGGTGGGGCTGCTGGACCATCCCAAGAAGGAGGTGCACTATGGGGCTTGTGGGGCTCTCAAGAACATCTCCTTTGGCCGAGACCAGGACAACAAGATTGCCATCAAGAATTGTGATGGCGTCCCCGCCCTGGTGCGGCTGCTGCGCAAGGCTCGGGACATGGACCTCACTGAAGTCATCACAGGTAACGAGCGGGCTGGGAATGGCTGCCAGGGCAGGGACCTCTGTAGACCCTCGATCTCATGGAGTGTGTCTCTTGGTCTCAGGGACGTTGTGGAATCTCTCCTCCCATGACTCGATAAAGATGGCCATCGTGGACCACGCGCTGCATGCCCTCACTGATGAGGTCATCATCCCACACTCCGGCTGGGAAAGAGAACCCAATGAAGACTCCAAACCCCGCCACATAGAGTGGGAGTCGGTGCTCACCAACACCGCTGGCTGCCTTAGGTGGGCAGGGGAGGTGACAGGAAAGGGGCATCTGTGTCTGCGGTACTTCAGGTGCAGCTTTTGCTGTGATTGTAGTTCCTGTCCCATCCTGGGGAGGAGAATGGTTTCTTCTTCACCATAGCTTTTTTGGGAAGAAGGGATTCCTAGGCCGGGTACCTGGATGACTAGAGACAGAACTCAAGGTAGTGTTGGTGATGGGATGATGTTAATCTCCTCCTCCAGTGCGCGATGAGTCCCTGGTGTACCTCTTATGGCTTTTCAAAGTCAGAGTGTCTTGGGTGGCTCAGCTTGTTTGGGAGCAGGAACAGGATTCACCTTTCTCGCATTGTGTCTCTCTCACCCTCCGCCACTCTCCTTTTTTTTTCCCTAGAAATGTGAGCTCTGAACGGAGTGAGGCTCGTCGGAAACTGCGTGAATGTGATGGGTTGGTGGATGCACTGATATACATTGTCCAGTCAGAGATTGGCCAGAAAGACTGTGACAGCAAGGTAAAGGAGAAATACTGTCCTTAATCACGGTAGAGGGGAACCTTCAGAATCTGTTGGTGCAGACCTGGCTTTTGTTTCTGCCAGTGCCTATAGGAAGAGATGTAACGTTTGACCGATCTTCAGTCATTGCCTCTCTTCTCTGTGATTCTCCTCCCTCCTCTTCAGCATCTGCTCTTTGAGGGGCGAGATTCTGGTGTAGCTAGATGGTTTGGTGGCTGGATGGGACTGGGTTTGAAACCCGAACTATACTAAGCACAGAAAAATAAGGCTGCTCTAAATTAATGGTGTCTAAATGCTGATCACTAGCCTGCTACAGTGTCCTTGATGCACAAGCAGCGGGGGGGATCTGAAGCTAGGGGGAGTGGTAAATAACGAAATTGTATTAAGCAGTGGCCAGAAATATGGAAGTGCGGCAGAACTATTACCTTAAGCAGAGTAAAAGTTACCGTGCGTTTTTGTGTCCTTTGAACCTTCACTGTCCCTTGTGGCTCTGACATATCAAGTGATCAGTAAAACCAAGCGTCTCTCCTTATGAATGACTCTTCCTCCCCCCATAGCTGGTGGAGAACTGTGTTTGCTTGTTGAGGAATCTGTCGTACCAAGTCCACCGTGAGATTCCACATGCTGAGCGCTATCAGGAGATGCCTCTTAATTCTGCCAACAATGCCGGGCCCCATGCTGCCAGCTGTTTTGGTACCAAGAAGGGCAAAGGTACAACAGGCAATCTTTCTTTCCTGTCTTAGTGGGGGGGAGAAAAATGAATTCTCTTACCATGCTGAAACAGTCTCTTAGAGAGAAGTTGAAATCATTGCTTTCCCCAAGACTTCCCATAACAGCTGTGAGACTGCCCTATCTGTATCTATAGCCCTTAGGGTTCAGGGCCCTGTGGTGGGTGGTTGGGCTGTGTTGTCAGGAAGGTGACTGAAGAATCTCCATTAACACCAGGCCTTTCCCATCTCCTTTTTCTCCTGCCCCCATTCTGCTTGCTTTCCTGCCAAACCACCCTGCGATCCTGTTGGCATCTGTCCTCTCCTGCTTCTTCTTCTCTCCTGTCCTTCTCTCCGCTTCGCCAGCAGACGAGTGGTTCTCCAGAGGTGAGTACGCTCTTGTCTTTTTATCCCCCATCTTGTGTGGTAGCTTATTGGGTTCTCTCCTCAGTCCCTGTCCGAGTGGGTGCACGTGGGGAACATGTTCCAGCACTGGCTAAGGAGTAGGCTGTCTTTAGAAGATGCCCACATGATACCTGTGGCTTCCGTTCTGCTTCTCTCATTAATTGGAGCGAGGGGAATAAGTCATGTTAATGCCTTGTATTCACTTCTCTTATTCCTTTTGAAGGCAAAAAACCTGTAGAAGATCCTGGTGCTGATACAGTAGACTTTCCCAAAAGACAGAGCCCTGCAAAAGGTATGCTTCCTAGGTGCATTTGCTCTGCCCTTCTCTCCTCTCCCAGCTCCTGGTGGTCTTCTCTCAGGGTATGCCTAGATTGAATCCCCTGCATCAGGTGCTGCGGATTGACCCAGCGGGATCAATTTTGAGTGGCCAGTGGAGACCTGCTCGATCAGTCCTGGAAGCATTTTCTGTCTGCAATAACTCCCTTTCCAGAAAAGAGTAGCTCTTTGCCAACTGGAGAGCATTTCTTGTTGGCACTGCCCAGTGAGGACACCACTGTGAAGGGGCATTTGCAAGTAGATGGGAGATTCTGTAGAGTGTCTGTCCCCCTCAGTGACCCAGGAACAATGTAGACTAGGCCTTGGACTCCATTAAACAGAAGCCAGTTAAATCAAGTTTTACAATATGTGCAGATTGATGGCTAATTTCATTAAAATACAAGTTGCTTTTCCCAGAATTCCCAAGTACTTGGCTTATAAGAGCATGGATGGTGTAATGTTCAGGGTCCTGGCCTGGAACTTGAATTCAGTTTCCTGCTGTCACATGGTAGCTTTCAGAAAGTCACCCTAGCCACCCCTGTGAGGCAGCATAGTGCTGTTATCCCTTGTACAGTTTGGGATCTGAGGTGCTTGGATATTACTGTGATTTGGGATATGTGTGGGAGAGCAGATAGTCACTGGGTTGACTGAGCCACATTGTAACCTAGGTAGGTGTAATGCTGTATCCCACACCCTTTGTCATGGCAAGCATCCAGCAGCTACTGTTAATTTTAACTTTCCTGCTGTGCACAACTACTACACCGGAGTTATTGACAAACGTCCTTGAGATGTTTGAAATCAGGACAGCTCGGGGCAAAGAGCAACTGTTAAACTCAGGAACTGCAGGCATTCAGAACTAGAACTGGCTGGGGAAAAGTACAGGATTTGAAACCCACAGAATGAAGACTGTTGGGTTTGAAAATTTAAAGGCCTTTGTTCAAAAATCTAAGTTGAACTTTTGGTGGGTCTTCCTTTTTCCTCACTGGAAAATGGGATGTGGAGAAAAAACAAATCTAAAAGCATTGCGTTTTTGATGCAATGGAAACCACTTCTTGCAGATGCTTCAGCTTTCAAAAAGCCTATTCTTTTTTTAAATGAACTTTTAAAAGGAAACTTTCTGCTGCCCTTCTCCAAACAAAAGGAACATATGCTCAAGAGATGCCACACCCAACTCAAATGCAAAATAAATGACTTTCAGTAAATAACTTTTTTGCATGGCTGGAAACCAAACCCCTGTTTCCTAGTGCATTATGGAGGGGTCACCTGGATGACAATGCAACTCTAGTGCTTGCAGCTGATGTGGCTTTGAAGACATGTTCTGAGCTATTGCAGTTTGTGGCTGTGCATGGAATCAGGGTTGGCCCAACCATGTATGCAAACTAGGCAGTCGCCTAGGGTGCCAGACTTTAAGGGTGCCAATTAGATGGAAACAAATTTTTTTCTCAATTAAAAAAAGTTAACATGCTATCATATTTTCTCCATATTGAGTAGTGAGAGGGGGGCACCATGGTTTGACTAGGGCACCAAAAATCCTTGGACCAGCCCTCTGTGGAATGCTGGTGAAGTGTCTTTGGTGTGTTCACGTGTAGGCGGGAAAAGCTTCTGTAAACACTGCAGTTGCTTCAACTAGTTCTGCAAGTGCCAAGAGGACCTACGGGTGGTGAGGGTTGTCACTGCTTTGCTCAACGTATCAAGCTTGCAGACGCAGCTGTCTGCTGTGACCAGGGCTGCACCTAAATCTGGCCTAGTTGTAAGAGAACTCGTTTAAAGGGGCACTCTTCACACTGAATGTCTAAACCTTGCTACTCATAAAGGGTATCTTAGAACTGAAAATATTCTAGCAGCCAAGTGCTCAGCTTGAATTGCAGTCACACCACTTCATTGTGTGAAGCAACTGGACTAGGGTAGGGGTGCGAGCCACAATGTTGTTGTACCTGGGTCTCCAATGTGGGGGACAATGAGGCCTTCAGTATTTGTAACCAATCTGGTTCTTGTACTTCTGGTTAAAGGGGAGGGGAGACTCAAAACAGGGACTGGATGGTTATTGCCTAAGTAGGCCATTGCTTACTCTTGGCTACTCAATGAATCTCTCAGATAACTGCTACCTGCGCCTCTTGGTCTCTTTTTTTTTTTTCCTAGGGTATGAACTCCTCTTCCAGCCAGAAGTAGTCCGGATATACGTCTCATTGCTGAAGGAGAGTAAGACCCCTGCCATCCTAGAGGCCTCGGCAGGAGCCATCCAGAATCTGTGTGCTGGTCGCTGGACGGTGAGTCACTTCCAAGGAGACAGACTGGGAATCTGATCTTTAAAATGGAGAGTGATGCCTTGGAGCTGAGGGGGTTAGCGCACATCAGAAAGTGGATCACCCATCCAGTACTGGCAAAAGCGTGAGGGGTCCAGGCACCACAGTCTTAATCTTATTGCCAGGATACCATGTAAGGAAACTGAATGGAGGTTATTCAGTAGCCCAGTGCTAAAATTGGCAGTGGGCAAATCTGTACTGACGACAGCAAGTTTGCTGCCATCAGTCCAGTCTTCTCAGTTTGATTGAGCCAACAGTGGAGATCTGCTCAATCGATCAGTAGCTAAATGCTGTAAGTCCACACTCTCAAGAAGAGTGGCATTGAGTCAAAGAGAGGGCATTTCCCTTTGACTCAGTGAAGTGGAGACGCCAAGGTAAGTAGACATTTTGAAAGGCAAAGGTAGGTGTGCATGTTATTGTATGAGCTTGTGTGTCTCGCATGAACTGCCACTGAAAACCTTGAAGTGTAGACCAGGCCAGAATCTTCAAAACACTCTAACTGGAGTGTCAAATCTCTAGTTCTCTATGCAGAGCAGAGATGAGTGTTTTTCAGCACTATGATGGCTGCTGTAGAGGCCATGTCTCACTTCCAGACTCACCATGGGGACCAAGCCCAAGTCAAGACCTTGGTAATCTCATGGAGAGAGTAACTGTAATTCTAGTGGATACCTTCCTTCCCTGCCCTCTGCCTAGGCACTCGATTTGCATAAATTCTAATGAGCTCTTCTGGCCAGTATCTTCAAGCATCTGTGCCCTAGTATCTAGGCATCAACTCTGTATTGCTGGTGTCTAAATATAACTGGTTGCACAAGCTGGTGGTGGGTTCTCTGACCAGTTGCTGACATAGGAGAGCAACAAGTGATATGTTTCAGGAAAGACCAGGAGCCCTTATTTCTGTCCCACAAAGGGGTGCTTGGTGTTTAATCTGAGTCATCCTGCTGTCAATAGAGGAAGGCCAGCTAAAGCAGATAAGCGTTGTGCAAGCTGTCCAAATAACATGGCATATGGGCCCTAGTGTTTCTGCTTTCCTCTTTCGGAACAATTGCCTATTCAACAGCAGCTTTGTCCATTCAAGGGTTTAGCAGCCAAGAGCTACTTAATTTAATCGTCACTGCGTAGACAAGTGTACTCTTGGCTTTAAAGCTCCTCTGGGATAAGAACTGAGCCTTGCTAGGCATTTGTACTGTCCCTGGCACAATGTGTTCCTGAGAGGTCCTGCAAAACATGTCAGGCAGTGATCTCTCTAGCGAAGTATCCCATCACTGTGGCCAGGCCAGCCGCTCCAGATGGAGGTGCAAGAAATGCTATAAGGCACAATTCTAAGAGCTGGTCCCCAGTGTCTTCCTGACCCTCGTCGGGGGTTTGTGGCGTAGATCTATTGGGGGCGGGGAAGTGAGGACAAAGTGGCTGAAACTCTTTGGGAGCAGGACGGGCCACTCCAGCGCCCCGACCCCGCACGCTGGAGCTCAGCACCAGCCCCCTCCGCCCACTGGCGAGGCCCAGCAGGCTGGGGGCAGGCTGGGTGGAGCAGCCTCCAGCCCCCATGGCCCCCCCTCTCGGGCTTGGAAGTGGGGGGTCAAGGCCCCCTTCCCTGGCCACCGGAGCAACGTTGCCAGGCCCCCAGCCGCTTTTCCAGCTGGGAGAAATCACTGAGCCTGCACAGAGTCTGCTCAGGCTCAGTGAGACCTGACTTTCTGAGCAGGAGTTCCAAAACTCCCAGCTCAGAGTCGCAGCCTGGGTAGGGACTTCAGCTGCCAGCCCTGTGCGGCTGGCAGCTGTCCCTGCGCCAGGCAGCCCAAGGGCCACGCAGCTTAGAGGGAGCATTGATTGACAGCCTGAGGCACAAAGATCAGCCTGAAACAGCTCACCAGCTGGGGTCAGGGAGACATCCTCACCTCTCTTCTTCCACTTCATTGATTAAGGGGCATGGCATGCCTTGTACAGCCAGCACTAGATGCTACCAAAACCAGGCTATTTGGGTGGGTGTGGCTGTTAGAAGTATCTTCAGGGCTGGCGTGCAGCCCCACATGTGAGAGGTGGTCTATGCTGTGAGGGTGTGGATCCCTCCCACCTGCCTTCTCTGTAACCCCTTGGCACCATGTTCTCATCTCCCTGTAGTATGGCCGGTGCATCCGTTCAGCGCTGCGCCAGGAGAAGGGGCTTTCTGCCGTTGCTGACCTCCTGACCCATGACAGTGAGCGGGTGGTGAAAGCAGCTTCCGGAGCCCTGCGTAACCTGGCTGTGGATTCCCGCAACAAAGAGCTGATAGGTAAGGGCTCTGGAGGCAATGTCTGCTCTGTAGTTGCTTCCCTGGCCCCATATTGCACTCAACCAGAGGGCGTCTTGTCTCCGTGTCTGCTGGGAATATTCATGGTTCCTGTTGGCTTTTCTTGCCAGCCATGGGTACTGTGGTGCCTCTCATTCCTTTTGAAAACTAATTTCTCCTCCACTGCCCTCACCTGGTTGTCTTCAACACAAGGCAGGCACTGCTGTGCTGTCTTGAGGCCTTAGGGAGAAGCATCAGACCTGCCAAAACCTTACCAAGAGCATCATCACAGGACAGACCGTCTTCCCTCCTGTGTGCCTTTCCCCAGTTCATTTGGCCACTCTGTGTTGCTCTGGTTGGGTTGTGACTGACTCCCGCACCTGCCACCACTCCAGGTAAACATGCTATCCCTAACCTTGTGAAGAACCTGCCAGGTGGGCAGCAGACTCCGGCTAAGAATTTGTCTGAGGACACAGTAGTGTCGATCCTGAACACCATCAATGAAGTCATTGTGGACAACCTGGAGGCCGCGAAAAAACTGCGGGAGACTCAGGGCGTCGAGAAATTGGTGCTGATCAACAAATCAGGGTAGGTTTGCCTCATGGGCGTGGTACGCTGGTCCCTTGCCTGAGGCTTCCTGCCCCTTCCTCCCTTAGCCTCTTCGTGTCTGAGTTGGAGAGGATTGGGCATTCCTGTGTACTGTGTCTTCACGTCCTTCTCTTATTCTTCCCAGGAACCGATCAGAGAGGGAGGTCCGAGCTGCTGCTCTCGTCTTGCAGACAATCTGGGGATACAAGGAACTGCGGAAGCCACTGGAGAAGGAGGGGTGGAAGAAATCTGACTTCCAGGTACCTAAGGTGGCAGGTGCAGATCACTGGCTTTCAGAGGGTTGAGGAAAGCACTGGCTTTCAGAGGGTTGAGGAAAGACCTGGTTTCTAGTAATGCTTCATGTTCAGACTCTCTCCTTTTCCTGTTGTTGATGAACAGCAGTTAATCTTCCAGACACAAGCTAGCCATGCCCACCTGCTGCCACCAGTAGCCCAACTGTCTTCTGTTGGGCCAGAATCTCGGCTGTGTTTTATGAAATCATGGGCATATAGGCAATCTAGGCTGGGTTCCTGGCTGTCCCTGTGGCAAGTTGTATAGGGCTAGGCTCTCGGAGGCTAGCAGTTCCCTTTGTCCATGCTTTGTGTGTTTTTTCTTCAATTGATACCAATGGATGCTGAGCGTTCTGGAAAATCTGGCTGCTTCCCTTGGAATGGATCTTTAAAATTCCAGCTCTTCTTCTGTCTAATTACTGTTTAATGTGTGAGAAGGGATGGACATAGCTAATCTCTCATGGGGCGTTGCTATTACTGTGAGATCAATACTTGAGATGCTTGTATGCTAGATCCTGGATACATGTGCAAGTTCCTGGATAACTCCAAACTTCCCCCTTAAGTCTAAGACCTCCTTGTAGATGGGTCAGGACACACACACTTTTTTCAGACCAGATCCTTTCTGCTACTGAACCTTGAACCTCTTCTGCCCAGTGGGAGACTGAGGTTGGTAAGGACATGCTGTTTTCCCTACTCCCTGCGATGGGCTTGACTTCTCTTCAGACCCTCAATTGCTAGAAAGTGGAACACTTGGATCAGTCCAGATTTTGATGGTCAAGGCCTGGGTTTCTTGGTGTGAAAATGCTAAGGGACCCATATGTATTTGATGTAGTGACTGGGGCATGTGGAGTCGCAGAGGTTACATTCCCCTCTCCTGTTTCAGGTGAATCTAAACAATGCCTCTCGGAACCAGGGCAGCAATTCGTTTGATGACAGCACCTTGCCACTCATTGACAGGAATCAAAAAGCAGGTACATTGCTCAACTGACTGTACAGGGCCAAGCTGTGCTCCCACCTCTGGGGGGGGAGAGAAAAGTCCAGCAGTGCTCCTTTCTCATCGAACAGCTGACCCAGCATATTTGGGTTGCATCAGCCCCTCTTGCTGCAGGTGTGTGTGTGTGTGTGTGTGTGTGTGTGTGTGTGTGTGTGTGTTGTCTGGGAGAGTTAGTGGGGCTCCCTCAACATCTCACTCTTCCTAGCTTCTCTGGAAGCTGTTTGCTCAGCACCTGACAAAGCGCCTGTGCTTCAAACATAGCACTCTGTAATTAGACTGCAAATTTAGCTTTTGCTCGTAAAGGCCCCATGGCACCTTGCATTGAGTTTGTGAACCTGTCAGTTTCACTCTGAGCTCAGGTAACTTGCCTCTCCAGGACGAACTTGGGTGAGGGATGCTTTTAGGAGTGGGTGGGCTTGTGCCCACTTCCCAGCAATCAAATAGTATGAGCTTGGGTGAGCCCACTAATGATCTGTCTGTTGCCTGGCTGGGCAATGCCTGGTGTTTGAAATTCCTGTCGTCCCTTTCCAGATAAGAAATCCTCCCGTGAAGAGATTCAGATGAGCAACATGGGACCAGGTAAGAAGCTGGCAGCTGCCTTTATGGCCTGGACATGCAGACTAGAGTACATGCAAATTGAGGGAGGGGAGGATTTGCATGTGCTTAATAGAGCATCTCCTGCTGCTTAAATCAGCCAACATTGGAAAGCAGGGGCATTGCTAGTGCTGGGCACCCAAGGCTCGTCCCCTGGATCCCAGCGCCAGTGCCCCGAGTCATGGTGCTCAGCCCCTGCCTCTTCACAAGCTGGCAGCAGCAGGTGCCCGAGGCCGGGTCAGCCCGAGTGCAGAATTGAGGCTGGGGGCTTGGCCTGTGTCCTTGCCCCGGGTCCTTCCCTGGGGCAGCAATGCCCCTGTTGGAGAGGAGGGGAATGAATGTGTACAACGCCAGGAAGATCCTAGCTTAAATAGTATTTGGCCTCAGGAAGCCAGTTGTGCCCCTCTAAGCTCCCTGCTGCAGGTTGGAGGGGTCTGTCTCACTTGTACTCTTGTTCTGACCCAGACAACAACTACACTACGCTGGAAGAGAGGGACCACAACAGAACTCTAGAGCGATCTGGGGATCTGGGTGATGCGGAGCCACTGAAAGGAGCACCACTGATAGTAAGACCTGCTACCCCTCTAGAGCTTCCTTTGTCCCCCCCCTGCTGCTGCTCTCCTGAACCTGAGAAACCTGGGGTGGGTGGGTAGGGAAGGGGACCTAGGTGATCACGACAGGCTAACTGAAACAATAGCTGTTGGCCTCCATGGTGGAAGGAGCCAAGGCAAGGGTCCGCCTTTGTCATGTGACTACTCCATCTGCTCGCTGGGCAGTCCAGTTCCTTCCCCACTTTGAACTTGGTCTACGTTTCTCCCTTCTGATGTCTCACATCTTTCCCTACTAACAACATGTGTCTGCAGCAGGAGGAAGGGCAGGAATCCCTGCATGAGGAAGATGATCCATTGACTTATCCCCCAATGGTATGTCCCAGACTCCCTCTGAGTCTCACTCATGTACACCAGGAAGCTGGAGGAAATTTCCTTGGGCAGTTGGGCAGTGCTTGGCCAATGAAATCATACTGTATCCCAGATCCCAATCACTTGCTTATCCACAACCATAATCTACCTTGATTTTTTTCTGCTTGGTGTGCATTGTGTTCCTGCTTGACGACGACTCCTCCTCTATCCTGGTGCTGACCTGTTCTCTCTTTCTCCACAGCAGAAGATCTAGTCTCCTCCTGGCCTCTGCTCAGTTTGGGTTTATAGTATGTTATGTACAACTCTTTCTTTGTGGTGGAATGGACTGATTTACCTTACTTTTGCTGGACTGTTTTTGTGCCAACTACCCAGCCGAATGACTGGCCCTCTGCACCCCTTCCACCCTCAGCGGCAGGGGACATCTTGATGGGGCCCCTCACTCCCTTCTGTAGATGGCTGCACCTCGATCCTCAGACGCCTTTTGTCTTTCCTTCCAAGAGCAACTCCTGCAGACCAAATACTCCTGATGGATCTCACTGGAGCTAGTAAGGCAGGTTCTTCAAGAACTTCTCTGATACCACAACAGTGACAGTGCATGATGGGTCTCAGTGGAGCCCTGTTTGTACTGGGACGATTCTTCCTTTAAGAGACATCAGCTGTACTCAGGGAGGTGGGGTCAAAGGCCACCACCTCCTCTTAACCTATAGAATATATTTTTGTGTGTGATCACTTGGCAGCAAAGGATGCCGGGAATCCAGGAACATTCCAGGTGGTGGTGATGGGAGGGAAGGGGGCTAGTGGTTGCTGGAAGGGGGTGGGGGGAATTGCAATACTTGTGTCTCATGATTGATTTTTTGCATTTGGATGCCAGAAGGCTTTTGTGGGGGCATATGCCCTGAGCTGGCTGACTGCTTGGCCTATCCCCTCTTAGAGTGGGGAGAAAGGTGTGGAAATGGATGTGGGGGTTGGATGATTTGGCAGGCTGCTCTCTAGTGGGCCTGAGCATTTGTGTTCATCCAGATGGGTTCTTCAGGAGGTATGCAAGGGGAGGAAGCAGCAATGAGGAGATCCTGGTATGTAGCAGGGCCAGGGCTGGCTCTTGGATGGGAAGAGGACATGGGTTTTACTTTAATGGATGCACAGTTTTGTGAGCTGTCCTAAGCCACGGCACTTCTCCTAGCCAGGATATCCTGGGAGGCAGCGGTGATGGATTGGGTCGGGTGGTGGCAGGAAGCGAAAACTGAGTGTTTCTATTATCCCTGTCCCATACACGTTGGGAGAAAGCAGAACTATCTGTTGGTCTCTCGACACGTGCCTTTCTTTAGCACTGTGAAACAGTTTCTTCCGACTTGCAGGCTCTCTTGCCCATTTGAAGGAGTATCTTTTGGATTCAAGGTGTTGGGGCTCTGATCCAGGTCGGTTTCTGCTCTCCCTGCCACTTGGGGTTCTGGCATTACTTAGTTGAAACCTACCTTGGATGCAAGAGAGAGCTAGCTTTTCAGGAGTGTATTTTGGCTGGTACTGAGGGAGGGCAAGAGAGGGCTCCTCTCTTTTACCTATATCCTCAGAGGTGGGGTGGGGAAGGAAGAGCAGTGGCAACCCATGAGTAAAGGGACTGCCTGCTGACACAGTGGAGCTTTGGGGACTCCAGTGGGAGCACAAGTGGTCTTGGCCTTCTCACGCCATTCAAGCAGGTTGAAGGGTAAAGCCTGGATTCCCTGACGGGGGTGTGTCTTTACCTCCCCATGGAAGAACTCTAATGCATCAAGTGCAACTGGAAGCCTACCCTTAAGGGCACAAACTGGACCTGGGTTGCTATAGCCTTATGTGCTCAAATGGGATTCTCACTTTCCCCGCTGTATGAGGGGGAAGCTCTGGGCTGGGAGATCTCTGTGCCTCTCTAACCCCGCCTCTGCTGCTTCCAGCCTCATTCCCTTGGGGAAGGGACTGAAGTACAATCCCAAGCTCTTTCGGGGATCTAACTCTTATGTATGTAATACACTAATTCTTTTTTTAAATTCCAGATGAACCAAAAACTCCTTTTCCCCACGGGCTGCTTTAGCACCTGCAGTGGGGAACCAATAACTGACTGTTCTTGCTCTTCTCTACATCCCTTGTGCTGGGGCGTGGGGAACCTGTTCTTTGTCTGATTCCTGCGCGTGCTCTTGTAATGCTTTTAAAACAAAATGATTTTTTATAAAATAAAATTTTTAAAGATGTGTTTCTGGGGAAAGGGGAGTTTCTGTCCCACCCCTCTGCTCGCCTGCCACCTCACTTCTCCAAACCTTGCCACTTAGAAGGGGGAGCCCAAATATTACACCAGAATCCATGGGGGCACCACTTTAAAAAGTCTGAGAACCACTACACTAGGTATATCTGGGGTGCAGGTTGGCATCAGCTGGTCATGGAGCCATATGCTGGCTGGGCAGCCACGCACCATCTGCTTTTCCAGTACATAGGGGCATTAGGCAAGTTGCTTGTTCCAGTGAGCATCTGCAGTCTATTCCCTGAATCTTTGTTGCAGAGAAGAAAGAATGCTCCTGCCCCCCTCTCTGGTACTGGTGAGACCCAGCTCTTTTCAGGAGTGGCTACCTAGTGCCATCCCCACTTCTTGGCTCCCCATGTCTTGTCCTCTAGCCACAGCCTTTCTGCTGGCTTTGATTTTCCATAGCTTGTCTCTAGGCGGGCTGGATGCTTCCATGCACAGACACAGTGGTTTAACTGGGATGCTGAACAGCACAACTCTCATTTCCCTAAGCCTGTGGCGAGCAGGCACCTCCCCCAGAGCATTGTTTGCTCAAATAAATTTATTACAAAAGCGTAAAATGCTAAGGGCGCTTCTGCAGTGGCTGCTGTTGGAAACCCAACATTAGCCAAGGTGCTGTTCCAAATCCACTTGGAATTTGGGGTGCTGGGTGGGGCCGTGACTGGCTTCTGTCCTGATGTGGGTTTAGGCGGAGGCGGATCATTGGAGTGCTAGGTGGCTTCCTCATCGATTTCCATGGGGAAATATTTTAATGTACAGCTGCTTCAACGGTTAAGCTATTGTTCAACCATTAACCAGAGTAGGAGCTAAAGGTAAGATCCAGCTTTGCGGCCACAGTGTTCTACGGTTGGGGATTGTGACTGGCTGGGTGTAGAAGGTAACACTGCAGAACAACAGATGCGTGGAGCTTAGCACGTACACACACATTCAGGGCAAGGAGGAGTTGTGCCAGGGAGCACAAAAGTGGTGGTATGCTTCCGGGCTCTCTGACAGGACTGAGAAATCAGCAAAGGGCCTGTGATGGGGCGTTAGATGGGTTCTGAGTTATTACAGAAAAATCTTTTTTGGGTATTTTGGCAGGTGAGTCTTGCCCACATGCTCAGGGATTAGTTAATCACCATATTTCCGCCCCCCCCCCCCCCCCGGGGGGGGGCCCGGGTGTGTGTGGGGTTTTTTTTGTTTTTTTTTTTTTTGCGTTCCCCTGTAGTGTGAGAGGCATGGGTCACTTGCTAGTGGCTTCTCTGTACCTTGAAGTCCTTATTTAAACCAAGGGTCTCAAACTCAAATCACCATAACTGCTGCAGGAAGACTAGTATGTTAGCCTGAGGGCTGCACCTCTGAAACCTTTTCATACAACAATATTGCAAATATCAGTAACAATAGTCTTTGTTGCGGGCTGCAGGAAATAGCTTTAGGGGCCTCGTGGCCCATGGGCTGCATGTTTGGGACCCCTGATTTAAACCATGGTTTGAGGACTTCAGTGACTTAATCTTGGGTGAGGTGTCTATTGTAGGAGTAGGTGGGAGGTTCTAGGCCTGCACTGTGCAGAAGGTCAGACTAGATCAGTGGTTTTCAAACTTTGGGTTGGGACCCAGTACTGTCACAGACCCTCAGGCACTGGGTCATGGCGCCCCCTGCTGCCACTACTGAAAGACTGGAATGCATTGCTCAAAGATGTAGTTGTTAGGTTGCAGGCATAAAATGATTTTTTTGTTTGTTTGTTTTTTTTTTTAGCTGGGTCGTGAGGAAAAAAGCTTTGAAAACTCCTGGTCTAGATGATCAGATTTTGGAGTCAGAAAAGACCAATCTGACTCCCTCAGCAACCTGGGAAGGGGTGGCTGCCAGCTTTAATGATTGTGGCTTGATTATGTTCATTATGGGCGCACTGAGGACAGGCCAGACTGTTGCTGCCAAAGGGGCTAATTTCCCAGAGCAACTGCCTATTAACTTTGAGAATAAAAATTCAGAGGCAGAAAAAGGTGAATGAAAAACTAGTAATGGTTTTTACTAGCTGCTCAAAATAATCACAATAAGCTGAGATCAGCACTGATTAAAAGATCGTCCAGATTGAGAATTGAAGACCACAGCTAGAATATTTGAGAGGGGGAAGGGTAATGTGATGAGTCACTGCAAATTGGAATTACAAAGCGTAACGTGGTGTTAAAGGGAGACAGCTAAAATGTATGGAGTGGGAGAGACCAAGAATAGTGGGGAACGATGGAAAGCTGTGTGATTGTTAAACCTTTTACAAGAGAGAGATGGTAAGTTTTTAATACTGAGAAGGCAGATATGTTGAATAGTTTTGCTCTATTTGGGGAAAATGAATGTCTTCATGTATCAAGATAAATGGACTAAAATGTAGCACATTGTTATGAGAGCTACATGTGAGTTTCTCCACAAAATTTCTTGAGGTTTTAAAAAAAAAAAGGGGGGGGTGCAGAATAAAAAGATGAATTTCTTTTAACACATACAAGATACTTGATTTGGATTTCTAAAATATTTTAGAAATCAAACCAAAATGCTTTGTGTTTTTGACCATTTCTTCTACAGGTGGTGTTTTTTTTACAGGTGTGTTTTTTTTTTTTTTTTTAACTTTGCTTACATTTTGAAAGTTGAGATCCACTGGAAAATTGGAATTGGTTTTTGTTCTGAAAATGTTAATCACTTTAACGTTGAAATGTCTTAGGCTCATTTTAGACTTGAAATTTTCTTGTGAAAAGTGCTGGTTTTAAGGAATTGCCATGTTTTGACAAAATGAACAAGGAGTCCTGTGACACCTAAAGACTAACAATTTTTATTTATTGCATAAGCTTTCATGAGAGAAAAATCCCACTTCATCAGATGCTTTGAAGATGGGGGAAATTACAGAATGGGAGGAAATAAATGCAGGGGAGTGTAAGTCATGGGATCAGGTCACACTGTAACAGCAAATCATAGCAGTTGTAAAGATTCAAGAACTGGGGAACAGCATGCAGAGGAGGTGGTCAAATCACCTGTTGTAATGAGAGAAAAATCCAAAGTTCTTATTAAGCCCTGAGGCAGGGCAACCGGATTTGCAAATAAATGCCATCTCAACAGCTTCTCTTTGAAGCCTTGATCTGATATAGGGTGGTGATTGTGTCCATCCCTAGAGTGTACTGTAGTACATGAGAGCCATTTTCTGGACACTACAGTACAAATTAGGGGTGGACACATAAGCACTGCAAAACCTGCTGATAGGTATAGTTGCCTACATCCCCTGAACTTCCATACAAAACACAGCATCCAATCCATTATATACAGCCAAGCCCTAAGATATAACCGCATTTGTTCTGAGCCCTCAGAGACAGATACCTGGATTTCTATCAAGCATTCTTAAAACAACTATATGCAGCTGCAGAAGTGAAGAAACAGATTTGATAGTCAGGCAGGTACCCTGAAGTCGTCTACTACAGGAGAAGCCAAGGAAAAAAAAAAACCATCTCTAGTCATGACCTACAACTCCCAGGTCAGACCTCTACGACACATCCTACAAGATGATCTCTCACTCTCTCAAGCCTTGGGGGACAGCCCTCCTGGTTTACAGACAGCCACTCCCAACTTTAAACAGCACTGCAGGTGCTGGTGAGTATCTAACAGAACCATTAAAGCAGGGACATACCCTGCAACAGAGCTGTAATATGGTGTTTTGCCACCCGGGGCACGTTCCAATTGAAACGCACGCCTTCCCATTAGTGGTGCTCAGAGCTGGCCCTGCAAAGCAGCCCCTTTAATAGCACAGCTCTATTGAGCTGCTTCGGGCCGCCCGGGGCTGTGCCCCGTTGGCCCCACTGTAGTTACAGCCCTGCCTTGTGGCAAACCAAGCTGCCAACTTTGCCCACGTATCTGCACAAAAGACACCATAACAGGACTGAATAAAACCAGCTACTGCATCAAAAGCTCATTCACCAATGTGATTTATGCCTTCATGTGCCAGAAATGCCCCTCTACCTTGTATATTGAACAAACGGGACAGTCTCTGTGCAAAAGAATAAATGGGCACAAATCGGACAGAAATCTCAATATTCTAAAACCATTGGGTTGGAGCCCACAAAAGCTTATACCCCGAGAAATCTGTTAGTCCATAAGGTGCTACAGGACTCTCATTTTTGCTGTACACAGACTAACACAACTACCACTCTGGAAATTGCTGAAATTGAATTTTTGCAAATTCAGTTGGATTGCCTCAGGACTTAATAGGGACACTGGATTTTTCTCTCATTGCAGCAGTTAATTTGACCTCATCTTCCTCTGTATGCTGTTCCCCAGTGTTTTGAATCTTTACAACTGTTTTGCTGTTGCAGTGTGACTTACACTCCCCCTGCATTTATTTTTTCTCATTCTGTAAGTTCCCCTGTTTTCAAAGTGAAGTGGGATTTTTTCTTCCATGAAAGTTCATGCAATGAATGTTTACTAGTCTTTAAGTGCCACAGGACTCCTTGTTTTTACTGAACTAGACTAACATGGCTGTCAAAACACATTCCAAAGGGGCAGCTTTTTTTTTTGTCAAATTCCCAGCTAGTTCTATCAGTACCAAAAAGCTGAAATGATTAAGTGGAGTGAATGGAGCACCTTCTTGTGCCAATAATGAAAAAGGATGGGGCTGTCTGTAGTGGTTTCTCATTAACCCAGTAGTGAATGGGAGATCAAAATATTTTATCTAGAACAGAGGGCATATTTGGTGCAGGTATTTCTCCAAAAGCAAACTCGCCCAAACCTAAAAACAAGATGACGACAAGGAGCACCCAAGAAGTACGTCTCAATGAATGTACACATGGGCATATTCCAGTAAAAGATGTATCTGGCTTAGCATCTGCGACCACTATTGACAGTGGGGTGGGGGCGGGGGGAGCAAGGAGTCTTGTGGCGCTTAAAGACTAACAGATTTATTAATCGCGTGAGCTTTTTGTGGGTGAAAATCCCACTTTGTCAGACGTGGAGCAGGTACTACAGGATACTGCTGGGAGTCAGTTACATGGACAATATGCTAGTCATGGGAGCTAAGGATGAAGAATGAACTCCTGGAGACTCTCTAAGATGCAAGGTGAGGCTGGTGCCATGTGGGCTCAGAACGCATAAAGGCAACAGGCATTTTTCACTCACTCATGAGTAAAGTGTGGCTGTGACATGGATGGAGGATAACTTGTCAAATTGCAAGATGAGCCTGAAACTGTCCTAAAGGCACCTTGGCCACAGTGACTTTAAGATGGTCACTTATTAGCATAGGCTGTGGCCTAACAATGCTATCTCTTTTGATACTGTCCTGCCAGGGGCAGCGTGCTGCTGGGCTCAATGCTGTACCTGGATCTTTGAAGCCAAGAAGCTCCTGTCCTCCAAAAGACCCCTTAACTTTATAGGCAAAGCATAGAGTTTATTTTGGGAGGCTGCTCCACATGGAACGGGAGCAGGGGATTCACATGCAATAGATTAGACTGCAAGCTGATTGCTTCTGCTTTTAGATCTTACTCTGATGAAAGGTAAACTGTTTTCTGTAGCACAAATTACACTTTGGTCAAACATCCAGTTATTGGGATCCATCCAGTCACTGCTTTAAGTTCTTTGGCTTGTGATATGCAGGAGATCATACTAGATGATTTAATCATCTCTTTTGGTCTTAAACTCTGAAACAACGATCAATGTAATTATGACTGGAGTTGAACAGATGTGGGCTGGCTCAGTCATTACAAATGGTGATTCATTCCCTTTTTAACCTTTCAACCTTATCTGTTTGTTCCACACTGTTTGAATTCAAATACCTTAGTTGGTTAGCTGAAAATTCTGAACTGACTTTGTGATTTACCATTCTTGGGATTAATGCATCTCTTCCATAGTGCACCCTCCATTTCATTGAAAAAAGCAAGGAGTCCTGTGGCATTTAAAGACTGACAGATTTATTTATCACATGATCTTCTCCCATGAAAGCTCCCACTTTCTGATGCTTTGAAGATGGGGGAGTTTACAGAATGGGATGAAAATAAATTGAAAGGGAGTGTAAGACATGGGATCAGGTCATACAGTAACAGCAAATCAGAGCAGCTGTTAAAATTCAAACACTGGGTAACAGCACATAGAGGAGGGTGAAATCAAATTACCTGTTGTAATGGGAAAAGAAGCCATAGTCGCAATCTAAGCTGCATATCGATTCTAATTCAGCTGTTTTATCTTTGAAATCTTGATGTCCCATTGACTTTCTTGAGCACAGTCATTAATAAATTGGCCATAGAATGATGAGAAAGATGGAAGTGCTCAGCAACAGGTTTTTGCGTGTTGTGATTTTGTCAGTTTTGTGCCTGTTTGTTCTTTTGCTCAGGGATTGTCCTGTTTTTGTCCAGTGTGTAAGGTGTGGAGGCATTTCTGGCACATAATGGCATAAATCACAATAGTGGATAAACAGGTGAATGAGCCTCTGATGGACTCGTTGGCTTGATTAGGTCCTATGATGGTGTCTTGTGCAGGTGTGGGCAAAGCTGGCAACCTTCCAGGGGTGTGTGCTGCCTTTGTTTCGATTAATTTTGTAGTTGCTGGTGAGGATCTGTTTTAAGGTTATAGGGCTGTCTGTAGGCAAGGAGAAGTCTGTCTCCCAAGGCTTGAGGAGAGTAAAGGCTCACCCTCCCTTGTGTGCTATTTCCCAGTGTTTGAATCTTAACAACTGCTCTGATTTGCTGTTACTGTATGACCTGATCCCATGTCTTACACTGCCTTTCAATTTATTTTCATCCCATTCTGTAAGTTCCCCCATCTTCAAAGTGTCTGAAAGTGGGATTTTTCTCCCTCCAAAGCTCATGTGATAAATGTCTTTTAGCGTCGCAGGGCTCTTTGCTTTATTTGAACTAGATTAACGCGGCTGTTTCTTTGGAGCCTCTGTTTCATGTAGCTGATGAAGTGGGATTAGGCCTATGGAAGCTCATGTAATATGTTCAGTGTGATAGGGAAGCTTCAGGTGTCCCTGGGGGTTTAAAAGGTTGCACCAAGGTCTCAAGGGGAGCCAATTTACTCTGGTTCAGAGCATGATCTATGAGTGGCAAACATGTTTTTACCCTTGAGGAAAAGGTCATGGCAATGGCTACAGCACAGTGACAGGGATGGGAGATGTTATTGGTCACTCATACCTCTATGAAATTCCAAAGAGCCCATCATCCAGCTGGTGCCATCTGAACCCGGAGCCAACTGAGCTGTTCCCGACAGTGCAAGTGGAACCCTTGCTTCAGACAAATGCTGTGGTACAAAGCCAAACTAAACAGGCCCCAAGCTGGCTAATGTTTCTGAGGCTATGAGCAAGGGGTGGAAATGCATCTCAACTGTCCTCCTCTGTGCACCCCACACGTGCCCTGAAAGGGTTAATGAAGGCAAAGCAGGCTAATTATCTCAGTGAACCATAGCTGAGGAGAGTCATGCAGACTCATAAGCCCCTTGCCCAGCTGTGGAGTGGACTGGACTGCTAAAGACAGGAATGTGGAAGCAGAGCAGCGCTGCTGATGCAAGACAATCATGCCCTGCAGGAGGGAGGTGTGTTAGGGGTTGCTGGGAAAGACTATAGTGCATGTTGGAGGCCATCAGGCCCTGGGAATGGGGAGGGGAACTGTAAAATGGCCGTGGAAAACCCAGAACGGCTGAGGAGTCTGAGCCTGGAAGCCAGTGTAGAGGTTGGGCTTGGGTTCTTCTGTCAGTCAAGGGGGAGAAGCCACAGCATTGGAGATGCCAGCCCCCCTCAACAGAGCAAGGAAAACTCTGAATTCTTCTGACTGGAGGACACAGCCATGAAGAGGAGCTGCTGATGTAGGAGAGGAGTGGGTAGACAGAGCTGGTTTGCAGGATGACCACCAGGAGGCACCACTGCCATGACTGAACCCCAAGCCCATATGGCACTGGAGAAGTTAGGGGACTTGAGTTTTGTCAAACAATAAAGACCTACAGGAGGCTCTGGGTGCTGTGACAGTGAAAAGCCCCGGGTTAAAGTTCTGGGACAGGGGTGGATTTCCAAACAGATGAAAGGGAAAAAGTAGCATCAAGATAACTGGCAAATGCAACACTTGTCTAAACATGCCATCTCAGGCGTGGTGGTGGAGGGGGGTTGGCATGTCCTCTACAGCAACAAAGCTACATTAATCATGCTGGGGCATGTGTGATATGTGTCCAATGGCAGTAAATTGACGTTCTCAACTGCCTGAAGTTTTGTGTAGGACAGTGATTTTCATCCAGTGGTCCCTGGCAACTCCTCAAAGGTGCTGCGAAATTTTCCTGGGAGCTGGGGCCACTTTAAATCTGCCACGCACCACCCCTGTGGGCTGTGCAGGCCAGGAAATGCAAAATGATGCTTCAGGTTGTAGGGTGTTTTAGCTGCCTGGGGGAAAGCGGGGTGTTGTGGGGGGCCTGCTGGGGGTGGGGGAGGCTCTATAGCTGGTGCAAGGTGCTGGGGGATGGGGGGAAGTTACAGGTACCACAAGGGGCTGGGAATGGGGCACCTGCCTTACTCTGTGCCCCACATGACCAGCCCTGTCCTCTTTTGCCCCCCCTACGCCTCATACACTCATGTCGTCCCATCTAGTCGCCACCTGTCTTCACCCGTCCCCTTTTTTGCCACCCTGCCCTCTCCTCTTGTCACTCCTGCCCCGTTCCCCTATGCTCTTCCCTAGCCACTTGTGCTCTCTTTCCCACCCTTGCCCTGCTTTTCATGCTCACTTCTGCTACTCCATATAGCTACCCCTGCTTTTACAGAACCAAACTGAGTTTATAAGCCAGTGTTAAAATTTAACTAAGATCAGTTTGTAAACTCTCTGCCTTACCTGTCTCAAACTTGCTATCTAGCCCCTGCTTGAGAAAACAATTGCAGCATAGCCCCTTTGCCAAAAAGGGTCTCTGATAAGCTGCTCCCTCATTCTAGTCTGTTGTGCTGCTGTGACTGCCCCCTATCTCTATGTGTAAACCCTAATTCATCCTGCTTTGCTAGGTGCCCACTCCTGAGTCAGTCCAAGCTATCCTCCTGTGTATAATGGGCCCCTGGTGCTGTGTGTGCACCCCCTGACTGCTCAGGTGACGGCTCCCAAGTAAGAACCTCCTAGTCTCTGGAGACCAATCTATCCTACAGGGATCAGGACTCTTCCCCAGTCACCAGAGGCTCCTAGACACCAATTTGCTCATTTGCTGAAGAAATGGGACTGCCTCAGGTCACACAGCTTTAGATCAAACAAATACTAGTTTATTGATCAGGACATAATTTTGAGCAAGCAAGTAGCAAATCAATGCACAATCATTTAGTAAAGTGGTCAGGAGGGTACCACAGGCAAATAAGAATAGGATGCATTTTAACCTAACATCACTATCCAGGATTACTCAGAGTTTGGCTGTATAATAGATTAGCAGCTAGTCTCTGCTGCTCTAGAGGCAGGGCCCAATCCTCCTTGTAGTTGGGGATGTTTTCAAGATGGTGTTTCTCTGGCAAAAAACCATGCTTAGTTCAATCTGTCTGTGTTTGTTTTTCAGCGTCCCCCTCCCCAGCTGAAGTGATCTTTGCTCAGAAAGGGTGGGTAACCTCCCCCTCTCCAGCTGAGGAGCCCACTCTTATTCTCTGCAAGTACGCTTGCAATGCTGACTGTTCACATGCTGCCGGGGGGCTGCTCTGATTGTCTCCTTCCCCCTGACCCATGTGAAATACCTGGAAACGTGCTTCACATCTGTGCACATACGTGATGCTGCAGGCAGGGCTGGCTCCACCCATGAGCGAATGGGTGGCTGTGGTGCTCGCCGGGGCGGGGTGGGCTGGCCTAAAAGTTGTGCCCCCTCCCTGCTCCTGCCCTGCCCCACCCCAAACCAGTCACTCTTCCCTGAGAGCAGAGCCCAGCCTCTAGGCTGGCCCGCTTTGCCCCGGGCTGGTTGCTTCCTGGAGGCGTAGGAGCGCAAAATTGAAAGCTGGCTGCAGGAGATAAGGTACCATAACAGTAAGGCAGTGTGTGTTATGAGCAATTAAAATGGTGCCTGGTATGACATATTTGGCATCAAACCATGCGATTACATGGCAGGAATGAACAAGGAAGAAATCACACTCATCATACCTATGTGACACACCTTCTAGCTGGGCTGCTCACATACATTGAGGTACAAGGTGTCTGTATGCCACAGCACACGGTTGGCCAGAAATCATCTTGCCTTAGCCTGTCAGGGCAGGGTCAGTGGCCAATGCCCCCTCTGGGGCTACGTATATGACCTTGACCAGGGGCATCACTACACATAAAGCTGTTGAAGATGCCTGCGCTCTCATGGAGTGCGCTCTGGTCTCCCCAGGGAGGGGTGTATTTGACCTTTTGTAGCAGTCTTTAATACAGTTCACTATCCATGACGAGATACGCTGGGTTGTCACTGGTTGGCCTCTTTTTTTCATTCTTTCTGTAACAAATAGTTGGGATGTCTTGGGGAATGGGTGTGTATGCTCTAGATAGATCTGGAGGGCTCTCCTAACATTGAGGGTGTGCCACCTTCTCAGGTTCTCTGGGACCTGAGGGTCTGAGAAGAAAACTGGTAGGCAAATGTCCTGGTTTAAATGAAAAGGGGAGGTCACCTTAGGGAGAAAAGCAGGGTGTGGGCAAAGTAACACCTTATCTGTGAAGAACGTCGTATGTGGCAGTTCCGAGGAGAGAGTTTTTGTTTGAGATAATCTTCTAGTGGAAGTAATGGTCATGAGGAAAGCTACCTTCCAAGATAACACTAAAAGGGTACAGGACACTAAAGGCTCATATGGTGGTCCTCTTAAGGCATGGAGCACCGCATTCAAGTCCCATTGAGGGGTGGGATCTCTAGCTTGAGGGTAGATCCTGTCTAACCCCTGCAGGAATCTGGTGGAAATGGGGTGTGAGAAGACTGGGACCCCTTCCACTTTCTCTTGGAGGGCAGAGATCACTGCTAGGTGTACCTTAAAGGAGGGAGTTGTGAGGCGCTTATCTTTAAGGTGCAGTAGGTAGTCAAGGATGGATTGGATTGGGGCTGACTCTGGAGTTATCCCCATACTCTGGGACCACAGGGAAAACCTTTTCCATTTTGCAGCATAAGTAGCCCTGGTAGAGGGCCTTCTGCTGCCAATTAAAACCTCCCTGACCCTAAGAGCACAGTCTCTCAGTCTTATTTAGCCATGAAGCTTCCAGGCTGTTAGATGCAGCACCCACGGGTTTGGGTGTCTTGGGTGGCCAGAGTTCTGCGTTATCAAGTCTTCCCTGTATAGGAGGTGGATAGGAGGGGCTATCGATAAGTCCTGTTCGGTTGAATGTCAGGGCTGTTTGGGCTAGGCTGAGGCTATCAGTATCATGTTTGCCCCTTCTCGCCTTACCTTTAGGAGGACCTTGTGGATTAGGGGAATGGGGGGAAAACCGTACATCAAAGGACCCTCCCATGGGATCAGCAAGGCATCCAATAAGCAGCCTTTTTCTCCTCCCCTGAGTGAGCAAAACAGGGGACACTTCTGGTTCTGGAGTGTCGCAAAGAGGTCCATTTTGGGCTCGCCCCACTGGCTGAAGATGTAACCCGCTGTCTCTGTACGCAGGGGCCATTCGTGGTGAGAGAGGAACTACCTGCTCAGCGAGTCCACCGTGTCATTGCTTACCCCGGGTATGTGGGCTGCTGTTGGGCTAAAGTTGTGTCTCAGGGCTAGATCCCAGAGGTTGAGAGCCTACTTGCAAAGGGCAGGGGAACGGGCTCCCCCTTGGCAGTTTGTGTAAAACATTGCGGCTGTGTTGTCCATCAGGATCTGGCCTGTTTCCCTTTTACTATCTCCAGGAACACACTGCATGCAAGTGGATTGCCTTGAGTTCTTTCACATTGATGTAATGGAGACTGTCCCTCAATGACAAAGTTCCGTGGACTGAGAGACCGCCCCAACCCTTGTCCAAAGCTTCTGTGATCAGAGTCACTGAGGGATTGGCAACCTTGAAGGGGATCACTGCCAGTGTAAACTGTGGGTCCTGCCAGATCTCTAGGGACATCAGAACCCTGGGCAGGATGGAGAGTGCCTTGTTCAGAGGTTGATGGCATGGTTGAAAGACTGTTGCTAGCCAGAGCTGTAAGGTTCTCATTCGTAGGCGGGCTGTTCTTATCACAGATGTGAAGGCTGCCATGTGGCCAAAGAGCTGGAGGCAGCACCTGGTTGTAATGATGGGAGTTCTGTGGAGCTCTGAAATGATGGTGCAAAGGGATTGAAACCTTGACTGCAGCAGGGATGCCCTCCCCTTTATTAAGTCCAGGAGGGCCCCTATAAACTCTATTTTCCTTGATGGGGAGAACTTGGACTTTTCCAAGTTTATGCAGAGACCCAGTCTTTTGCACAGCAGTTTGGTTAACTTGACACTGCATTTTACTTTATGCTTGGTCCTTCCCCTTATTAGCTAGTCATTGAGGTAAGGGTATATGCTTATCCCTCTTTTTCTTAGGATGGCCACCATGCATTTGGTGAAAACTCTGCAGGCCAGAGAGACCAAATGGGAGTGAGGTGAGTTGGAAGTGTTTTCCCTCCACTACAAATTGAAGGAACCTCCTGTGTTCGTGTCTTATAGCTATGTGACAATACACGTCCTTGAGATCGAGGGCTAGGAACCAATCCCTGGGGTCTAGACTTGGAATGATCTGAGAGATGGAGACCATATGGAATGTGATTTTCTTTAAATGTCTATTCAAGGCCCTGAGGTCCAGGATTAGCCTTAGGTTGCTGTTTTGTTTGGGGATCAGGAAGTAACAAGACTAAAATCCCTTCCCTCATTCCCCCTTGGGTACTCTATTGCTCCCATTGAGAGTAGTTTCCTGCATTCCCCATGGAGTAACAGTTCATGAGAAGGGTCCCTGAGTCATAGATGAGGGGGTGGTTTTTCTGTCCCAAGGCTTGGATCTGAATTGGATGGAGTATCCCCTGGATACTGTGTCCAGTATTTGATGGTCCAATGTGATGGTGGCCCACTGATGTAGAACTGGGCCTAGGTGGTACTGAAAGAGGGGAGACTGATCAGTGTAAGTGTGGCGACTCACCTGCAACAGGTCAAAATCTCTGCCTCTGGTTGGCAGAGTGGGATTTGCCACCTCCTTGGCGGGGTGTTTGGCTACTTGATTGAGGCCTAGGGCCCCTTCCTCCCTGGTCTCTATCCCTGTCAGGGGCCCCATATTGGCATTGAGGCTGCTGGGATGGCTTCTGATGTGACCCATGGTGCTGCTGACAGTATTGTTGCTGCTGGGGCTGCTGTTGGGTGGGCCGGGACCTGAAAGGACGTCTGGCTCCCTGAGACATGTACATGCCTAGAGACCTGAGCATATCCCTAGAGTCCTTCATCCTATATAGCTTGGAGTGTGTAGACTCGGCAAACAACACGGGACCTTCGAAGGGGAAGTCTTCTATGGCCATCTGCATCTGTGGGGACAGGCCAGACCCCTGAAGCTAAGCAGACCACTGCATGGTGACTGCTGAGGCTATGGTACGGCTGGCTGCATCTGATATTTCCCAAGGGGTCATAAGGGCATCACGTGAAGCCAGCAGACCCTCCTCCACTAGGGTCTCGTAGTTCCTGAGGCGTTCATGGGGGACTATATCCCAGGAAGCGCTCCATGGACTTCCACAAGTTGAAGATGTATCGCCTTATGAGTTCCTGATGGTTGACGATACAGAGCTGGAGTGCTGAGGAGGAGTAGACCTTCCTCCCAAAAAGGTCCATCTTTTCCGTCTCTTTACTTTTAGGGGTGGAGGCTGGTTGTCTGTCTCTTTTTCTGGTTGACTGTGTCAACCACTAAGTTCTCAGGTGTGGGGTGGCTAAACAGGAATGCAAATTTCTCTGGTGGGACTTGGTACTTGCCTCCCACCGTTTTGGACACTGGTGGTATCAAAGATGGTGTCTGCCAGCATGCCATTGCTATCTTATGCACCCCTTTGAGGAGTGGTACTGAGATTCTGGCTGGGGGAGTTGCATCGCCCACGTCAAATAAAGGATCAAAGTCTTCTGTGATAACTCCACCTCCAGGTTAAGGTTCGCTGCTGTATGACGTAAGAGGTCTTGGTGGGTGCGGAGTTCGTCCCTATAAGTCAAGGGTCTAAGGTATGCAGGCTCATCTGGGGAGGAAGATGAAAGTACCCTTGACCTGTTGGTGCTGGGGATGAGTTCTTCCTCGGAGACCTCAGGAGAGTGAGAGGGTCTGGGGGGGGTGTCTGCAAGAGCCTGGTGTTGTGGGCTCTTCTTGTGAGGGCCAGTTCAGCCATTGGCTGGACCACTCCTTGAACGACCATGGTGGCGACTCCCCATCTGTTGGGGAGCAGACCCTGCTATGGTGCCAATCAGAGCTGCACTGGCTACACTATTGGCTCTTGCTCTTAGTTGGCACCGGAGAGGCGGACTTGGCTGAGGTTGGTGCCATAGTGGCTGGTGCCGAGGGGCTGTAGCCCCCGTGCCATGGTGGTGTTGGCAACAGCTTATGGCAGAGTTTTCCTGCTGGCTTCGCTGGAGCAGGGGTCTGTGCCAAGTCTAGAGGGGAGTGGTGATGCCGAGAACTAGTGCTGGAGGTGTCTGAGGAGGTGGCTTTCACCTCGCACATCTGGAACTCTGTGAGGGGAAGGATGGAGCGCTCTTGGGAGTTTTCTGGGGAGAAGGTTGGATACTCCCCTTCTTCCTCTAGCTCAGGCTTGGAATTCATCTGAGTTGCCCTCAATGGAGTGGCCGGGCTCTTGCTCCACCTCTGTGCTGGCGATGGACCATGCTCTGTGCCTGCCCACGCCTTAGATAGGAAGGCTGGCTTGCCCCGAGGTTTAGTGGGTTTGGGAACTTGGGGGTTGGCAGTTGCAGGAGTGCCTTTGCTATCTCAAAGGCCTCCACAGTAGATGGCACAGTCAGATGCTCCGTGCCCTTCTCCCGAGGTGGTGGTAATGGTGGAGAGGTAGAGCAGCATCTGTGCCTCAGTGCTGAGTCCAAACCTGATCAAGGTTTCTTTGGCTCCATTGGGGAGAAGTGCTGAGGAGACCCCAGTGCTGATTTTGCACGCGGTGCCGATGGCTCCGTAGCAGCCCCAGGCTTACTAGGGGTGGGCTGCAGTGCTTGCTCCAAAGCCATCACACGCAGTCTTTGCTCTCTGTCCTTCAAGGTCCTGCGTTTAAAGGACCAACAGATAAGAGCACATATCAGCCTGATGTGACTCACCCAGGCATTTTAGGCAGTTCTTGTGGGGGTCATCCAGCAGGAAGGCCTTACCACAACTGGTGCAGGGTTTGAAGCTGGGCATGGTAGGCAGCAGATAGGAGTGAAGTTTGGGCTCTGGTTGTTGGGTGGACTTGGCGGAACACTGGACCACAGAGGGATGATGTCCACAAACAAATCTTCTAAACTGACTGGCTGGTTCAGAAAAGGAGGGAATAGACAGGAGCTTGCACTAATGCAAGAGCTCACATTCCGGTACTGTCACTGAGGGAGGAAAGAAGGAACTGGGGAGGGTCAGGGTCATACATATAGCTGTGGATGCAGCCAGAGGGTCTGTTGGCCACAGACCCTGCCCTGACAGGCTAGGGCAAAAAGCTTTCTGGCCAACCATGGGCTGCAACATGGAGACACCTGTAACTGAATGATGTGAGCAGCACTTGAAGAACCAGCAGTTCTCAACCTTTGTTTCACAACACAAAAGTGTGTCATGGGCTTTGAGCACAGTTATGAGTGCATCACATGCTGGCAGCCTGCTGTTGAAACCCCCTTCCCACCACTGCTGCTGCAGAGCTGTGACAGCAGCAGGGCCAGCTTGAATTGCCCAGTACCCTGAGGTGGAGGCTGTAGTACCAGCTAATACAGGCAGCCTGCTCTGCTCACCCAGACAGTCTGGGCCCTGAGACTGGGTGTGTTTAAATCTCCTGCCCTGGGGCTGGCTGAGACATGTGACCGAGGCTGGGAAATGTAAAAGGCCAGATGGCGCTGGGCCTAGCTAGGGAGTGGGTTCCAATGACCAGTGTCTGCAGGGTTGGCCCCTTTGGCATGAAGGTGAGTGCACCCCTGCTTTTTGAGGTGAGGGGGGAGAAGGGGAATGGAGATCCAAGGCTGCAGGCAGGGGGATTTCGGTGGGATTGCAGGGGCCTCAGCCCCTGCAGCCTCATGTCCAACCCCGATAATCTTGCCAATTGCAGCACAGGTGCAGTAAATCAGCCTTCTTAAACTAGCTGCCTTCCTAAAACATGCAGCTGAGTCAGGTAGGGCAGGGGCAGTGATGGAGCTTTAAAGCTGCCTGCAGCCTGCATGCCTTCACACATGGTCTCCACATTTCCTGGCTGGAACAAGCTGTAGGTAAATAGGAGTGTTGTGGGTGGTTAGGGCATGGGGCAGGCTGGGTGGGGGATTGTTCCCTCTAGGGGTCAGGCTGGTGGGGGGCTTCCCTCCCAAACATGGTTGTGTGTGAGGAGGGGGCTTTCCCCCAAGTGCAAATGGTGTGGCTGGGGCCCTGGGGCTCTCCCATCTTCCCCAAGCTCAGGTGCATGGCTAGGGAGTTCTCCCCCAAGCTCAGGTGGAGGGCTCAACCCCAGCACAGGGGTATTGGACTGACTGGGCTCTTCCTTACTCCCCTGAAGCCCAGGTGGCATGGTCAGGCTCAGAGTAGCCAGCAGTCCCCTATCACTCACCCTAAGCCCAGCTTATTTGAGGTGGAGCTTCTCTCTCCAGAGATTTCCCCAGGACTTGAAAGTTGCGAAGGGTGGTCTGTATGGGGGTTCAATAAATTAGTATAACACTACTAGCTGAAAACTGGGGGGGATGTTGCTGGGAAATTCAGTGGGGGTGTAGGAGGTGGAGTGGCTGGGCCTTCCCCCCCTCACAGGAGGCGTGATGGGGGTAGGGGGGGCTTTCCCGAGGTCTCTAATGAAAAGACCAGGTATTTCCAATGGATAAACAACAAAATGAAATGTACTGCAGTGGTTGGAGCATAGTCTAGTTCCCTGGGAGAGGGAGGAAGAGGCAGAAGCACTGAGTTTTTCACTTGATCCAACAGTGTCTCACTATGGCCTTAAGCAAGTCATTTAAACTCTCTTGTTCCCTGGTTTCCTCATCTGTAAAATAGACCTATGCCACAGAGGGATTAGAAGACTTAGTTAATACTAAAGTACTTTAAGATGTTTGGTCTTGGGGGCAATTGAATTGCAAAGTATTGTTAAGTATTATGTTTTTGTTGCTGGGGGTCTCCTCTTTCTCCCCCAACTGTGTCTGGCTGCCTCCTGTATGATCATAGGTCACGAGCCATTTGCAGATATGACTTTCATCTTGTGTTTTGTCCTTTTCTTCCTGGGGTGGATCCCTTTTGCTTTTCCGGAATTTGTTTGCATTATTCAGCCATTAAGGTGACACTTGCATTTCAACAAGAAAGGTTGGTGTTGACTGATCCCATCACACATGCCCTTCATTCACACACAATGTTTACACAAGTAAATGAAATTATACAGTATATACCTAAAACAAGTTTAGTCAAGAATACAAAATGGAGTTCCACATTCAAAATGTGGATCTTTGTTGGACATTGGTCATAATGTCTATGAAACTGAGTTAGTTATTTTAGTTATGATATTAAAGAACAGATGCAGAGTGTTTCCTAACAGGTACTTTAAATGTAGAATCTATTCATTTTGTCTGTGTCCCTACCTTGTGGCTACAGAAGCTTTGAGCCAACACTGGCAGGATGAATACAGTTAGGGAAAGGAATTCCTTGGGTGAAATAAAATGGTATTAACTTTTGCAGTATTGCTAATTTCAAGAGATGAAAATTCATGAGATTGGCAGAAGTTGTCCTGAGATTTGGGAGTTCTACTGGGAGATCATGAGTGAGGCTTAATTTTATCTATCAATATTGTTGCTTGTGATAAATTTGCAAGAGTTGGCATGTTTGCATAATTTGAGTTTCAGTTTTGTGCCTGTTGGAAAAAGCCATAGTGGAATAATGCTTATTGTTTATGTAGTTTTTAAGTAAAATGGGGGGGGGGGGTGTTACTTACCAGTAACTGTCCTCCTTTGAGATGGGCTGCTCAGATACATTCAGTATTAGGTGTCTACATGCTGCAGCACACGGTTGGCTGGAAACCTTTAGCCCTAGCTTTTCAGAGCAGGGTCGGAGGCCAACGCCCCCTCTGGTCACTCCTGCGGCTATATATACGGCCCCGACCCTGATCCTCCTCATTCCCTTCTACTTGCCAGCTCTGAGTAGTGGGGATGGTAGAAGGGTCCTGAATGCATGCGAGCAGCCCATCTTGAAGAAGGACAGTTACTGGTAAGTAACCAACCTTTTATTTTCGAGTGCTGCTTGTATCATTCAGTATTAGGTGATTACTAGCCATACTGTGGACGGTGGGTAGAGCTGGGTTTTTTCCACCTTCAGCACGGCTACCCCTGTAAAAACAACCCCCAAGATGGGACAGTGTCTAAACGAAGGGAAAAATTTTTTTTAGCCCTTCTAGGGGGTGTACTGCAATCCTCAACTGTTCTGAAGGAGCAGTGTACGAGGCAACTAGAAAAGAGGAATTCTGCGCCACCCTGCCTTTAAAGGTGAAGTGCACTACTGGGCCAACCTGATTATTTTGGGCCCTCAAAGATGAGTGGCTAAATCAAGATAGAGTGAGTCCCAGACCTGGACTACCCACTGTGAGACGAGAGATTATCACACCCTGAGGGTAAAGGTAAGTTAAGGCCCACCTTCTCAGCTCTAGTGGGGTTACGACACTGCAACGTGTGAATGTGTGGGTAGGTTCGGCAGGTCAAGTGCTGGAAAATCGCCAGGTAAGGTTTCCAGGTGGCTTGCTTTAGAAAGGTGACCAATGTAATGAGTGGTCCCTTTCATGCTTAAATGTGGAAGAACAAGTGAGAAAAGAAAAGTTAATAACCACACAGCGTGGGACCCAGAAGGCGGGGTGATCTCTGGGTCCCTTCCAGAATTTGGGGCAACTGTGCAATAACACCAAGTTGATGACTATGGGTACATGGCCCCTAACCACAATCTTACTAGAGTCTATGAAAAATTGGACTCAGTTTTGATCCCTTCCTGAGATGTCGAATTATCCCAAGGGTACTGGCCCTTTGGCGTCCTCCCCTTGAATTGTCAAGGGAAGTAGGAAAAACTGAATAGAGACCTAAGTATAAGTACTGAAATGAGAACAGGGGTTTTATGCTTTGATACAGCCCCTCGATAGGGAGGTCCAAGAAAATCTTTACCAGGAGAACACCGGTGGGCCCCTGGGCACTAGAATTATGATTCAGGGTAGTAAGAAAAATAAGGAAGGAGGGAGACTGCCAGCAAGAGATTCAGAACCCAAACCCCATAGTCACCCAAGGTCTGCCTTGTAATATGTGCCATGGGGTCTTAGAGCCGTGCTAGTAGCAACCCCTTTTGACCTCTGTGAGTACACAGGTGATGCAAGATCCCTGGTGACCTCTAGAGATTGAGATGTGGGACGTTGTGGGGTTGTAAGGGTGAAAAACCCCAGTAATGATGTATCTCACTTACCCCTAGGTGAGGTTAGATAGTCTCCCAGAGATTTCTTTAGGGGATGAATGAGGTTATCACCTCACACCAAAAGCTCCCAATGAAAGCTCTTGCTGAGAGTAGGAGTTTTCTCTTAGGCCTATCACCAGGTTACATGCTTCATCCTGGGGCGTGGCAGTGTAAGACTACCTCTCGATAAGTAGTGTGAGGGATCCATGGGTGAAAAATTTGATGAGGGTCCTAGCTTCTGGAGGAGTTGAGAAGGCAAAAGTTTGTTTGGGGGAGGGGGCTCCCCCCCCAAAGGGTACGTGACTGTTTGCAACTCACATGGCAGGAGGACAGTTGTTCACAAACATCAGCTATCTGCACCAATCCATGATGTGCTAGAAACCCCAACAAATTGTGCCTTGAGAGGACATATGCAAGATCTAATTCTTAAGTCACCCCTGAGGGTGGGAACATCCTGCCACTTGCAACAGACCGAGGCTTCCCTTAGAAGCCTGGAAGTCCTTAACTCTCCTCTTGGGGAGCATGGAGAAAACCCCTTTAGCAGGAGGGTAGGGGGAGAGGTGCATGGTTCTTGCCCTCTTGACAACCATGTCGATTTTAACTGGAGAGTAGGGGCTCTCAGAAGGACTGGTCTGGAAGGTTTAATGCTTGAAGCTGTGTAGCACTGCGATTGGGGTGATAGGACATCTCTAGCTATGGGCCCTGGAGTCCCCTGAGGGGTTTAAAGAAGGCATTATTGGAGGGGGAGGGAGTGGCAGGCCCACTGGGGTATATCCCTGTGGGGACCGCTGGTTGAACACCAGATTCTCTTGGTTCCCGTTCTCTGCTATTGAACATTAAGCGGTTAGAACGGGAGAGGGGCAGACCAGTCCTTATCCTCTTGGAAGAGGGGGGGGGAAAGGTGGGGGGAACCTCTAAGAATCTCATACTGGACGGGTGCCACCCTAAGATCATGGAGGAGGAAGAACCCAGCTAATCCATGGGAGTGGTTAGGGGTAGTTGGTATTTCTGTTACTTCACCCTCTCATGGGTAACTGAAAAGGGTCAAATAAAGGCCTTTGGATTTCTGGTTGTAGGACTATGAGACTTAGGCAATGTATTCCATTGACCAATGAGTGAGGCTACTAGGATCCAGTCCTAATGACTACAAGGACAGGATTGTGACTGGTCAGGTGTAACATAAGTCTTGTATCTAGGACAGTTTGGATTTAAGTCAGCCTGGGCTCTAGGCCAGTGTTTACCACCCAGACTGCCCTGGTACACCAGTGTCTTCAGGCCTTAGTAGGTGGGGATGTGATAGGTGGCCTGGCTATTTTGTCGAGGCATGCCATTGCAGCAACCATGGAGTCAGATGAAGTGACCTAGAGGTCTGTAGCCACTGGGTATTTGGGAATCTGAGGCGTCCGAAAGACCGCTAGACGAAGATGCACAGGACTTGCCCGGGTGGCCCCAGGGCCAGGAGTAAAACCATCAAGAGAACATATTACTGTATAGGCATTCAGCATTACAGCTGAAGCCAACTCCGGATGAAAAGAATGAATGTCAAGATGCATCAACTGACTGAGGTCACTAGTAATACACATAAGGCAGGATAAGGACACCAGATGTGTTGAAAAACTTCATGAGCCCAAGGGTTAAGCGATGGGTTAAGAGTCTGAGACCCCAGCAGATAAAGGGGGTGATTTGATTAGGTGCCTGGAGTTGGTCTGTAGACCTAGGCTGGATCAGCTAATAGTGCAAGGATAGGGGTTCCTAAGAGCCGGGGTAGGACCAACTGGAAAGGGCTGTCTGGTCCGTGGAGGAAGGGTTGTATGAAAACTTGCAATGGTGCATCCCACTCCTTAGCTGTAGATGTTACATATGGTACTCCAACCATTGATTTTTTGGGGGGGGGGTTTAGGTAAGGGATAGGAAGTCAGGGGAAGAGGTGGCACCAGGGGAGACTCCTCCTGATGGTCTCTGTACCCTATGGGGAGGTCTCCTGTGGGGGAGGGGATGGAGGATCCCTGGAGGGTTAATCTTGTTCTCCCTGGTGTGGAGGAGGCCTTGCTTTGTTCTGTCTGCACTGGCATGGGCTAAGGGGGTGACTAAACATTCGCAATGAGAGCATACCCAATGACTGAAGTTCAGATCTGGGGCCCCTAGCACTGCTCAGCAGGAGGTCCATGTCCTCCGCAAATAACGACGGGCCTTTGAAAGGAAAGTCCAGAATACCCAGAGAAGTATCTTGAGGCAGATCTGCCTCAAATAGCCATGCCGCATGTCTCATCACGATGGCCAAGGCTATTCTTCAACTTGCCATATCAGAGGCATCCCATGAGGCTAAAAGAGTCTCTGGATGCCAACAAGCTCCCCTTTAATAGGAAGTCATAGTCCTCCCTGTGTTCATGTAGGAGGAGGTCTCTAAATCTTTCTAGGACTCCCAAATGTCCAGAGTGGACCTTGCCACCAATGGTTGGTGGTTTGCCAGCCAGAGCTGGAAAGCGCAGGTTGAATATTATCTTCCTTCCCATTATCTCCAGGTGCCTGGACCCCCTGGATCTTGGCATGGTATCTGGGAAGGTCAGGGTCTCATGCCCTAGGGCAGCTTCTATCACCCAGGGACTTGGGCTTGGGTGGTTGTCCAGAAAAGAAAACTCTTCCGGGGGCACCTGGTATTTGTGGCCCACAACATCTGAAACCAGGGAAATGGAAGTGGGGCTTTGCCAGTGAGATCTGGCAAGGTCATAGACACTAGGGTGCAATGGCATTGCTATTGCATCTGGGGAAGATGTTAACCCAGGGTTGAACAGGGGGTCCTGGTCCCCTCGATGGGCTCAACCTCTAGGCCTATGTGTGCAGTGACCCCGTGAAGGAGGTCAAAGTGGGCTGTGGTGTCCCCCCCCCATATGACTCTGTTCTTGGGTTCAAAGCCCTGTCTGGACTTGCACATGGGGCTGAATGGGTGTCCATCTCTCCAGTACCAAGGAGACCCTGTTATGTGGGTATTTCCTGTGGTACCAACCACTCATGAGGTTGGTACCAGTATGGGCTTGGTGCTGATGAACTCTTGGGGTCCTGTCTGGCTCTCCAAGAAGGAGTGATCTCCTCAAGGCTTGGGGAACTGGACCTTTCCTGGTGCCATGAAGGAGAACTTAACTTGGCACCAGAGTGTACAGTCAATGCTGGAGACTTAGAGTCACTACAGTGCTGAGGAGAAGGAGAGCACTGTCAAGGCTGTTTCCCCACTCTGGCACTCTGAGTGCAGAAGGTGGGGGCCTGCAACAGACCTTAAAAGCCACTGGCCTTAAAGCCTGGTCTTAAAACTCTAAGGCCTCCAGTTCCTGGCCTTGGAGTGGTATCGCTGACACCCCAAATGCAAAAAACCTCTCGAAAACCCAGGAAGGCGCACTTGAGAATTCCTTCCTGTGAGGTACTTGCAATCACTTTTATTCCTCCCTCAGGAAAGTGACTGAAGCCCAGCTGCAATATGAGCTGGAACTGAAACAGAGTCCCCTTTAGTAGCTGGCTGTGCAGTCTGAGGCACATGCACACAAATCTCTTGCCCTTTCAGGACACAAAACCAGAGCTTACTTAAAAAATCTTTAATTAAAAAAGAACAGATGAAAAACACAGAGTTGCTTCTCTGGGAATTAACTTAGGTAGTTACAGGGTAGGGGGAGGGGATACATGTGCTCAGCACAGAGATGTCCAAAAACAAAGATCACATCTTGGCACCAATGTCAGTGCCGATTGCACCACCACCTGCTCTTGTGAGAAGCTGTGCTGGGATGGCACCAGTGTTGATCTGGCACACGCTGCTGGTGCTAAGGGTGGCCCCGATACCCCAGAGATAGGCGGTTGTGCTGACTCCATGGCCATTGCATGGCACCTCTGTTCCCTGTTCTTTAGTGTCCATGGCTTAAAGGACTGGCGCAGGGAGCATTCGGTAACCTGGTGAGATTCCCCCAGGCACTGGAGACATTCCTCATGGGGAGGGTCATCCTGCAGGAAGGCCTTGCCACAGACTGTGCAAGGTTTGAAGCCTGGCATCGTAAGTGGCTGTTGAGAGTGGTCTTCCAGCTCAGAAGCTGTACATTCTGTGAAGGCACCAGGTTTTGGTGGAATGATATCCACAAAAAGGTCATCTAGATTAAATGGACAAGTCATACATGGCAAATGATGACAGGCACTTGCGTGATCGCAAGGGATGGGCTGTTCTGAAACCATTGCTGAAGGCAGAAAAAGGAACTGAGGAGGATCAGGGTCAGGGCAGCATATATAGCTGCAGGAGTTGCTGGAGGGGGCGTTGGCTGCTGACCATGCTCCAGCAGACTAGGGCTTAAAGTTTTCAACTAATCATGCACTGTGGCATGTAGACATATAATGCTGAATGACACAAGCAGCACTCGAAGAAGAACCTTACTTTTGGCACTAAAGAAAGTGAAATACCCTGAAATAGCAGACCTCTGAGTAAGTGCCATTTCATCATTGCCACTCTTCAGGTTGGAATGCTATTTAATTATTCTGCTCTTCAGTTTTGCCCTCCTATAAACTGTGCACAGCATAAGAACGCTTACCAGACAGCAAGCCATGAAGTTAACCTTTCTCTTATTGAAAGGTTCCAGAGGGGTACCTGTGTGTCAGTCCAGTTCAGAAAAACAAACAAGGAGTCCTGTGGCACTTTTAAAGGCTAACAAATTAATTTGCCACATGAGCTTTTGTGGATGAACTCCATTTTTCAAGCATCTGACAAATTGGGATCATTTTTAGTCTTTAAAAGTGCCACTAGAAATTTGCAGTGGCAGCTGTATTTCTGACCTGTACCAGAACAATAAAGAAGTCATTCCTGTAAAGACAAAAGTAGCGTGTTTGGAAGGGACATCACCAGCAAAGACTTGAAGAAGAGAGTGGTTACTTTGCAGTAACTGTGGTTCTTTTGTGATGTCTGCACCCATTCTACATCCCTACTTGTATTGAGTTAGCATAAAGGGACCAAGGGTTGCTGTGAGGGGGATGGATCATATTTGAAAATTCTTTATTTTTGACTGTTTTAATGTCAATGCACTTATTAGATTGTTTCAGATATGTAAATGCATTCGGTGCAGCATGTTAGCTTCAGAAATGTGGGCCTAAGCCTGGGACAGGTGGGTGGGGTTGGGGGTGAAGGGGTGTGGCTGGGAGGTGGAGCTTGGAGCTGCTTGGGGCTTGGGCCCAGCTAATCTTTGTATGCAACAATGCCTCTGGCTGCAGTGGGAAGAATCAGGAGCCAAGCTGGCCAGTGCTGTGAGGGTGAGAATTGGGGAAGGGAGGGGAGAGAGAATGAAGATCTGGGGCTGTGGTGGAGCCTTGGTATACTGCAGGGCCATAACTACAGCAGGGCGAATGGGGCAAAGCTCCAGGCATGAATTTGACAGGGTGCCAGAGTATACTCTTCCTAGCCCTGAAGAGGAATGCCCCTTAAAGGCACTTTGCTCAGGGAGCTAGGGAAGGCACTCCCCGCCCGTCTTTGGCCGCAGTGGGGAAGGGACACCCCCTGCCAACTCTGGCCAGGGTGGGGTAGGGACTCCAGCCTGCCTTTGGCCACGCTGGGGAAAGGATCCACCTGCTGGCTCTGGCCACGGTGGGGGGAGACTCCTGATGCTGTGATGGAGGGGCCCCAGATTGGGGCCAAGGTGGGGGGGTGGGGTGCCTTTGGCGCTGCTTGCCCCAGGCATCCAAATCCGTAGTTCTGGCCCTTGTATATTGTGTGTGACTAGGAACACCACCAGCTGTGTCATGGCTCTGCAAAGGTTGAGAATCCCTGCTCTAACAGATCTGGTGGGCCTTGATGATGCAAAACAGACAGCAAATCTTGCATCTTGAGACATGTTGAGGCTAGCTGACCCCTGTGGTCCTGCCTAACCCTCTGGTTCTGTGACTCTACGGGAGCATCTAGGGAGAGATGGCAACTTACCTTGGGAATAAGCCATAAATATGAGACCAGGCAAAACAGCAAGTGGCATCTTTAAGCAAGAAGGAAAAGAGGCATGCTTTGCAGGAGGTCACTGCCCCCTGGGCCAAGCAGGAAACAAACCCATTAAAGCAATACAGTGACAACTGTAAATATGAGAAGGGTGACAAAACATCCTTTGGAAGGACCAGCCCAAACAAATACATGGGAAGTGTGGACCTAAACATGCATATAGACAATGCCCGAGTGGCTCCAGTACAACTGGTTTGGTAACTAATAGAGACAATGGGAAACAGAGGCTGGGATGCAGGAAGAGGGCAACACAAGGACTTCTCTCTGCAGCTGTGTTGGTACCATTCAGCAACAGCTGGTGGCAGACAAGAACTGGTTTGTCATTCATGGCTCACAAATCACCTGTAAAGTTGACATAAGTGTTAGCTGTCACTTGCATAAGTATGGTGGACTTTAAAATCCAAACCCTGGCTGGAGTAAAAAGCAAATGGCCTGATACCTTATAATGCATTCTCTATCCCGGTAGCATACAAATGCCGGCTCTATCGGACACGTAAAAAAGAGAAGACTGAGCGCCTTGTTTGTTTTTATGGGGATGCCGGTATTGGCATGGGAAGCACTTAAACTGCTTGCATAACTGTCCTAAATTTTAATATAGAACACAACTTGTCACAAAGTATCAAACCCTTAGAAGAAAAATATGCAGACATGTTCAAAGGCTTGGAAAAACTGCCAGTCTTGCATTAAATAACTTAGAAGAAGTAATATGCACAGCCAGGTAGGTGTCTGTGGTCCTGAGAAGCAGACTCCAGCAACCCCTGCAGTCCTTCTAGCCATGGAAGAGTTGAGGAACCTATGAATTGGGTGCATTCCCTGCTGCTAATGCAGAAAAACTGTCTTTGTCTCTTGAGTCTGATGAATTAAACCTGCTGATAAGAAGGGAGCATTATCACATTCTGACCACACATGAGCTCTTGGGAGAGGGCAGGTGCCAAAGTTTTGACCATTATAGATGGATAGTCTGGATTTTGGCAAATCCCCTTGATCTCTGAAAGCTCACGGCCATTTGTTTAACAGTTATTTTGACAAATACTTCAGCCTCCTGCTCTTTGGAATTAGCTCTGAATCTGGAGTTCTATAGAACTCTATAATGCTGACTAACTGCTACTGAAGCTGTCGTGGTGTGCATAACGATGATATTCTCTTCTGGAGTATGACAGATCCAGAACCCAACCTCAGGGCAGGCTGGTGAGAGTTATTCAGATTGTCAGGGCTGAAGGCTATGAATGAAACTTCTTTGAGCACTGCTCACATACATTTTGTTACAGGTGTCTATGTGCCACAGTGCATGGCTGGTCAGAAGACTTTTTTGCCCTAGCCTGTCAGCGCAGGATCAGTGGGCAACAGCCCCTCTGTGCTGCGTACCATGGCTATATAAAAAAAATTCCCCTCTCACCCCTATGGGTGGTATGTGTCATCCTCAACCTCGGGTCCTCTACCCGAGGCCTGGGAGTTGAGGGTTCTGCGCAGTATCTTAGCTGTTCCTAGTACTGCACTCTTCTGGACAGAGAGCTCTGATGTTGTTCCTGGGATCTGTTGGAGCCACTCTCCCAGCTTAGGAGTCACAGCCCCGAGTGCTCCTACCACCACCGGGACCACTTTGGCCTTCACTTTCCACATCCGCTCTAGTTCCTCTTTCAGGCCCTGGTACTTCTCCAGCTTCTCATACTCCTTCTTCCTGATGTTGCTGTCACTTGGCACTGCTACATCTATCACCACCGCTGTCTTCTGGTCCTTGTCTATTAGCACGATGTCTGGTTGATTGGCCAGTACCTGCCTGTCCGTCTGGATCTGGGAGTCCCACAGAATCTTAGCCCTGTTATTCTCCATGACCTTCTCTGGAATCTCCCATCTGGTCTCGGGAGGGTCTAGCCCATACACTGTGCAGATGTTCCTGTACGCAATGCCAGCTACTTGGTTGTGCCGTTCAGTGTATGCTGTTCCTGCCTGCATCTTACATCCTGCCACTATGTGTTGGACTGTCTCTGAGGCCTCTTTGCACAGTCTGCACCTTGGGTCCTGTCTAGTGTGGTAGACCCCTGCTTCAATGGATCTGGTGCTCAGTGCCTGTTCTTGTGCTGCTATGATCAGTGCTGTCTTTTAGTCCAGCCCTTTCCAGCCACTGGTAGGATTTCCCAATGTCAGCCACCTCAGCTATGTGTTGATGGTGCATCCCATGCAGGGTCTTGTCTTGCCATGGCACTTCTTCTGCTTGATCTTCCTCCCATATCTGCTGCTGCCTCATGCATTCTCTCAGCACCTCATCTTTGGGTGCCATCTTACTGATGTACTCCTGGATGCTCTGGGTTTCATCCAGGACAGTGGCTTTGACACTCACCAAACCCTGCCCGCCTTCTTTCCGGCTGGTGTACAGTCTCTGGGTGTTTGGATTTGGGGTGGAAACCTCCATACATTGTGAGGAGCTTCTGGGTCTTCACATCGGCAGCCTCCATGTCCTCCTTTGGCCAGCTCACTATACCGGCAGGGTATCTGATGACTGGCAGGGCGTACCTGTTGATGGCGTGGATCTTGTTCTTCCCATTGAGCTGGCTCTTCAGGACCTGTCTTATCCTTTAGTGGTACTTGGATGTTGCTGTCTTCCTTGCCTCCTCATCGTGGTTCCCATATGACTGTGGGATGCCAAGGTACTTTGTAGCTGGTTTGTATGTGTCTGCTATGTGGCCTGCTGGTAGTTCCACCCCATCAGTCTTGACTACCTTCCCTCTCTTTACTACCATCCAGCCACACTTCTCCAGTCCGAATGACATCCCAGTATCCTCACTGTAGATCCGTGTCAGGTGGATTAGCAAGTCGATGTCTCGTTCATTCTTAGCATACAGCTTGATGTCATCCATGTAGAGGAGGTGGCTGATGGTAGTTCCACTCTTGAACTTGTATCTGTGTCCAGTCATTGTGATTATCTGGCTGAGGGGGTTCAAGCCAATGCAGAACAGCAGCGGGGACAGCGCATCACCTTGGTATATGCCGCACTTGATGGCCACTTGTGCAAGCTGTCTTGAGTTGACTTCCAGCGTTGTCTTCCACAGTCCCATTGAGTTCTTGAGGAAGGTCCTTAGTGTCCTGTTGACTTTGTATAGTGCCAGACATTCACAGATCCATGTGTGCGGCATTGAGTCGTAGGCTTTCCTGTAGTCAATCCAGGCTGTGCTCAGATTGGTCTGTCTAGACTTTGAGTCTTGGGTGACTGCTCTGTCTATGAGCAACTGGTGTTTTGAGCCTCTGGTGTTTGTTCCCAATGCCCTTCTGAGCTGTGCTCATGTACTGGCCAATATGGTCCTGTAGCTTGGCAGTTATGATGCCTGATAGGACTTTCCATGTTGTGGGGAGGCAGGTTATTGGCCGGTAGTTGGATGGTTCTGTTCCCTTGTGGGGGTCTTTCATGATCAGCACTGTCCTTCCTTGTGTTAGCCAGTCTGGGTGGGAGCCTGCTGCTAGCAGCTGGTTCATCTGTGCTGCTAGGCATTCATGCACTGCTGTTAGTTTCTTTAGCCAGTAGGTGTGGATCATGTCCGGTCCAGGTGCTGTCCAGCTCTTCATGTTCTTGACCCGCTGTTGGATGTCTGCTACTGTGATGGTTCCTGTTCTGGGAGATTGCTGTGGTCTGTTCTCAGGTCCTGCAGCCACTTTGCACTGGTGTTATGAGTCTTCTCTTTCTCCCATATGTTCTTCCAGTACTGTTCAGTTTCTGCTGTTGGTGGCTCTGCTGTTGTTGTGTTGTTGCACTGCAGTTAGGAGTACACCTTGGATGGTTCTTTGGAGAACAGGGCATTTATCTTTTTGGCCTCTGCTTCTCTAGTGTATCTACTTAGCCTGGTAGCCAGTGCTGTGAGCCTTTGTTTAGCAGTCTCTAGGGCTTCAGATGGAGTCAGGCCCTTGCATTTTTTCAGTAGCCGAGTCTTATCCTTAATCTCTACACCCTTCTGTAGTTCCACCAGCTGACTAACTTCTCTCCGCGTTGCCTTGATCTTATCCTCCAACCTCATTTTCCAAGGGGGGTATATACTGCTATTCTTTTTGATCGTGCAGCCAAGCATCTCCAGGTTTACAGAGGCTGTAGTGTATACCAGTTCATTGGTTTGAATTATGGTGGTAGTAGGAATTGTCATTAGGGCTCTATTGACATCTTCTAGCATACTAGCTGATGGTACTTCTCCAACGAGCCTTGGTAAGCGGTCTCGAGGGTTGACTGTAGCTAGTTTATCCATGATTTTATGCCTCATATCAGCTGCTGTGCTCTGTAATTGAGGGGGATGGCAGTGAAATTCCAGCTTCAGGTGTTGGCTGCACATCTAGCTGTTCTTCTGGGTCTTCTTCTTGAGTCCAGGATGTAATATGGAGTTGGTCTATCTCAAGTTGTGAGAGCAGCTGCCTCTTTACTATGTTGAAGCATTGGGTAACTAGCTGTTTCTCAGTTAGTGTGGATGTAGGTCTTTTGTCCATCCATAGTTCCCTCATATGTTTCATATATCCCCTCTCATTAGGTCTACTGTTGTAGTAGCATTCCATCAATTCCAGGTTCTCTTGTCTTGTCCATGTATGGTTTGTTCCAGTAGCCCACTTATCAGATTGTCCTGGTTCCCCAACATCTGGCGCGGACCTTGTTAATCCGGGCAACGTCCAAGCCGGCATGACTCTCCTAGTTTGTGTCACTCTCATATTCGAGGTAGGGTCAATATATGTATATGACTCTTCCCATGCCCCTCTCCCATTCCTTCTTTCCACCTTCAGCAATGGTACTGGAACAGCCCACCCTTGCACTTCTGCAAGTGCCTGTCTTTTTGTCTTTTATGTTTAGTTTTGAAGACTTCTTCATCTCGGTTATACCTCCACTATCCAGTAGCGCTACTGAGTCCATCCAGCATCCTGAATGCCGCACTTGATCTCCTCCAACCAAGCTTTTAAACCCTATGTGGCATGTGGAAAGGCCTTTCTGCTGAGTGACCCTCATGAGAGGTGCCTAAAGTGCCTAGGAGAGTCTCACTGAGTGGACAAATGCTCCACCTGTCGCTCCAAGTGAAGGACCTAGAAGGGCAGGGAGCGGAGACTCTGCAGCATGACCCTGAAGCCGGCTCTGCAACTGGTGCTGAGCATGTCTGGGTCACAGAAAGGTCCACTGGCACCACATGTGCAGTCCTCATTGGAGCTTCCTTGGCACTGCTCCCCAAGGGAGCTGAAGAAACCCTGCTTGGGGTCAGACTAGGCACTGGCACCACACTGGCACTGCTTGACTTTGCCCCTGCCCCTGCTGCCCAGGGCAAAGTGCCAGAAGCACCTGCCAGTGCCCTCAGCAGCAGAGGCCTTTGAGGTGGCAAAGGCCCTGTTGCAGCTCTTGACCCTGACGCCGGTTAAGCGTAAAAGATCTAAGGGCAAACCGGCCTTTCTCTCTGAGGCCTGGAGGAGCACGGGGTGGGAGACTCCAATGGTGCACCACTTGGGAGACGAGGGAAGTTCTTCTCCATCCCCTCATGCTACTCCGGCACAGGGACCTCACCAACTCCTCTCCTTTCAGAGCTGGAGCAAGCCACCTTCTCTCCTGAGTGCTCCATCCTGTCCTCCCAAGGCTTTTGATGCGCCAGATCCAGGTCTGGCTCATCCATGGTCTCCAGCACCTCTGGCACCAGAGGGAAGTGCCACAGAAAGCAATCCCCGATGCCTCCTTGATGCGGCCATTTGTGCACCAGATCCTCAGTGCAGGCAGTCTTGGCACCGACGCCAGCTCGTTCTTTGTCCCTGGCACCAACCAAGGGCCAGAGCTGATCTTGTAGCCATGGATGCAGCTCCGACTAGCACTGACACAACATAGCCCACTCCCTGGTGTGGCATGAATTGCACTGCCTTCATTTAGAGACAGGTCTGGCCAGTGGTTGGACTGGCTAGCACAGGATGAACCCATGACACTGGGCTCTTCCAGACTGCCACACCCTGGGGGCCTCTGACAAGGAGTTCGACCCTGGCACCAGCTCCCATAGGCACCGTACCTCAAGGGTCGTGTCATCTTCCTCCCCAGATGAGACCACCTATCAGAGACCCTTGACGTATAGGGATGGACCCCTATACACATCAAGACCTCCTGCAGTATATGGTGGTGAACTTGGACTTGAAAATTGAGGTGGTCAGGGAGGACTTCAACCCCTCTTCGATGTGGGTGATGCGACCTGTCCTACCAGAGTCACCATTCCCCTACATGAAGGGTATACAAGATTGTTAAGGTGGGCTGGTACACACTCTTGTCTATCCCACCAGTGTCCCCAGTGACTGAGCATAAATATCATGTCCCACCAGACAAGTCTGGATTTCTGTTCATGCCTGGTTCCCTAGTGGTGGATGCAGTGAATCCAAAGGAGAGGTAGGGACAACCAGCTTCTATGCCCAAAAACAAAGAGGCCAAGAGACTGGACCTCTTTGGGAGGAAGATCTACTCCACCACAGCTCCTTAGTTCCTTATTGCAAATCACCAGGCACTGAGCGGCTGATATATCTTCAACCTTGGAAAATCCATGGAGCGTTTCTGGGGTCTGGTTCCTCAAGAACACCTAAGGGACTATGAGAGCATGGTGGAGGAGGGCATGCTGGCTTGAGGTATCATCCTGATGACTTCTTGAGACGCATAGGACACAGTGAGCTGTGGGGTGGTGTCAGCAATTGCCACGTAAAGGGCCGTCTGGCTGCAAGGGTCTGGCTTCTCTCCCATTTGAAGGCCCAGTGCTGTTTGTAGAATCCACGGATTCCAGGCTGCATGGCATGAAAGACTCAAGGGCCATCTTAAAATCTTTAGGCATGTATATGCCACAGGTGGCCAGGCATTCCTTCCAGGCCCAGCAACCAGTGCTGCACCAGAGGTCCTACTAATGTCCTCAGCGCCACTTTGGGGGACCAGACAGAGACAGAGCCCAGGGACAGAGAGGGTCTAGACAGCAAGGAGCTAGCCAGATGCCCCACCAAGGAGCAGGCAGCTCTTGCTCAGCCAACTAAAGGCAGAGGTTTTGACCTCTCGCCTGAGGACCTTGCCACACCCGCCTGCTAGTCTCTATTAATCAGGAGCCACCTAGGCCCTTTCTTCCATCAGTGGGCCAACAACACATCAGACTGCTGGATACTAGAAACAGTGTCCAGGGGCTACTTGATCCAATGCAGATCCAAGCGTCAAGACAGAAAACTGCCCCCTCACCCCAGGCCCAGGGACCTGTCACATGAACTTTCACTGGGCTGGGAATGCAGAAAACTGCTGTCCATAAGGGCAATAGAGAGAGCCCCCAGGAAAGTCTGGGGGGGAAAGCATTCTACTGCCATTACTTCCTGGCTCCCAAGCTAAATGGCAACCTGAGGTCCATGTTGAACCTTAAAGCTTTGAACAGACACTTAAGACAATAAAATTCCACATAGTTTCTCTGTCTCAAATCATCCTGGCCTTAGACTTGGGGGACTTGTTTGCAGGCCTCAACCTCAAAGACTCTTACTTCCACATAGCTATTAGACACAAACACAGAAGGTTCCTGCGGGGGACCATTTCCAATTCACCTCTTTTCCATTCAGCCTTTCCCTGGTCCCCAGGGTGTTTGCCAAGTGCATGGTGGCTGTGGCAGCCCACTTAAGGAAACATGGAGTAGGAATATACCTGTACCTAGATGACTGGTTAATAAAGGGAAGTTCCAAACATCAGCTCCACCACAGCATTTAGGTAACTACCAGGGGTGTCACTGGTGCAGGGTACACGGGGCACATGCCCCAAATCCTGGCGCCAGTGCCCTGGGTCTGGCGGGGCCCCGCCTCTCCAGGTCTCTGGCCCAATCGGGCCAGAGATTCAGGGCCCAGCTGGCCATGGCTGCAGTAGCCCCATCCCCAGTCAGGGATCTGGGGCTCAGCCACCAGCAGCCTTGGAGGCCACTCCTGGCCCCGTCCCCCTCCAGGGATCTGGGGCTCAGCCCTTCATGCCACTCCTGGCCCCACCTCCAGCAGGGGGCATGGCCTGTGGCCAGGGGGCATGGCCAGGGGGCATAGCCTGGGCTGGTGCCCCAGATATTTCCCTGGGGCAGCGACACCCCTGGTAACTGTACAGGTGTGCAGAAAGCTAGGGCTCTGTATAAACATGGAAAAGTCAAAACTCTCCCCAAAGAGGATGGAGTTCATAGAGGCCTTCTTGGACTCAACAAAAGGAAGAGCAAGCTTGCCCCGTCAAGGTTTCAATCCCTGTGCACCATCATTTTGGAGTTCTACAGGACTCTGATCACTACAGCCAGATACTGCCTTCAGCTAATGGGCCACATGGCGGCCTCCACATCAGCAATAAGAATGGCTCACCTGAGAATGAGACCTTTCCAACTCTGGCGAGCCATGGTGTTTCACCCAGGTCGCTGCTCCCTGAACAGAGCAGTTTTCATCCCCACCAAGCTCCTGGCAACACTAGAGATATGATGGGACCTCTGCTTTACCTTAAAGGGGGTCCCTTTCAAGACTACTATCCCTTCTGTGACCCTTATCACCAATGTCTCAAATTGTGAGGTGGGAGCCTACATCTCGGAGGGCCTATCCACACAAGCAACTTGGTCGATCAGGGACAGCCCCCTTCACATCAATGTGAAAGAGCTCAGGGCGATTTGCCTAGAATGCTGGACCTTCTTGGACATTGTGAAAGGGAAAATGGTGCAGATCCCTAAAGGACAATACTGCAGTAATGCTTTACACATATTGCCAGGGGGTCCCACTCCTCAGCACTGGGCAGGTTGCTCTCAGCCTTTAGGAATTAGCCTTGGCATACAGTTTTACCACATTAGCGGCTCACCTCCCTGGGTCAAACAATGACAGAGTGGACTTGCTGAGCAGGGAATTTCTGTCACAGCACAAGTGGTCCGTACACCTAGAGGTAGTGAAACATATTTTTCAATCTTTGGGGCATGCCCCAGATAGACTTATTCACAACATACTGGAATTGAAAATGCTCCCAATTCTGTTCTCTCAGGGGACTGGGATGGGGCTCCCTGTTGGATGCCTTCTTGATATCATGGGGGCCCCACTACTGTATGTGTCCCCCCCCCCAATTCCTCTCCTCCACAGGATCCTGATAAAGAGGGACAGAGCAAACATAATACTGATAGCTCCCCCTGGCCCAGGTAACCCTGGTATTCAAACCTATGGGACCTAGCAATAGCCACGCTGATATGTCTCTGATACAGGGCAGATCTCCTGACACAGGACTTCAGCCGCTTGTGTCACCCAGACCCTCACATCCTACCCCTGACAGCTTGGAGGCTGCTTGGCTAACTGAGACAGTGCTCAGTAAGGGTCAAAAGGGTATTAATCAGGAGTAGAAGACCCTCCACAAGGTCCACCCGCACTGCTAAATGGAAATAGCTCTCCCTCTGGTCTGGGGAAAAAAAGGGGTGTCCCTGGGGTCAGCCGCAATCCACCTTATACTCAACTATCTACTAAATCTAAAAGAGGAAGGCCTTTTGACCTCCTCTCTTAAAGTCTACCTAGCGGTAATCTCGGCCCTTCATAAGACTGTAGATGGGGTCCCCTTTTTTCCCATCCCACTACCACTAGGTTCCTAAAGGGGGTTAAGTGGATCTACTCACAACCTAGAGATCCCACACCACAGTGGGACTTAAATGTAGTGCTTCACGGCCTTACAAAACCACTGTAAGAGCCCATGGACTCATGCACTCTGGTGGCCCTGTCATGGAAAGGGGCTTGTCTAGTAGCCATAACCTCAGCTAGAAGGGTCTCAGAGCTAAAGGCCCTTTCTTCTGAACCCCAATATATGAGATTCTTTGTAGATGAGGCTATACTACAGCTGCATCCGTCCTTCCTCACTAAGATGGCCTCCCCATTCCAACTAACTCAGGATATTTGCCTCCCGGTGTTCTTCCATGACCCACAGCTCACAGAAAACCAGAGGAGATGGCACATCTTAGATGTCAGGAGAGCACTCCTAACTTATATTGATTGTACATGTGCATTCTGCAAAACATCGCAATTATTTGTGGCAGTTGCAGAAAGGAAAAGAGGCCAGCCAGTGACAACACAGTGTATTTTGGCTTGGTTAGTGAGCTGTATTAAAGTCTGCTACAGAAGGCCAAATACACCCCTCCCTGGGAGGGTCAGGGTGCACTCAAGGAAAGCACAAGCATCGCCAACAGTCTTCCTTGTGCACATCCTGATTCAGGAGCTCTGCAGGGCAGCACCACGGTCGTCAGCACACAGCCTTATGGTGCACTATGTGATCATCCAACAGGCAGGAGAGGATGCTGTGTTGGGCAGGGCTGTGCTTAAAGCAGGGAAACATTAACTCTACCTACCCTCCTGGGTATGGCTAGCAGTCATCTGTAACAGAATGATGTGAGCAGCACTCGAAGAAGAACGGTGGGTTACCTGTAGTAACCATCCTTCTTTGAGATGGGCTGCTCACATACATTCTGGTCCCTCCCTCCATCCCTGCTGCTCAGAGTTGGTGAAAAGAAGGGACTGGAGAGGGGCAGGGGCAGGGTCATATATATATATATATATAGCCATGGTACGCAGCACATAGGGGGGTGTTGACCACTGATCCTGTGCTGACAGGCTAGGGCAAAAGTGTTCCAGCCAACCGTGCACTGTGGCACGTAGACACCTGTAAAAGAATGTATGTGAGCAGCCCATCTTGAAGAAGGATGATTACTAGAGGCAACCCACCGTTCTTCAGCTGAAGGCCAAACTGGGTGTAGCTCAGGAACAAATGAATAAACAGGTGCAGAAGGGCAGGGAAAGACAAAAACAACACAAATGAAGTCACATTATGACAAAACCATGGTGCTCTGGAGGGACTCACACCCTAGAGAATCTGCTAAAATTTAGAATAATGGTTCTGGGGGAGAGGTCAGGTGATTTGCCTGGTTGCTCCATGATCATATGAGATCAAAACAAAAGAAGGAGTTTTGCTGAGAAGGAACCACAAGCATCACTTATGATAAATGTCTTGGATGAAGTACCTCTGCATGCAGTGTAGGATTTGTGAGTAAAACCATCTACCCATCAAACCGTGCACAGTCCAGTAGTACCACCAATCTGTATTGATGTGACACACCCTGCTGAAATGTCAAGGAGGGTGGACCTATTAGACACAAGCTCATCAGGTACCTGAGACAATTATCTAGGAGAGAGAGCACCGTGGGGTCACAGGAAACTGATGCTGTCCCAAGTCTTGCAATGGAGAAGTCTGTCTCAGTGGCTATAGAACACTTTGTAGGAGAATGGCCAAAAAAACAGAGCTCAATTGAAAGTTACTGAGTGGTAGGGGTATGTGTCTCACCACTGCATGAACATTTAAGGTGGTTGTTTAGCTTTTGTTTGGAAAGGATATGCTGATTTGTGATCAACGTTGATGCGTCAAGTTGAGGATGATCTATTTCACAGGAGTTTATTTTCTGTGGGTCCTTTAGTGACTGAGGAGGCCAGTCTTTGAGCTGCAGACTCATTGGCAGGTGTTGCAGGTGGGTTTGGAAGACAGGATAGGGCCACAATTGCAGTATGTAACAGCTGTCATCCATCCTTTTTTCTGGCAATTTTCCTTAAGAGTCAATCTGTTGCCACCTTCTTTCATGGCAAAACAACGGAAACCCACACAGAGGGAGAGAGAAGAAAAAAATCAGCAGAGAGAAATGCAGCTTTAGATTTGTTTCTTCAGCAGTGAGATTGCAAGTGAAAGTCAACACTGCAAGCCCAGCCCGCAGTGTTAGCAGCCACATCAAGACTTGGCAAACTTGTATCAGTGTTGGGTTGTTAAGGGTGTTGCTTTTAGCTTCCTTCTCTATGGTCACAGGGTTACAGAAGTGATACAAAATATGCAGTCTTGACTGGCTAAGCCAGACGCCTATTAAACCAAACACGAAAGAGGAAAGACAGGAGATGTGGCAGGGAAGGAAAATGACACTCATATGAGCCAGCCGAACCTAGTGAAAGTGGTTATGTGATCTCTGATCATTTCTTGGGATCAAGACAATGGAAATGTCACAATGGATCCTGGGCAATGTTCCCTCTAAGCTGCGCGGTTGTGCAGCTCCCGGCGCTGCCTGGCGCAGGGAATGCTGCTGCAGTCCCTGCCCAGAGAGCGACTCTGAGCTGGGAGTTTTTAAAACTCCCACTCAGCGTAAACTCTCACTGAACATGCACAGACTCTCTGCACATGCTCAGTGAGAGCTCCTCCGGCTGGAGGAGTGCCTGTGGGCCAGGCCACGTCGCTCCCATGGCCAGGTAAGGGGGCCCTAACCATCCCCCTTCCAGTTCCCAGGAGGAACGGGGGGCCATCAAGGCTGGAGGCTGCTCCGCCCACCTGGCCTCACTGCAGTGGGGTGGAGCAGCCAGCCCAGCCTACCCCCAGCCAGCCATGCCTCCCCAGGGTGGTGGAGGGAGCTGGCGCTGAGCTCCAGCGTGCGGGTTGGGGCCCTGGAGCAGCCCGCTCCCAAAGAGTTTAGGCCACTTCATCCCTGGCTCCCCTGCCCCCTCCCGCTGGCCTGAATGGACCTGCTCCATGGCCTGGGTGGGCCGGGGACAAAGTGGCCCAAACTCTTTGGGAGCGGGCTGCTCCAGGGCCCTGACCCCGCACGCCAGAGCTCAGCGCCAGGGCCCTTCATCTCCCTGGGGAGGCACGGCCAGCTGGGGATAGGCTGGGCTGGCTGGTCCGCACCCGCTGCCAGGAGGCCAGGAAGGCAGCAGAGCTTGATTGAGGGGGCAGGATCGGGCGACGGGGGACAGGATCAGGCGCATGCGTGGAGGGGGGTGCGTAGCAAGAAATGCAAGTTGCTCAGCTGCATTGGGCCCTTAGAAGGAACGTTGATCCTGGGGTCTGAGAACATTGGTGGCAACAGCAGCCATGATGGTGAAACTTGCCCTTTCTTGTCCAAGCAGCTGCACAACCTCCTGAATGTGCCAAAATCAGGGCAAGCTGCAAAACCAGGGGTCAAACCCCCAAATCACTGATGGGTGGTACTTAAACCAGTCTCCCAGTCAGTAACAACATGCTACTGATTCCCCACACTGGTCATCATGAAGCATAACAAATTAGAAACAGCCCCCTTTATTGCTTGTCAGCTCCTCCAGTCCTGACCTAGCCACTAGGTGACTTAAAGAAATAGGTTCTCCTGACCTGAAAGAGTCCGCCACATTACCTAGAACAATATAGGCTTGGATCTTACCCAAAATACCATGCTGCCAGCCAATCCTTTAGTAAGTACAACCAAAGGTTTAATATAAAAAGAAAAGAAACAAAACATGAGAGATGTTAAAAGGTCAAAGTGAATCACATACATACAAATGATTTAGAGTACATAGAAAGCAAGTCCTTGAAGAATATGTGGTTTGCAGGTGAGTCCAATTCCTCTGGTATATACACAGCACTGTGGTGGGTCTCATTCCTTTGTTCAGTGCAGCACAGTAGTTCCAGAGGATGGTGTTGATTGCAGATTGGAGATTGAAGACAAAATGGAGATGGAGCCATTGCCTTTTATCACCTCTGGCTTTCCAAATGCTCTGAGTCCTTTCTAAATCAAAATGGAGTTGAGTCAGATGGTCAGCCTGGATGAGTGGTTGAACAGGTTTCTTACTAGTCCCACTGTAGCTGACAGCTTCCTTAATGGGCCATTTAGAGAACAATGGTCTTACAGCCACCCAGTCTGGAAATACCTTAGAATCTAATAACTTGAAATGCAAATAGAACAAATCATAGAATCATAGGGTTAGAAGGGACCTCATGAGGGCTGTGAAAGAGCAGGACTACTCTTCCTAAATCATCCTAGCTATGGTTTTGTCTAACTGAGCCTTAAATATCTCTGGAGATGGAGATTCCACCACCTTCCTAGGCAACCCATTCCAATGCTTCACACCCTCCTAGTAAGAAAGTTTTTCCTAATAGCCAACCTCAACCTCTCCAGCTGTAACTTGAAACTATTGCTCCTTCTTCTGTCCTCTGTTACTACTGACAACAGCCTATCTCCCTCCTCCTTGGAGAACCCTGTCAAGTAGTTGAAAGTTGCTATCATATCTCCCCTCAGTCTTCTCTTCTGGAGGCTAAATAAGGCTAGTTCCATCAGTCTCTCTTCATAAGTCTTCTGCTCTAGCCCCTTGATCATTTTTGTTGCTTTCCACTGGACTCCTAATTTGTCAATATCTTTTCTGTAGTGTGGAGCTCCAGGACTGACCCTTGGGGGCACTCCACTCATGACTGGTTGCCAACTAGACATTGAGCCATTGATTCCTACTCTCTGAGCCCGTTGATCTAGCCATTTTTCTATCCACCTTACAGTCCACGAATCCAACCCATACTTCTTTCACTTGCCAACAAGAATGCTGTGGGAAACCATATCAAAAACTTTGCTAAACTCGAGGTATATCACATCAGCAGCTCTTCCTGCATCCACAAATCCAGTCATCTCATCATAGAAGGCAATGAGGTTGATCAGGCACGATTTGCCCTTTGTGAATCCATGCTGACTGTTCCTGATCACTCTATTTTCCTCTAAGTGTTCCAGGATGGATTCTGTGAGGATCTGCTCCATGATTTTTCCAGGGATTGAGGGGAGGCTGAGAGGTCTGTAGTTCTCTGGATCCTCTTTTTTTCCCTTTTTTAAGCTAGGTAATACATTTGCCTTCCTCCAGGACGTCCCCATTCACCATGAGTTTTCAAAGATATTGGCCAGGAGCTCTGCAATCACATTCTATGATTCTATGATTGTCCAACTCCCTCAGCACCCTTGGATGAAGTTCATTCAGCCCAATAGACTTGTGCACGTCTAACTTCTTGAAGTAGTCCCTAGCCTGACCTATCACTGTGGGCAGCTCTCCTTCTCTCCATTCTGTATTAGCAAGTGTAGTAGCCTGGGAGCTGACCCTGCTTGTGAAGACTGAAGTAAAAAAAGCATTGATCACTTCAGCCTTTTCTGCTGTGACCCTTCTGCCAGGGCGGGCTAGCAGGACAAGGGCCAGGTTTTATATCTAGGGGGTTTCCAAATAATGTTACAGCACCAGCCAGCTCGAGCCACCGCCCAGTCTTCTGGGAAACAATACACTATTCCCCACTTGCAAGCACGAGTCTGAGTGTAGTATACAGAACTTTTAATAGTAATAAAAACAGTACGTAAAAGGCCCACTAACAAAAAATCAGCATTTCCAACATGGTCCCACACAGCATAACAGCACATGTGAACTCAATAACAAACCCAGCACTGATCTGGAGAATCAGTGCTAAATAGGCTCCCAACAAACCCCAGGGTATGTAGGGTGCATCTTTCACACCAGCTGTCCACTGGCACCAACCACTGGTCACTTACTCCATCCACTAGCACCATCCCTTGGCTTCAGCCACTCATACCACCCAGCTCACTGCTGGTTCTGCCCACCAGTCACTCACGCTTCCCACTCTCACCATCCACCAGTCACTCCATCTGCTGCTCCTCTTCAGTGTTTTCAGCTTAGAGACATGGAGTTTCTTCTCTCCAGCTAGCAGAGAGAGTTTGCCTCTTTCTAGTTCTTTCAGTTCTTAAACCTCTAGTAGCTGCAAACAGTTATTTTCATTAAAATAACAAAAAAAGCCTCAGAGAAGCCCAGCCAGATATAACATTTGACATTAGCACTACAGAGTAGGACAAAATACCTCAAACATTCCTCCAGAAAGAACTATACAAAACCCCACCCCTGTCTTGAACTTTTCCGGGCTGAAATAGCCAGTGGCCTCTCATACAAGTTTCTTTTTAGCTAAGGGTAGCTTTTACCTGTTAACGAACTCAACCAGATTTGGAACAATCAGAGAGTAGCATATCACAAAAGACAGTATTTCATATTTCCCTTCAGTAGAATTGCAGATATTGACAGATTTGTGATCAGATTAACCCCAAATACCATTACCCACTATGCCTTGATCCCAAGAGGCTAATGCCTAATTGTGCTTTTTGTGCTCATGCTAATACAGGACCCATGCAGATTAGTTCCTTTCCCCCGAAGCTGTTCAGCACAGCTTCTAAGCCTGCATTACACCGCATCCTCCAGCATGATACCTGCCCCATTCAGTAAGGGACCTACACCATCCCCGATCCTCTTCTTAGTGACATACTTGTAGAACCCCTTCCTGTTATCCTTCACATCCCTTGCTAGTTTCAACTCCAATTGTGCTTTGGCCTTTCTGATTTTATCCTCGCAGTCCCGAGCAATATCTTTGTATGCCTTCCTCGTCATCTGTTGAAGCTTCCACTTCTTATAAGCTTCCTTTTTATGTTTCAGCTCACCACAGATTCTCTGCAAATCCACACTAGGGGCCTTCCACACTTGCTGTTCTTTCTGCTCATCTGACTGGTATCTTCCTATGCCCTTAGTAGGGTTTCTTTAAAATACAGCCAGCTCCCTTGGATGTCTTTCCCCTTCAGATCAGTCCGCCAACGGATCCTGCCCATCAGCTCCCTACGAGAGCCAAAATCTGCTTTTCTGAAGTCCAGGGTCTGTGTCTTGCTTCTTTCCTTTTTTCCATTATTCAGCTGCTTGAACTCTACCAATTCATGGTCACTGCTGCCCAGGTTGCAATTCACTCTTACTTTCCCAGTCAAATCTTCTCTGTTTGTAAGCAGCAGGTGAAGAGGTGCAAGGCCCCTGGTTGTTCCTCCAGCATTTGTACCAGGAAGTTGTCTTCAACAATCTGCAAAAACTTCCTGGATTGCCCGTGCACTGCTGTATTGTCCTCCCAGCAGATGTCAGGATAATTGAAGGCCCCCATGAGAACCAGGACCTGTGATCCAGAAACTTCTGCTAGTTGTCCATAAAATGCCTCATCCACCTCCTCCTTCTGATTTGGCAGTCTATAGCAGACACCCACCACGCCATCCCCCTTGTTGCCCTCTCCTCTAAACTTAACCCACAGACTTTCAACTGGCTGTCATACAGCTCTTTTACATATAGCACTACTACTCCTCCTCTTCTTCCCCGCCTGTCCTTCCTGAACAATTTATAGCCATCCATGGCAGAGCTCCAGTCATGCAAGTTATCCCACCATGTCTCTGTTATACCAATTACATCATAGTTCCTTGTCTGTGCCAGTACTACCAATTCTTCCTGCTTGTTTCCCAGGCTCCTCACATATGTGTACAGCAGTGTTTCCCAACCAGTGTGCCATGGCACACAGGTGTGCCGTCAGGTCTGAGCAGATATGCCACAAAATTTTTTGAAAAACTACTCAAAGAGCTCTGGATTGGCTCATTGGCTCATGAATATTCATGAGTTCATTTGGGAACTATATGATGGTGTGCCTCAAATTACTTAAAGGTAGCAAGGTGTGCCACAGCAGAGCAAATGTTGGGAACCACTGGTGTACAGGCACCTAAAATACCAGGCTGATTGCCCTACTTTCCCCTGTCGATTTTCAGTTCTGTTGCATTTGCCTCCTTACATTTTCTCCCAGTGTTATCTTCCCCATTTGCCTCAGGTATTAGAGCTTCATTAGGACACCTAGGACAATTATTTGATCTCCCACCCCCAAGTTCCAACTAGCCTCTCTTTTACCCCTGTTGTTACAGTCCTGGCAGCCCTCAAGTTCCATCCTTTCCCCCAGGTCTCCCACATTGTGACTTACCTTTTTGGCTTTGATCACCTTCCCCCTTCAAACCTAGTTTAAAGCCCTCCTCACTAGGTCAGCCAGTCTGTGTCTGAATATGCTCTTCCCCTTCCTTGATAGGTGGAGTCCATCTCTGCCTAGCGTTCCTTCTTCCTCAAACAGCACCTCGTGGTTGAGGAAACCAAAGTCCTTCTGACAACACCATATTCACAGCCAGGCATTCACCTCCAGGATGCATCTGTCTCTGCTCAGGCTCCTACCCTTGACCAGAAGGATCGAGGAGAACATGCTTGTTCTCTTAACTCCTTCACCCATGCTCCCAGAACCCGGCAGTCACTTTTGATCTGCTGAGTGTCACCTCTCACAGTATCGTTGGTTCCCACATGGATGAGTAGCATGAGGCAGTAGTCAGAGGGGCGGATGATTCTCGACAATGCCTCTGTAACGTCTTGGATATGGGACCCTGGGAGGCAGCATACCTCCCGAGAGGCTTTGTCAGGGTGAAAGATGGGTGCTTCTGTCCCCCTTAGAAGTGAGTACCCAACCACCACAACCCTACATTTCCTCTTGGCTGGTGGACATGATCCTCCAAGCCTTGGGGGTGCTTGGTGTTTCCTCTTCAACCTCATCCATCATCTCTAGTGCCATGTAATGGTTCTTCACCACAATGGTGAGTCGGATGGGAGCAGGGGTGGAGCACTGTCTGCTGCCAAAGTAGCCAGCTGCCACTGTCTTCTCTGTGCCAGAGGCATCCCATCCTTCTCCAATGGTGCGGCAGCAGTCCTCTGCACCTGGATAGTATCCTCATCCTTGCATGTCTCCTCATGGATGCTATTGAGGAACTTCTCCAGGGCATGGATACTCCTGAGCCTATACTCCTCCTCCGGTAACTCTCCCACCTGCCTCCTGAGAGATTCCACCAGGAGGCACCTGTCACATTGATTCATCTTCCCAGCCTAGTTGTCTGTGAGTAGGAAATGCAGGCCTCAGTCCCTGCAAGTGCACACCATGTTCTGGGTAGAGATATCCATGGTCAAGATATCTGTCCTTATACAGGCACAGGTGGAGGAGACAGAAGGGGTGCTGGCACAAGCAGTGCAGCTTATTTTCACCATCAAGGCTTCACCAACTCCTTCCCACCCTCCCTTTCAAACTCCCGTGTTTGCAGTCCCCCTGCTCGCTCAGCCAGTGGCTTTTAAGCCTTTCTCTGCCTAGGTCAACACTTGCCCCTCATGCTCACCCTTCCCCTGTGTGCTTAACAAGGCTGGTTGAGGTTGATCAAAGGTGAGCAGGGAACAATGGTACAAACAGCCCACAGACAATCACACAATCACAGTCCCAATTCACAGAGTAACAGACAAATAACGGAAATCACCTTCAGGGAAAGACACAAACACACAGTCAGAAATTCCTAATTTCTAATACAGATTTGACACCTACATATAACCATTCCTAGCAGATTACAACCTTTCTCTTGGTACCAACCATGGCATTTCATATACGGATTATTGCACATATGAAATATTAATACAAAAGATAATCATAAGCAGTCTCCTAGACTCAGACAGCATCACATAAGATATTTTTGAATGACCATAGCGTGCTCTACATTATTGTTATGGTAGCATGTTTCCTGCAACATCGTACATGTGTACAGATATGAAACATGTCCCCAAATGTATTTCACATGGCTCAGGTCAGCATGGCCAGAAAATCTGGGCTACAGTCACACAGCCAGAAGAAATATGCATAACAATAGACTAGCTAAATATCTGTAGCACCTTGACTTGAGAATCACCCGCTGCTTCTGAACAAACTGACTCACCTGAATGCATGGAGGTAGGAAGGGGTGTCTGAAGAGAGAAAAAGACGCACTTTGAACTGCAGAGGGTTTTTTTAGTTGCCAGGAACTCCATCTTGCAAGCAACTTCCAAGACTTGTACCTACCCACATAGCAAGAAAGACCTGGTTGCAAAGGAATCAGTAGCTAAAAGTATGTGGATAAGCTAGTGCTGGACTTGCCTATCGATGGCAGGCTCTGTCCTGTCTTGCATCCTCAGGACGAGGAGGCAGAGGCAAAGCCAGCAAGGCTCTTGCTGCCTCAGGCATCGATGGGGTTGGCAACGATGTCAAAAGGATGCTGCCTGGTATCTGGGGTGGATCGATATGAGGAAATGCCACCTGGCCAGCCTACGCAGATCCCCATCATGTAGCTTCACTCGGTCTCGCCTTCTTTCATGGCACTGGTGAGCAACCTCAATCAGTCTGCAGCTTCCTCCTCTTAGCCAGTGAGGACAGAGATCTGTACTGAGGAAGTGGCAATGCTAACTGTGAGCTCGCTGCCCATGAATTCAGTGCCAATGCTGACTGGTCTGAGAGCTGCCTCCATGAGCAAAGCCTTCAGTGAGATCTCTCTCTTTTTGAGTCCACAGCTTAAAAGACTTGCAAATTCAACAGTTGTCTCACCAGTGACCTCCCTCTTGGCACTTAAGGCACTTTGTGTGGGAGTTGCTCTGTGGGAAGGCCTTCCCAAACAGGGTGCAAGGTTTGAAGACCAGAGACGGAGGCAGAGTCTTTGGGGAACAAGTCCCTTGTGGGACTAAAGTCCTCAACCACTAATCTAACTAGATTTAACTACTAACAACTCTAAATCTACAACACAATAGAACAAAAAAAAAAAAACCCCACCCCAAAACCCCGCCCTTTGGAAAGGGCACTTTCACTGATGGCAGCAAAGTGAGTTAGTTCCAGTGTCATTCATGGATGGAAAGAAGGAACCAAGGAGCATAGGGCTGGTAGCACCTGATAAACCATGGCATGTGTCCAGGACTCCAGGGGGTGCCAACACTGACCCTAAGGAACATGCCAAGGGCAGAAAGCTTCCAGTAACCAAACATGAGGGTGCATATATACGTAACGGGGAATGGATTTAAGTAACAACTGAAAGAAGAATGAAGTTTATTCAAGTTATCAGGAAGGCGACAGCCAGCCTGTTGGGAAAGTGCTATGTTTGCTGTTCCCAGTCTTGTCAGCTTAATAGCTTTGTTTACCTAATATGTAAAAATGGACTTGCATTGTCTTTGCCAGAGGTTTCCTAGGCTGGTCAGAGACTCAGACGTATTCCTTTGTCTCAGGCAGAGGTATTTACGAACTCCCCCAATACGCTCAGCTTGAACGCATTTTAGTTATCGTTTCTGTCTATGTACAGGTGTCTTATCCCACAGACGTATGTCACACAAGATTATTAATGAACAGTTAGTTTTCAAATGATTCCTCATTAGGCATATTTTGTACAAATATTATTATAATAGTAATACAGAGGTGCTGTGTCACAACCTTTTACATAAGGGATCCCTGTAAAACTCTACACCCACCCTTGTGCCTTCTGATAAGAGGTTCCTGAGTCGCACCCCAGCACCGCAGTAAGACAGACTAATTATTAAAACTGCTAACAATTTGCAATTGCCCCTCTCACTCAGGGCTACACTCTAGCAGGTGATGTGAATTCCAGTACAAGGATGCATACCTCTGCAAGTTCTTATGGTGCTTGTGTGTTAAAGAAGAAAGAGATGCCACCACCATGCAAACCAGGAGAGGGGCTATTTCGTTTCCCGCCTTTTTCCTTATTTCGAAATAACTATTTGTTAATTCGAAATAAGTTATTTCGAAATAAGGCGTTATTTCGAAACAAGTTGTTTCGACACAACTTGTTTTGAAATAACCATCTGTGTGTGAATACAGCCTATGAGTGCACAGATGTGCATCCCATGACACATTTGTACCACTATTTTTAGCTCTCTTGCTCACCTGGTGCATGTATGTCAGACATGGCCAAATTGCAGCTTGCGAGCTGCATGCGGCTCTTTAAAGAAAAATTGCGGCTCCCGGAAGAGCATGGCAGGGAAGGGCGGCATGCCGGGAGCCAGAGGCGAGAAATTTGCAATGGTCAGGGACAGCAGAGAGGTGGCGGCATGGTGAGAGCCCGCAGGGGAGGGGCAGCATTGTGAGAGCTGACAGAAAAAAGCAGCATCCTCAGTTAGGTGCAAAGACAAGCACTCTAAGTAAATGCCAAATTCTACAGTTTACCCACACAATATTAATTTTACCCTCCTTGTCTGTATGCATTATGATACAGTCTTTATTTACATCATCACAGGCTTCATTCATTACACAAACTGGATGCGCAAAGAGACAGAATTAAAGTAGCAGGAAAAAGTCTGACCTTCTGAGTGCATGCTTTTTAAATACTTTTCTTTTTTTATATTGTTTTCTAGGTAAATATTTTTAAAACTGGCAATATAAATTGGTCAAGAGCAAGTCTACAATGAACTACAGATAGGTGCTGATAATCTAGCAATTTAAACCTGAAAAGCAATTGTAAATTAATTTTATTTTTTAGAAAAATCACCTGGCATTTCCAAATATTGTAATATAATGCAAAATTATTTATCTTGTATTACTATTTTGAGAATTAAATAAGAATCATCAGAAATGACTGAAAATTGACACCAGTGTTACATCCAAAACCACTGACTACTGTCAAAAGGTTATTAAAAAAACCTCTATTAGTTTAAAGAATGTTACAAGTACTTATGGATCATGGTTCATTTTCAGCATGCAAAATGATTTAGACTTAGGATGGACCACCACTGCTGAAAACTGGCTTTAGAAAAAAAATTCCTTAAGTCCATTGAACAAATGTGCCTGAGACATCAGTATGTCATTTGTTTGCAGAAGGAACTGCTAGTACATTTATTTTATAAGAAAATTTTAATTAATATAACTAAGTCAATTGCCAAGATAATTTACATTCACTGCAAAGTTCAATAGCAGCACTATGCTTCCACTGATTAAATAGCATTCAATGTGTATTAATTCTTCTTTGTTATATAGTCAAAATCCATTTATATTTCAGTGCAGTCTTCATGAATGACTCTATGGGTATCTGAGCCCATTAGACAAGAGAGTAATTGTTGTGAAGGGCTGAGGATGGAAAATTGTGTTGTAAACTTTCTGAAGAAAATCTCTCACCAATAAAGATTTTACTTTGTATTATAAAAAAAAAAATAATGGTATTTAGAATTTATACAGGGCCTGATCCCAAACTGAATAAACTCAATGGGATTTTTTTCCATAGTATCTTCTGTGCATGGACTCCAAAGCATTACTGAAACAAGCTTTGATCGTGTACTTTATGTCAACATAAATTCTCATTGATCTGTTGTGATTCTGAACAGTTGAAAAGGTGTCCCTGTGTGCATCTCTTCACAGGATTAAGGTGAGAGTAGTGTTTTCCCTTACTATTACTCTCATTTTAAAATTGATTGTGTCTGATTGAGCCCTCAGACCTTTTGTCTTCACTGTCCATGAGTTTATTTAGTCAACAAGTTTACTGGCAGAAATGTTGGCAGGGAAGCAGGGGTATGGTTGGGGCTGGAGGGGGTGGTGTAATGCAAAAGAGCACCAAGGATCTTTTGAAGGGGAAAAAGGTAATGTGTCGCATTTACTATTAGAGACAAAATCAATACCTATCCTACTATTACATTCACACACACGCCCAAACACACCAGTAGATGTTCTGCAGTTGATAGTTACCAGTTCTGGTTGTGGCATGAGACCACAGCTTGGGTTCGTTGCTGGGCGTCGTGGCTCGTGGCAGCTACCTGGCCAGGAAAACTGGGCATGAGGGAGAGTGGGGTCTTTGTCAGGTGCACACTGACGCTCCTTTCTTCCAGGTGGTGTGCAGAACAGTTCCCAAAAGCCTTGTGATCTCACCCAGTCTTTTATACAATTCTGGCTTCAATGGAAGTATGCTGGGTCACACCGCTTCTATATGACCGTTGATTGCTGGACAATAGCAGATGTGACTTTCAGCTTGTTTTTTAAAAGTCTATGGCTAAGTCCACATGCAGCTTGTTTTTTTGAAATAAGTTATTTCAAAATGAGTTGTTTTGAAATAAAGCCCTTATTTCGAAATGAGTTAAGTTGAAATAAGAAAATGTGAAATTGAAATAAGGGAAAAGCCCCAATTGAAATAGCATGTCCAAACAGGGCCATGTAGCCAACTAATCCCCTGCCACTGGCTCTCCAGACCCAGTGGCAGGGGACAAAATGCGGGGGAGGGGAGGACTTCCCCCGCTGCACCTCTGCCCCACCGCCCAAGCGGGGACATGGGTCACCTAGCCCCCTGCTACCCCCTTTCCCCACCCCAGCCTCAATGCAAGGGCAGGGGGCTAGGAGCCCCATGGGACTGGAAGCTGCTTGTGGCAGAGGGCAAGCAGATCCCAGCCTGGTCAATTTCACAGCTGTGAAACTGACCAGGATGGGAGCTGCTTGCTGTCTGCCACAGGCAGCTCCCAGCCCCATCAGTCTCCTAGCCCCCTGCCCCTGCCTTGAGGCTGGGGTGGGGAAAGGGGGTAGCAGAGGGTTAGGCAATCCATGCCCCTGCAGTGGGGAGCCTGCTCTGACCCTGCTGGTGCTGGGTGGCTGCCCCCCAACCGGGGCAGGGGCTGCTGCAGCCCGACCTGCCCCCTGCCCATGGCAGCCTCCGAGGTTGTAGCAGGGGAAGAGGCTCCCACAGCCAGCTCTGCCCCCCCACCCGGACTCCCTGCTTGCTGCCCAGGCGGGGGGGCAGTGGCAGCCAGCTATGCCCCCTGCCTGGGCTCTGGGGGGGGCTGCCGGCCCCGTGCCAGCTGGCTGCCGAGCCCAGGGGGGGGGCAGAGCAGCACCCGCCACTGGTGTGGGGTTGGCAGCCCCCCCCCAGCCTGGGTGAGGGGGCAGAGCTGGCACCCGCAGCCCCTACCCGCTGGGGCAGCATTCTCTCAGCCATGGCAGGGGAGCGAGTGGGGGCACGAGGAGAGGGAGGTGGGTGTCCCACTCCCCCAGCCCCTGGCCGCCTGGAAGCTGCAAGGGAACATGCGGACTGGGGCTCCCCCAGCCTCTTGTGAGCAGCGGGGGGGGGGCTGCTGGTTCCCCAGCCCCTCGCTTTCCCTTGTGGGGGGTTAGGGGGACGGCGGGTACCCCAGCCTGCTTTGCCTGCCACTTCCCTTTGCTGGGGGCAGGTGGGGCGAAGTGGGCTGAGGCACCCGAGCTCCCCTGCCCCCGGCAAGGGGAAGCAATGGGGAAGCCAGCTGGGGCACCCGCAACCCCCCCTGCACCTCCATTCAGCACCCCGGCCAGGGTGCTGATCCCTGGCCAGGGTGCTGAGGGGGGTGGGTGGGACCTTCCTCCCAGGGTGCCATGCACCCTGGGAGGAAGGTCCAACATTATTTCGAAATAATGGTTATTTCAAAATAACGTATCCAAACAGTGTTATTTCGAAACTACCCATTTCAAAATCACTGCCATTTCAAAATGAATGGGGTTTAACCTGTTTCAGAATGATGGCACTTATTTTGCATGTTATTTCAAAATAAAAAAAGACATGTGGACCTACCCTATGAGTGCTGCTGAGTCACACTGCTTCTGTACTGGGCAGTAGCAGATGTGACTTTCAGCTTGTTTTTGATATCTTGACTGAGTTTTTGTTGTTTTGTTTCTGAGGTAGATCCTTTTCACACTCTTCAACCTTTAAGATAGAGTTCACACTTCAGGACCAACTGGCAGTTTGAAACTGATTCACACATACATACACCCTCCATCTGTACCTTGTTTATATCAGCTAAGAGTTTTGTACAAGATGGAGTACAGTGGTCAAAATGGAGTTTCATTTACAATGTGGAGTATGGCTTACAAAAATAACATTATATAACAATATAAAGATTAATACAAATAAAGAAAAGAATCAGTTATCTAATCTACACTGGTATATAAAGATTGACAGAAATGAATCAATTAAGGCTATGAATGAATACAATGAATGGGTTGACATAGTTATGGTTTTGCCCACATATTCCTACAGTGGGGGCAAAAGTGCAGCATGGTTGGGGAGAGCAGAGAAACAGCAGTGTTTTAAGAGATGGCTGGGAAGTGGCGATGAGGCTGGGGGAGGGAAGCGTGACATGGTCAGAGAAGCCGTACATTGTTTAGATTTTCTCATAGGCCCTAATGCAGCTTACTCATTGTTAAAATGAAATCATGTTTTACAAGTGCTAAACATGATGTGGCATACTAAGAAATAAAAATACAAAAGAGAAAAGTTCAAAACTGAACATAGATTACTTTCAATTTTTGGCACAACTTACTGCTGTGAAGCATCATATTCCACAATGAAATTCAAAACGTTGTGCAATACTTAGAGATCAGCATCTGAGAGAGATTTTACCCCCTGCATTGACAAGTTACTGCCCAGATTTTAAAAAAACTTGCCACAAGCCTGTAGTGTTCTACATCTAGCGACAGTTAAGTTTTTACTGTATGGGCCTAGTTTCATGGTAACTTTAAATAATTATTAGAATCTGACATTAGTAGGATCAATATTTGCCCTATTTTTATGATAAAATTAAAGTGTGCAATGAATTACAAGCTTAGTAATTTTGGAGTAGGTAAAAATATGTGGTTATAAGCAATGTTCCCTGTAAGCTGCGCTGGCGCGCTGCAGCGCAGTCCGCTGCAGCCGCCAGCGCAGGGAACGCTGCCGGCAGTGAGCTGCCGGCAGCCAAAGTCCCTCAGTAGAGCTCCTGTGGAGCAGGGAGTTTTGAAAACTCCTGCCCAGAAAAGCTCTAACGGAGCATGCCCAGAAAATCTGGGCATGCTCTGTAGAGCTTCTCTGGCCCAGGAGTTAGGGCTGGGCCCTGCCCCTCCAGTCCAGCCCCGAGGTAAGTTTGTGGGGGCTGAGGGGGGGTGAGCAGGAGCAGGGGGGCGTGCTGCCAGGAGCTGGGGGGGCTGGCAGGAGGAGGGGGCGAGTGGGAGCGGGGGGGTGATGCTGTGGCTGGGGGGCGATGCCGGGGCCAGGGGGGGCGAGCGGGAGCGGGGGGGGTGATGCCGGGGCCGGGGGGGCGAGCGGGAGCGGGGGGTGATGCCAGGACCCTGGGGGGGCTAGTGGGAGTGGGAGTGGGAGCGGGAGTGGGAGTGGGAGTGGGGGCCTAGCAGGAGCGGGGAGAGGGGCTGCGCAGCAGGCCCCATGGGGGGGGGAGGGCAGCGAGCAACAGGAGTTGCTCAGCTGCTCTCTCCCCTTGGAGGGAACATAGGTTGTAGGCCTCAGTGCGGCTCTCGAAGGTTTAATAATCGACTTGTGCAGCTCTTGAGTTCCGTAAATTTGGCCACCCCTGATGTATGGCAGTCTGAACTGCAGTTATATGAGCCTGCTCTGGTATAGACAAACCCAAAGACACAGCTCTACTGGCTCACGAAGGAAGCCCTGAGAAGATTCACAATTAATGCATTGAAATCTCCGTGAGTTCATGGGTGTGCGCCATAGGTGCTGACTTCTGGTTTTGCCAGTGGATGCCCCTGCCAGTTTTTTTGCCAGGGCTAGTGGTCAGGTCTGGCTCCATACCTGCTTAGCTTCCTCACAGGGTTTTTCTCCCCACCTGCCTGGCTCCTGCCAAGTGCTGGGGCTTGATCCCCTGCACTTAACTTCTGCAATGGCTAGTGGTTGAGTCCAGCTTGTCCTCCCCCCACTGAGCATGGTTTCCCTATGGGCCTTTTCTCCTCACCCACTGGACTTCTACCATGGACCAGGGATTAGATGCACCCAGAGGGTTGGGTCTGCCTCCTGCCCCCATAGCTTCCCCATTGGCAGCCAGTGGAGCTTTCTCCCCACCCTTCTGGCTTCTGCTGGGGGCCAGAGCTTAGTTCCACCCACACATCCCTTGCTGTCTGCTGCTGGGGGTGCCAGCCAGTGCCCAATTTTCCAGTGGCCCCACATTATTCACCACAGCACACTTATCCTTCTGGCCATAGCCTAGTAGTTGGGTTCCTTCTGCTGGGACTTATCTGCTGCCTGGAGTCCAACCTGGAGCCTGGCAGGATACTAGGAGCGGAGCGGCAGGCTGTAGCCACACATGCTATCTCAAGGCATGTTCAGGCAGCTATGAGGCGGGAAGGTGGTTGGAGAGAGGTGTGGTGTTGACCAGCATCCCCCCAGGCAGTGCCAGAACTAGATATTTTGGCACCCAGGACAAGCAGCCCAAAATGTGCCCTCCCCCAACCTGGGGTGTGATTCAGCCCCAGCTGCCACCTTGGCACCCTGTAAAATATGGTGCCTGGGGCTTTGCCCTGGTTCCCCACCCTATTAATGGCCCTGCAAGGGTGGGTAAGAAAGGTTCACAGATCACATTACAGGTGGGTGGGTGGGGTCTGTGTGTAGCAAGTCAGTCAGGCAGAAGAAAATATGCTATCTGGGCTGCACTGTAGGTGGAAAAACAGAGGTTTGGGTGTAAGAGTAAAAGGCTCATCTGAGCTGTTCATACCAGGTGTTCCCAGGAGTGAACATCAGTTACACAGGGCCATGACTACAGCGGGGCCAATGGGTCTTCATCCCAGGTGCACCGGAGCAATGGAGCCGCTCTATTAAAGGCCACATTTTGTGGCTCCAGCCCCAAGTGCTGGTAGTGGCAAGGGGTGCATTCCGATCGGAATGTGCCGCAGGAGGCGGATTACCACTTTACGGCTCTGCAGTTATATCCCTTGGTCCATGCTGAGACACAACTGCAGTGAAGACGATCATAACAAAGACACCATACCGAAGGAACAGATCACTATCTATTGGGACAATCCATCAACACCCACAATTTACAGAAGAGGAGCATTTGACTCACTGCCATACCCATAAATCTGAGGATTAACCAAACCTCAGGCTTCAGACTGTGGGAGGTGGCTGTCTCTGGGAGACATGCTTGTCTATGTGCCATGTAGCATATTGTACAACTGACCACAAGTGTTTTGCCTTCAACTCAGATAGCAGCTGCTCTTGGAGATGGGACAAAGGATCAGAGGTACCAGTGCTCTGAGTTGGTTTGACAAGAATATGGCCATCCTGTCCATCTTCAATCAGTCATTCTTCCTAGGATGGAAGGAATTGGCTGGAAATAAGAATTATATGGAGCTAAGGAAACACCCAACAGTCTGCTGCTGGGTTGGACAAATCCTGATTTGTAGGCTAGATTTGCTGTCAGCTTTACCAGCTGTTTTTGGCATTGGGTTTTCTTGCAGTCATTGTAGGTCTGTTCCCAAGTGGGGTTTCAACCCTGCGTTGCCCACATCCTAGGTGAGTGCACAAACCACTGGACTACAAGTTAAGGGATGGAAAAACAGTGACTCCACGACCTTTTCCTCCTTTGGACATGTTGTGACTGGCCAGAACTATTCATGTCAATTTCCACAAGAGTTTCAGGTTGACTGAAAAAAGTCACTTCTGTTTTCTAGTACAGGAAATCACATGTACTAAGACCCTTATCTGGGTTTCACATTGACCAAGGGAAAGGCTTAATGTGTTAGATAAAAGTAGGATCTCTGATGTTCCCATAGTGATACTGTATACAAGTCCCTGTCTCTTGTGTAGTGACTTGGTGCTGGTACTTTCTTGGCTTTTTTTTTTAAATATATATATTTGATTTCTCTCTTGCAAACTGCAGAGCAGCGTCATGGGCCTTTTTTTTTTCTTTTTTCTTTTTTTTTTTTTTTGCTTCTTCAGACACCAGTCAGTGATGGAGAGAAGAGAGGCAATGGAAGAGGAAATATGGAAATGGTGTGAAGAGGAACAGTATGAAGATGGAATCAAATGGAATTGTCTGGAACACAAAGGTCCAGTGTTTCCTCCCCCCTACAAACAAGTGCCTGATTATATCAATATTTATTACAACGGGGAGGCTAGGAAACTCAGTTTGGATGCAGAAGAGGTTGCCAGTCTTTATGTCAAACTGCTGCACCATGAGGTGACTAGAGATGAGATATTCCGCAAAAACTTCTTCACTGACTGGAAGGAGACTATGTCACTGGAGGAGGAAGAAGTCATTATTTCTCTGGATCTGTGTGATTTTAGTAAGATGGCTGCCTACTACAGGGTGGGGGTGAGGAGGAGAAAAATCTCTCCAAGAAAGAAAAGTTACAACATAAGGAAGACAAAGAAAAAGTACAACAGGTATTTGGCTACTTTTTCTTGGATGACCACAGAGAATTGGGAACTATAACACAAGATCCCTTGGCTTCTTTGTTGGATGGAACTCTCCCAATGGAGGGAAGCTGAAGAAGAAGATCCAGCCATAAGATGTCACCATCAACTGCAGCAAGGCCCTAGAACCCCCACAAGGACACGGCTGGGGAAGCATTAAGGGTAAACCTCAAATTATTTGGCTGGCTTCTTAGAATGAGGGCCCCTTGGGAAAACTCAAATACATGATGCCTCATGCCAGCTCTAAACTGATGGGAGAAAAGGACTGGAAGAAGTATGAAGCTGCCCAAAACCTGAAGCACCACAGAGAACCGATTCAGGAGAAGTACTGCCAGGACTGGGATTCTGAGAATGAGCAGGAGCAACAGCAAGGGGTTGTGCTTTACTTAATAGACAAGTTGGGCCTCAGAGTAGGTAATAAAACTAAAGAAGGGAAGATAGCCAGTACTTTTGGTTGCTGCTCCTTCAGGGTGAAGCATGTGATGCTGCATGAAGACCATGCTGGAGAAACAAATAAGGTTGAGTTTAATTTCATGGGTAAAAGTTCTATCCTGTACAAAAAACTGGTGCCAGTGGAAGAGAAAGTATTTAGGAACCTCCAATGGTTTTAAGAATAAGAAGAGAGAGGAAGAGGAGCCACTGATCAAGCGAATCCCCAGGTACTTAATATGTACCCTAAAGGTTTAATGAAAGGGTTGATTACAAAGATCTTTTGACCTTGCATTGCCAGCATCAAAATGGAACTGGAGCTGAAAAATCTTACTCATCCTGACATCAAGGACAAAGTCAAGTCCTTCAGCGAAACCAGCAGAAAAGTTGCAGAACTCTACAGCCACCAGTTGCCAAAGACCTAGGAGCTGCTGTGGTTTGAGCTACAATCCAAAACTGAGGCCAGTAGAGATGAACTTTCTCTGTCAACGAGAAGACTAGAGGAAGTCACGCAAGATAGCAACACAGAATTCCTCAGGACCAATGTGAAGAGAAAAGAACTGAGAAAACTGGAGGTGAAGATTAGTAAGCTGGAGGAAAAGAAGCAGCTAAACTTGAACAGCTCCTAACTCTATTATATAGATCCTAGGATCTCTGTGGCATGGTGTTCAAAATGGGGAGTTCCAATGGAGAAAATCTACAGCAAAACCCAACATGATAAATTTCCCTGGGCCATTCAGATGAATGATAAGAACTTTGAATTCTAATGTCCTCTTCCATGATGCTCTCCCATTGAGTGCAGTACCGGGTGTGAGCATTTAGAGATGGAAATGAAGATCAAAAGCAATAATGTATAAGCCAATTCTATAGAATCATAGAAGGTGAGGATTGGCAGGGATCTCAGGAAGTCATTTAACCTAACCACTTACTCAAAGCAGGATCAACTCCAACTAAGTCATCCCAGCTAAAGCTTTGTCAGGCTTGGCCTTAAAAACGTCTACGGGTGGAGATTCCACCTCATTCCTAGGTTACCCATTCTAGTGCTCGACTGCTGTCCTAATGGAAAAGCTTTCCCTAATATGCAACCTAGACCTCCCCCATTTCGACTTGAGACTATTTCTCCTAGTTCCATCATTTGCCACCACCGAGAACAGCCTACCTCCACCCTCTCTGGAATCCTCCTGCAGGTGGTTAAAAAGCTGCTATCAAGTCCCCCTTCATTCTTCTCTTCTGCAGACTAAACACGTCTCATTCCATTAGACTCTCCTCACAAGTCATGTCTCCAAAATCCATTTTTGTTGCCTCCTGCTAGGCTTTCTCTGTCCTGTGCAGAATAGAAGGTCAGTCCAGCCCTGGCTGTGAGGACCCACTTATGGTAAGGCTGCAGGGCCTATATTGGCAGGGCAAGGAAAATTCCACTTCTGTTACTCTAATGTGTGCTTATTAAAGTACGACCAGTTAAGTTCTTCTTTTTCCATTTTGCCCACATTAACAAATGACTCTGTGGTTAACTGCTTTGGCAAGATGTACCCCCGATGGGTTGAGGCCTATTGGGTGCAGAAACTCCCTTCTATAATTATCAGCTATGGCTCAACAATATACCTTTCTAATGAAATATTACCCAAGATATGCTGGCAGAGGTTGCTCTGGGAGCAGAACACCAAGTACATGTGAGTGTGAAAGGGGTATCAACAGGAACAGATGGCCAAAGAGTGGGGCCAAAAAGAAGAAGTGAATCAGTGCCACTGGAGAAAAGAGATAAAAGGATGAAAACACCACCAAAAATCCCTCAAAGTGCCCCCACTCTTTCAAGTTATCAATAACAGATACCCAACTCCGAACATCAGGGAGGATGCTGTCATCTCAGCTACTGCTGGGGTTGGTGTGCACCGCAGCTTCCTCACCCCTCCAAGCCTCCATGCCTAAACTGACTTTCAGCTGGCCACCTCTAGTGAATGTGAGTAAATATGACTGAATAGTGTTTGAGTGCGTGAGAGTATTTGGTGTTTTGCTTCCTATGCTGCTGCTTCTGCTGTTTTGCCTTATTTGCAGTTAACTAGATTAGTTAGCTGCCGAGGAGACAAATTATCATCTAACTGCAGTGCTACCTTTGCATCTGTAAACATTCTAATAGCTGTTGCACTGTCTTTGTAAATCATTTGGTTGCTGCTTGATTTATTCATCACTCATTGTATTATCCCCTTTTACAATGCAAGTTACATAAAGGGTAGGTCCACGCTACATTTTCATTTATCGAAATGAGGAGCTCCCTCATTTTGCTATAAGGAAAGTCATTTCAATACAATAAAACCTCGTTTTATATCAAAATGATGCTTAATCAAAACCGTTATATCGAAATAACCTGTGTGGATGTGTTATTTTGATTTAACTGTTGTTTTGATTTAACACTTTTTGCCCTTCTCCTTCCCAGGATGCTTTCCTTTTTCATTTCCTTCTAGGGGGCCATCTTGCTACACCTCCTGTGGTGCCCCTCTCCTAAATCAAACTAGCAAGTCCTGTCCATGGACATCCTAGTTTGATTTGAGTTTCTAGCGGGGACCTGTTAAATGGATTTTACTTAAATCAATTCAGTGATTTTTATAGTGATTTTATTAAATTAATTTGACTTAAATTGATTTAACTGGCTATGTGTAGCCATAGCCTTTTTGGCTCCAGGGTAAAACTAATACGGTAATCCAGGAGTTAACATTCAAGACTGTCTTGGAGAAATCTAATTATACCACCAATCTGGGGCATTTGCCTTGATTTTGGACTGTCTGACCTGAGATTGGCCCTCTTAGCTGTAAGCCACTCTGGACGGAGTGCTGGCTTGTAATGGGCAGACACAATAATGAAATTGTATGATCTCTCTCCAGCACTGAACAAGAACAAGCAGCTTAAGTTCAATCCGTGTTTCTTGGTAGTTATTAGAATGATTATGCCAAAGCAGGCAGGTATTTATAAGGTAAAGGGAAATTCACCACAGACTCAGGTGGTCTATGGAGTGGTTCAAAGCCGGAAGAGTCTCCCGGGGGGCATGGAGTGGAAGTGCCATCTGTGTGGAGCTGGTGCACCAGCGAGGGCTCACAAAAGGCATAGGGCAGAGATCCTACTTGAGGTGGATTCTTTTGGGGGTGAGGGGGAAGAATTGAGAACTGGATGCCCCTCTCCACATTCACTGCCCGCACTGAACTTGTTGCTCCTCAGTAGTTGATGTGGAAACCACTGGTAACACCCCGAGTATAACTCTGGGCAGTGTCAAAGGGCAGCATCCCTGCCTGTATGGCAGGGGGAAAATCCAGAGGGCACAGTGGAATGAGTCTAAATAAATCCTGCTCCAGTGTTCAGTAAAGGACAAATGGAGAGAACAGCAACAAAGCAGTTTGGGGGAATTGGACTCTGCCTTTTGCCTTGGGCGTTTCCTGATTTACTAGTAGTGACTAGGAGCAGAAATTGCCTGTGTCTGTACCATGGGCTAGCTGAAAAAGCAAGGTGTCTTGTGGCACGTAAAGACTGACAGAGAGATTTATTTATTTATTGAAATAAATCTGTTAGGCTGTGTTCAGATGACAGTTTTATTTCAAAACACTATCCGTTGTTTTGAAATAAAAATTCTTATGTCCACATGACATACTGTTATTTCAAAACAACGGGTCCCGTTGTTTCGAAATAACAGCAAAACCTAGCAGGAAATCGAAACAGCCGTTGTTTCAAAACAGTTGTTTCGAAACAACAGCATTTGGACACATTGTTTTGAAACAACAACATTGTTTCGAAACAACTGTTTCAAAACAACATGTCCAAACGGCCTTATTTTGAAATAACCATTTCAAAATAACAGCCGTTTCGAAAGTACGCTTTCCTTTAATTCGAATTAACTTATTTTGAAATAAGGACTTTATTTCAAAATAACTCATTTAGAAATAACAGTTTATGTGTGAATGTAGCCTTAGTCTTTACGTGCCACAAGACTCCTTGCACTCCTTGCTTTTTTTTGCTTTACTCGATTAACACAGCTGCCCCTTTGGAGATGGGCTGGCTGGTTTCTGTTTCCTCAGAAGAGGTGTGTGTGGAGGAACTGAGGTGAGACTTTTGGGGATGGGGGAGGCTAGGGCCTTCACTGCTACTGACAGGCTCATGCTGGCTGAGATTTTCATGCTGCAGAGTAACAAACATGGACAGATGCCCAGAGAGCAGCACCACACCACAAGGAGCAGGGTAATAGATGCACATATGAACTTGGTAGCATCATCTCACACTGGATGCTAGCCAGCTGAGGCCATGCTGGAAAATCTGTCAGGGGAACAGTGTCCCATGGGCCAAGATAACCTGCCAGGGGAGTTTGGGGATGAGGATGGGTCTCTGAGAACAGCCTCTGTTTTTGGCTGACTGGCTGCCACATCCACAGGGGGAGAGCTGGGTGACAAGGGCCTTTGTGGAATCCAGCCCTGCTGGTGGGGACACCTGGCTACCCTACCTGCAGCAGCCATGATGGCCAGCCATAGCTTGGAGCACACCCTTCTACCTCATGGACAGCATTGCATGAGTGGCCTCTGAGATATGCCCCTTGTTAAAGGTGATAGGGTAAAGAACTATTGTGAGCATGTTACCTCAGAAATCACATGTGGGTTTTAAGCTGCCTGAAAGCAACAAATATTATTTAATTGCCTCCAAACCAGATTAGTTCTGAGATGGAGGGTGGGATCAGTGCAGCCTAAACGGGTAAAACCCCTAGTGGAAAACACGACTACAGCCTGCCGATCAAGAACAGATTCAGAGCAATGAAGAAACTTAGAGCTAGAATTTCTTTTAAAGCAAGTATTAACATTTATTTGAAAGATCTTAACATATTTTCATTTACTACAAGATCTTACAGAATTATAATGAGATTCAGAGACTGAAAAATATCAATTAATACTTGTATATCTCAGCGAGCATTACAGAGTGACAGTTTAGGATGGAATACTTTCTGCTGGGTTTCCCTTCTTACAGTTACAGACACATAATCACAAACTAGATAGTAAGACAAAGTACATTAAAACATTAGAAGCAAATACAAAACACTTAACAAATTATGACATCCCACAAGCAAGGGCCGGTTGCCTATGGGATGGGAAGATCTCAGGTCTTACATCTATTTCCTCTTCTCTGCACAATAAGGGTTTTCAACTTAGGTGTTTTCCTACTGCAGTCCAGTGGAGCTGCCAGTTTGCCTATCACTGAAAGCTACCTTGTAAGGTTTGGGCCCCTGTCTTTAACCTTAGCTAGTGATGTTTCACCCTCCTTGGGACCTTCTTCTTACCACCATTTGAGATGATTTATTCTCAACCAACCAGTCTGGTCTTCGCTGTCGTCATGCTTGCTGCCTTTTGTTTCCCTCTCTGTTGCAGTCTCCATAGCAAGGGGTGGCTTGGAAGGTGCTAGAGAGCTCGCAGGTGCAACTGCTGCTTTGTGTCAGCAGAGTTCTGTGTGATGCCTGCAGGGGTTCTGGCAATGTCAGAGCTCCAAAGCCTCGAGCTTTTGAAATGGGACTTGTGTATGGCTTATGTGGAACCAGGCTCCCTCGGAAGCATGCACCTTGAGTCGAGGCTCAGGTGTCAGACTGGTGCTGAAGCATCTGAGGAAGTGGGATCTTCTCCCACGAAAGCTCATGCAAAAAATAAATCTGTTAGTCTTAAAGTGCCACACAACTGCTTGTTGTTTTTTAGACTGGTGCAGCCTCTTTTGGATAGCCTATACCAGAGACGGTGAGACACGAAGTCCCCCAACTGGGAAGATGTCCCAGTTGTACCCTCTGGTCGCTCCTTCCCAGAGACAGTGAGACCCAAAAGTCCCCCAGCAGAGACTTCACTCTGCTGTACCCTCTGGTCGTGGAGTGCGTGTGCAAGCTTTTGGCTTTGTGATATTTGTTGCTCACAGACTTAACCGCAGGACTCAGTTATCTGCCTGTCTGGAGTGCATGCAGGATTGATTATTCAGGCTCACCCCTCTGAGACTAAGTCCAGAGACCTAGCTCAGAGACTAAGTCCTGAGTCCCTGCTCAGAGACTAAGTCTGGAAAATGCCCTTCTGAGACTAAGTCCTGCAACTTAACTCATAAAGTTCCACCAGAGACGTTGCCACTCTCTCTGGGGTCAAGTGGTGGTGTGACTCTTAGTAGAGTGGGAACATAGCCAGAGGCCAGTGGAACCCAATAAGAAGTGGGAGAGATCTCCGAAGTTCTGCTGCTGTGCTGCTTCTTTTATACACTATCATCACTTTCATCTCCTCTTGATCACTCACAAAAGAGGTGATTCTATCCTCACCCAATCACAAAGAGGATGATTTCATCCAACACCTGCACAGTGCTGCGATAGAGATCAAAGGGTTTTGGGGAACACTGGACAGTAGGAGGAGAACTCTGAATACTTGATGGGAGGGGGAATGAAGGAGTTCAAAAGTTTAAAATCTTTCTCCATCTTGACCTACTTTTCCTTAAAGAGATATATCAGTTGGTTGTGTTCCCCTACGATCCATATGTATGGAGATCAAATTTCACTTGCTGAGTGCATTTTGAATACTAACTTTGTTTTAAACACTTGTAAATGATAACTTATGGAGACTTGACCACTAATTATTACATATTATGCTACTTCTAACTATTTTAACACAAAATTTCTACTATACTGCCTTACACTATTTTCCTACTCATATGTGTCTTTATCCAATCAAGATTTGCTGGGATACTAAGGAGATGGCAAAAATCTCAGGCTACAAGCAGATCTCTCATAGGGCAAGACATGCCTTCTGAGGAAATGCAGGACCCTGCTTTTGGGTTCCCCATGGTGTATGTGGGATAAGCACAGAGAGAACAAGCCCCAGTGGGTGCAGGGGTGGAAAAGGGGAGGCAGTGGGGTCCAGGAGCCGGTGTGGCTCCATTCAAAAGGGGCCATAGGATGGAAAATGTCCTCAGTTCTGCTGCAGGGAGGGAAAAACCACCCTAAGTAATGAAAACAGAATCTCACTGATTTCCTGGAAAGGTGGCAGGTAAGGGGGGGGTGGAGTGCCAGAAACAACTGTGCCAGCACTACAGCTTGCTCTCTTGTGTTTGCTGCTCATGCGTGGCATGCTACCAGCTCATCACACCTCCTCAGGGCCAGAGGGAGCCTTTCCCCCCATATCCTCTTATAAAGTCCAGCCACTTGCCTCATCTTCAACCAACAAGGGCTATTCTTTGCCCCATGAGATGGCCTGTGCCTTCCAGCATCGGTGTGGCAGCACAAGGTTGAAGAAGGCTGGCTGTGAGTCAGGGTGAGGAAAGAGCCATTCTCATTGTCTCCAAGGCAGAGAGGTTACACTGATAGATCTGGTCTGTAGGGCAGGGGTGTCGCTGGCGCTGGGCACCCTGGGGCATGTGCCCCGAGTCCCAGCGCCAGTGCCCCAAATCTCTGGCCTAATCGGCTTGCTGGGGACAGGGCCGCTGCTGCTGTAGGAGGCTAGGCCCCCGGATCCTTGGCTGGGGATGGGGCTGCCGTGGCCATGGGTGGCCAGGCCCCAGATCCCCGGGTGGGGATCCGGGGCTCGGCCAGCCTCCTGCAGCCATGGCAGCCCCCGTCCCCTGCTGGGGATCTGGGGCCTGGCCATCCGCGGCAGTGGTGGCCTTGTCCTCAGCTGGGGATCGGGTGCCGTGGCTGTGGCTGTGCAGGCGTGGGCGCAGGCCTGGCCTCCTGCAGCTGCTTCTGGCCCGGCCCTGCCACAGCCTAGCTGCCCGCAGCAGTGCAGCCCCACCTGGCCTGATCCCTGGCTAGGGGGTGGGGCCTGCTGGCTAAGGGTGGGGCCTGGGCCCGTGCCCCAGGTCCCTTCCCGCCCCAGTGACGCCCCTGCTGTAGGGTGGACTTGTTTGGGCCATTGATCACCAGAATCTCAGCTGTCATTCTTAAATAACTATTCAGCCCTCATGGTGGTCCAGACCCTTCCAAAGGTATCCTCAGTGTTACCGACACAGAGACATCTACTTGAGTCTGCAGAGAGCCTGAAATGACAGCTCAGTGAGGTGAATTCTCCTACCCCATGCCCTGTGGAGTCCTCCCACATCAGCCCATGGATCAGAGACCTGAGCCCTCTTCTCCAAAGACTGCCGCACCCACTCATCTGACCCTCTGGTTTGACTGAACTGGTTCTTTGAGGATCAGCTCCAGCAGCAAGAGCCCTCATGCAACATGATCTCAAGCCCAGGTGATAGGCAGGTAGCAGGGGCTGGCCATGGCAAAAAATGAGTAGGAAGACAGGAGTGCTGGGGCAGGGTGGGACCAATAGCATTAGAGAGGGATGCCCTTGTAATGTAGAAGTAGCTGCTGGGGCTAGACTCGCTGCAGCTGAGGTGACACTCAAAGAATCTGCTTCACCTCCGCCAGGAGCTGTTTAGATTCCATAGAGATTTTGTCACAGCCTGCAGCAAAGAGACAGGGAGCTGATGGTCAGGGCTGGCTGGCATGCACTGCTCTGTTACCAAACTGAGGTCAGGAGATGGGTAGTGGACTCAGGCCTGAACCAGGAACAGTAACCAGAATCTAAGGGTCTCAGCAAGGAAGGGTCTGATGCAGAGGCAAGCCAGGAATCTGCATTGTTACGCAGGCTGCAGCTTTCCAGATTTATATAGCGGTATAGGCCAATCGAGGGGGCTGTCACTCAGGCTGTGCTGTGTGGGACTTCCTGTGATGCCTGGCTTCATAGGGTCCTCCAGCCAGAATCTGGTCTGCACTGGCAGTATTGGTACAGTAAGGATGGTAGTTTGCGACCTCCCTGGTTCTGGTGCTTCTTTAACTTCCAAAGACAAACATTCAAAGGAAACATGGTCAACAAAACCCCAAATCCATCCTGTCTTTTTTTCTCTTTGAACACTTATTTTCAGGAGATTGTGTCTTCCCTGCAGAGTTAACTCAAGTAATCAATACTGCTCCCTCCTCTTGAGTGAGTCAAGTTCAGTGTCCTCACTGGCCTCACCTGCTCTTGTGTGGGGCAGCAGGACTTGTGGCAGCCCTGTCCATGGGTCTTAGAGACAGCAAACTGAGCCACTCCACAAATTCTTTCTCAGTGAATTGTGGCAGAGCTTGTCTGTCACTTCCTGAACAGGCAAGGGGATTGTGAGAAGGACACTTGGGAGGCACTGGCTTGTGTCCTCACTGCAGAGTGGTGGCATGAGCTGCTGGTGAGTTGTACTCTCTTGAGCTTAGCAGGGGTTCAAGTAAGGGGGAACACCCGGAATGCCATTTGGGGCCTCCTAAAAATAGGGGAACGCCCCTGAATGATGTGTTCTGGGCCCCCCCATAGAGGGACGTGCCAGAATGCTGTGTGCTGGAGCCACCTAAAAATAGCAGGGTGTGCCAGAATAGTGTTCAGCGCATTCCCCTAGGCCAGTGGAAGGGAGGGGCTGCAGGCTGGGGCCAGCTTAGCCACCCCTCCCTCCTTCCCCGGAGCCTGTGGCAGCTCCACCCATTCTGGCCAGGGACAGGCAGTACACACAGCCCGGCCCCAACCTCAGACGCAGGTTCCTTCTTGCTGGCCGACTGGCTGGCCAGCACTGCAGCTCCCTTGCTGCTGCCTAGCTCTTCAGCCAGGTAAGGAGACTGCGGCAAGGGGTTGCAGTGGTTGGGCAGCAAGCGGGGAAAGCGTAGGGGCAGGGAAGGTGCATGGGGAGATGGGAAAAGGGATTGGGATGGTGGGCTGGGGAGGGCTGAAGGGGGTGGTGTGAGGATGGGGGTTGGGGG